>JAGXOD010000081.1:900000-950000 GCA_020368025.1 Brachyhypopomus occidentalis | reverse complement strand
CCCACTCGTCTAAGATTGGGGCTCCCATTCCAGGATGGGGGGTTCCAGGAGTAGAATAAGTGCCTAACCCTTTTGTCCCCCACAACCTATTTTCAGCCCTTAAACCCTTTTCTTTCCCTGTTCACTTCCAGACCAGCAGTCCATGCAGTGTGCAGCCTCTGCTTAGCTGTAGCTAGTGAGGCTGTCTGAGGAACTTGGTAGGCATAAAAAGCAGGGGTTGTAGCCTTTTTCCCGGGGCATCACTTTCTACAATTAAAATGAACATTTTCGAGGGGCCTAAAAAATCCCAAAAAAAATCAGTACGTCACCCCAGGCTCCTCTTAGAAGGGTGTGAAATTTGGGGACTGATGCTTCAACCATCTTCGGGCAAAAAATTAATTTGTGAGACTCGGTGTCCGCGGCGCGCCAGTACTCTCGCTTGCTTGATTTCTTGTACCGCTGCCAAAGCATTCACACGGCCGACAGACAGGGGGGGGGAGAGGGGGGGGAGAGGGGGGGTGTACGACAAAAGAGGGAGCAGGCTCGACTGCAGAGACGCAGGGAAAGGGGGAAACGCGACGAAGAAACGTGTTGTGCGTTTGTGGTACTTTTGTGCTACAGTTCAAGAAATCTTTCATCACAAACTCTCAACTCTCAGCTGCACAACAATAAATTCTAGGTTCAAACGTTTAAAAAGGTTTAAAAATGATTTTCATGCTTGGCCTTGGTTTCAGACTGAAAGGTGAAACAACAACAATGAAATACAAGAGCAAGCAGAGAAAGAAAATAAAAGTAGTAACACAAAAAGAGTCCAAAGATCTCCATTGAGCTTTTATGAATTTGAAAGTTTCGAGGATCTGAATACATAGGTTGGCTTATGTAGCAACACTGTGGGATCTGTAGAATTAGACTAAGTACAAGTGGAGAATATGTTGATCTGGTTCCACAGATAGTTTTACTAAGGAGGATAACTGAGCTCGAACAGTTGCACGTGCACACACACGCACACAGCCAGACAAGACAAAGGCCTCTGCATATGATACTCGACCAAAAAGCAAACGTCAAAAGAAAGCAAAGTCACAGTTACACTTGATGAAAGGCTGTCATAAAAAGGCCTAGAAGACTTAATCACCATTTATGATCACCCCAGAAGAGTCAACAATTCATAATGACCATCACAGACTACAGACTGGCTACCATTAAAATTAAATTAGTCCCCCCTCCCCAATGTAATCACATGCCCATAATGCTTTTATATACACATCTAAACTAATGTATATAGAATATATTTTATATATAGTACAAAATTATTAAATCAGATTTTTTAATAAAGCAGCAAGTTACTTAAGTAGGTGTTTATATACCACCTTTAAGCATATTTTAATTCTGCTCAAAACATATCTTCACTAAGCCTCAGTAACCACACACAAAAACAGGAAGACTGAGAGCAAGCCATAGAAGAAACGCCATCAAAGACCTTGACATAACATTTCTTTGATAATTTTCACTTTTGAAAATTAAACATGACTAGAGATTTACTTGACAAGTGATTTATTTGAATAAATAAGGGCTTCAGACTGAAATTCGACATAAATTGTTGTGGTTTCTAAAAAAAAAAAAAAAAAAAAAAAAGTACCAAAATTTTATGAAGAATCATTTAGTCTAAACCAGCCATTAGGAAAAAACGTGCCACTTTTCTTTAGAGCATATGCAATGCAAATGAAATTGTATATGAATATATAATGTGATTGCCATATTTAAATCATAGAAACATTATATTTTAGGGAAGATTAATAAACATCAAATTAGACTAACAATATAGACTTAATTCCACCAATTATTTATTATTATTATTATTTTGCATTACCATACCATTGAATTTCAGCAAGTTAAAGATGTACTGGGAAAAACAAATGCTTATGTGAGCTCTGACAGCAGGTTCTCAGAAGAGAACAACCTATGGTGTGCTGCCACCTCAAAGTTTTTATATTGTATTTCCGAACTAGGCACAGGGACTTGTACTACAGCAAACAGCAAAAAAAAAAAAAAAAAAAAAAAAAAAAAAAAAACGATTCCATAAGCATTTTGCCCAGCGTTGTACCTCTGGTAATCCAGCAACAAACTCTGGTAATCCAGGTAATCCCACTATGCACTCTCCTGAGTCTCCTTCCAAATAGACAACCTGCTGAACTTTTACCAACGTTACCTGTGCCTCTTTTCACTCCATAAATGCATTTGTTTCTATAATCACAGAGCTGCACAATACACCCCAGTAGCTTCCATTTGGTGAAGTGCCGGCTATATTTCAAATATAACACATCACGTAACTCCGTTGTTAATGTACATTCTAAACGCAAGCAATAATGAACTAGAACAAACTATTAGAAACAGGTACATAGGTCGTGCCAAGTCTTGAAGAAGAAATAAGTACATAATGCTAAGCAGCACTGCAGACTGTGCAAATACTGAACAGTGGTAATCATATAATTTTGGCACATCACATTTTTTTTTCTCTAAAGAATGACTTAATTTTGGGGGAGCTGGCCATTCGCCACACATCTGCCACTGCTAGAATTTGTAGCTAACCAATCAACGTTTCATATAAACGAAAGGAAAGTCTGCAATGGATAAAATTAATATATACTGATTGGGCAACTAAGCATCTCTTGAAATGCAAATCCTGCAGCTACGCAGAACACATTTTAGATGGCTTTTTTTTCTCTTTGAGGAGTGTCACTTCTATCAAGTAACTGTACAAAGTTACACAGATAAAGCGCAACATATTCAAGTTGTTAATATATGAAACACGACTGAAGCTTCCTATAAAAGCAACACTAACATTTAATATTCTTCAGTGCTAAAATAGGCTAGGGTTCTGTCAAAGCACAGCTAGCCAACGTTAACTAATTGGCGGAAAAAAAACTGGGAGTGGTCCATGCCTTTGAAATAAATCAAGCTTTAAACCTATATTTATCTAAACGTGACCAGGATAAACAACCCAAATAACTGGCTGATGACTTCTGTTCATTACAACACATAAGTCAGCCAGCTACTGACATTTAACAAACTTCTGAAAAACAGGTGCCATTACACTAACTAGCTGGTTATCTAGCTAGCTAACTTTACAATACATCCAAGAGCCTCCCGTTCAACAAGCCGGCTGTGAAAAACTACAGTGAATGTCGCTTAGCCTGCTAGCACAGGTCATTTGGCCAGCCAGTTAGCTAAACAGCTTACTGGTTTTACTGGAGACTCGACCACACCTAAATGGCTAGTTAGCTGTTGTGAAACTAAACTAAGCCCCTATAATGCTCTTGAGTCAATACTTTTAACAATCTGTCTGTGTTAGCAGCCGACGACCAAAAGTTTGTAATGACCAAACAGCTTAATTAAGTGCCAGTACTGTTTCTCTGTCAGTGTTACCAACGTTAGCTACAATTAGTCAGTGTTGTAAATTACCTATACTAGACTAACCTGTAAAGAGTAGAAACATAACTACGCCTTCCAAGTAGGCAAATAAAATGAGGTCCAAGTAACCTAGCTGTTGGCTGATTTAATAGCTGGTATCCTATTATTAAAAAAAAAAAGACTTTACAAAAATGTAGATAGGTTATCTATCCAATATATTCAGATGAACTGTAGTTATTAAAGTTAACTATATTTTCTAAAATGTAAAATGACTTACCTCTATTAAAAACCTGACCGTGCTCCATGTAATCATTGCAATTTAAATCATTGTATTATTGCAAAATAATGAAAAGCACAGAAAACATTTAAAAAACAACAAAATTACAAATTTGTAGCTATCAAGAGTTCCATTCTCTCGTGCTCTGAAGTTTGAAAATGGCGCCAACGGTTCACCGCAGCAGTTCTAGATGGTGATGACACAAGGCGAAGAAAAAAATAAATATAAATTTTCTTCTGTAGATAGAATTTTTTTTTACAAAGAATCTTTTGCATTTTGGACAATCTTAACGAAACCAGGTATCCAGCAGTCATATAATTGCCTCAGGAATATTTTTTATATTTTTTTGTCAAATTATTTTAACGGTCAGAGATTATTTTTACCGCGGTGCAGGACGGGAACTGTCTTGGCTGGTTTGGTTTTGAATTTCCAAACTGCAAATCCCGGATGTTCCTTAAATCGACCCCTATTGCAGCTACACGTTGCAAAGTAATTCTGTGTTCAGCGGTTGAATCTACCACAGAACGTTTAGCTCGAAAGTTGCTCGATAATCGGTATTATGAATTGTTAGAAAGAGAAAATCATGTTTTAAGATTTAGCTACTTTCTTCGCATCAGTAGCATGCGCATGTTTTAACCTGTCAAGTGAATGACAGTTTAATTAAAACTACACGCAACATTTTCGTACATTCAGCACAATATTAGACGATTATAATGAGCACAAGACATCACCGGCGTATGCATTTGTTTGTATGAACAAAGTACTCTTAGATCTTTCGAATTATTTCAATAATAAAATGGCACGTGTTACATGTTTTCGTGGATTCTAAATGATAGTTCTGAATTAGGTTTATTACAAGTGTGTGTGTTACTAGTAACAATAGCATCAGTCTGTAGAGGTTATTGGATGAAATGATAGGTAGGGTAAAATGAGACAAATTGGACACCTTACCTGCACGTAAACTATATTTGATGCCGAAAACAGGGTTCTACAATTATTCATCTAATTTAGCTGAGAAATTTGCCTAAGTCCTGGCTTAACGGTTTAAAAAATGGAAATAATTAACATTGCCAAATACATAACCAGTCATGGATCCCTTTCTCACTACTGCTTGAGGAACTTGCACTTGCATGGACTTTGACAGACATCTTGTTGACAGTGACCCTAACCGTCTCTTTATGCTTCTCCAAACTACAAAAACAACTATTTTAATGCATATGCAGCACCACATGTCAATTTGTCCTTTTCACTAATATTTCTAATTATTTGCTGGTTTGCAAATCTAGTTTTACAGTTTAATCAATCATGTGTCAGTTACAACACTTATGAACAAAGTATCCATGTCCACAGTGAAGTGTACCTAAAACAAAAACAGTAGTCTGATACATGAGTGATGTCAAAGCAGCCTATTTGACTTACAATACAATGGTAAAATAGGTGAAAAGCAGACTGTATGCAAATGTATATTTCTTAATTGTATAAAGCACATTGCTGAATTATAATAATCATCAGATTTATCAATTAAGAAATTATTTCTTTTTGCATAATTTCTCATGTTATACAAGATGAACAGCATATCCACAACTTTTACCCTCCACATTTTTAATGTGTTACTATACATCAGGGCAAATCATAGTGATAGCATCTCAAGCACATTTGACATCCCTGCTGCCCTCCTACAGCCTCATTATCATCTCAGGGTTGATCTCTGAATATGATCTTTTCTGCCTTGAGGTCATTATGGTTTCCTGCCTCTTCAACTTCCTCTTCATTCAACCCCTTTCCCATCATCCTCAAAGGCCAAAGGAGGCCATGCTGGTTGGGCTGTGATTTCTGACAGCAAGGCCCACTTTTTTCCTTGGTAAGGAAATAGAGCAGAGCGTTGAGCCAGGCATTAAAGGAGGCAAGTGGCCGAGTTATTTTGTAACAAATGGACACCATTCGCATCGTTTGGCACTGTACCCTGCTGGTCACTTTAAGCACCAGAAAAATTGTGCGGGTGACGTGAAATGGGAAGAAACAAAGGGCAAAAAGGAGTGTAATGGTTATGATGGTCTTGATGGACTTGCGACGCCTGTTCACAGAAGGTGAATGAGCCTCTAAAATGATGGCCATACCCGCTCTTCCCATACTTGCCCTCCCTCCGCGCATTGTCCCAGGACCGTTGGCAAGAGGTTGGGAGTGCAGTGTTCGAAATATTGTCATAACTACTCGAGAGTAACACCAGGCAATGATGCTAAAGGGCACGAAGAAACCCACAAGATGAAGAGTTATCCCATAAGGAACATAGACCTTGAACTCTTTATCAATAGCATCATCCCAGCAGTTCTGGAACCCTTCTATCCTTGGGTGTGCGCTGTCAGTATTTGCAGCTGCTTCCAATGCTCCAGGGTTCCTTCGACGGGGAAGGAACTCTGTCTGCGCGAATCGGAAAATTGGACAGGTCAGTGCAAAGACAGCAACCCATACCAGGACGCAAGTGGCCTTCACGGCTCGCTTGGTCTCCAGGGTGATGGTCCTCATTGGATGGCAGATGCCCAAATAGCGATGCATGGAGATGCACGTGAGGAAGAAGATGCTACAGTACAGATTGAAGTAGAACAGGAAGCGCACCAGGCGACACATGAAGTCTCCAAATACCCAGTTGTCACGCATGACGTAGCTGGCCACCAGAAAGGGCAGGGAAAGGCCATACATGAAGTCAGTGGTGGCCAAGTTCACCATGTAGATCAGAGACGCGTTCCAGTGCTTTGTGCGGCGGAAGGAGCGATAGAGTACCACAGAGTTGAGAGTGAGGCTGAAGACAAATGTGAAGGAGTAGCATATGGGGAGGAAGATGTACTTGTAGGACTCATCAATATTGCAGGAAGCAGTCGTAGAGGAGTTGGAGGAGGAGAGGACGCCACTGTCACTTCCTTGCCCCCTTTGGGACAGGACTGTGGGAGTCACCATTTCTGCCTGCTTGTGGATCTCTTGTCGGGGTAATGTTGCTGTGTCATCTTTTGGTTTTCAACTGACAATTTTGGAATGGGCTTCAATTTTTTCTTGATCTGTTTCCTAGTTTTGCCAGCTGGATGGTTTGCTCTGACATTCTGTAAAGATAATACAGTATTTAGAATATGTTTAGCTGAGCACAGAGAATCACACAAATGACAGAATCCCACTTGGCCTAGGACCTCTATCCACAAGCTAAGGTGTTTCTATCGATGTCATCTTTGGCCCTCATTCAAAAACAGCTTTTCTACTTGGTTTACCTGATTCTCTGTCCCCGTTTCTTTCACAATCTGTGCTTGCTGTTTGTTCTGCCACATGAGGATATGCTGCTGATTCAGGTACTTTTCACTTCAGTAACTCATCAATCAGTAACTACACTTCCCCTCTGTGTTCCTGTGTGTTCCTACCATCACTTGTCACACCAATTGAAGACTTTTGTATCAACTTCATTATCTTTCAAGTGATTTTCATTGTTTTCTGTACAACTTCATGCTATATGCTCCCACCGTGATCACACCCTGAACTACATTTTAACCTACCATGGCAACTAACCATCCAGCACAATATGGCTTAAGGAGAGTTGCTGCATGGCAATATTATTCAGCACTTGTACAGCAAAAAAGTCACGCCATAAGATAAATCATCAATTTGCCCCTTAATGGGGGAAAATAATAGAGATTAAGCGATTAAGATGGATTAAGAGGATATTCAAAAAAACATGTAAGCCATGTAGCTCAATATGAATTAAACATGTACCACAGAAAGAAACGGAGTGAATAATGAGGCATGTTACAAGCATAATAATAAAATATACTTGCCGTGCATCAAGGTGCACCTAACTGCATCACTAGCTGTGATGTTACACATACACTGGAACACTTACCACTTCAACAGAAGACACCCTTCTAAAAGCCAGAAGTCGCTTTTCAGTATATCTTTCTTTCAGCTTTTTAGCCTGTTAAAAAATCTGAAAGAATCAATGACGCTAAAACATCTCTATTTCACTGTCCAACCATTGGGTGCAAAAACAACAAAAAAAGGAAAGACGAATAGGTGAGGTAGAACAGTCGTTCCTCATTGGCTCACTCCTGAGCTGTAAAGTGCATCTCCTCTGCAGCTTGCCGTACCAAATGTGGCCCATTCTATACATCTCTGCCTTCATCATGGTCCCCCCTCAACTCCTCATCCCCTCCCCTCATCCCTCCCCCATGTATCTGCTTTCTTCTATTTGTGCTGAGCTGGCCTTTGTAACATACCTACTCTGACTCAGGCATGACACACACCTTTTTTGATCTGACTTTAAAACAAAAACATTAACATTGTTCCTAATCTAATGTGAACAAAGTGTGCACCTGCTGTTCACATCTATTCAGTGTACAATATTGATTCTACAGAAAACTCCATAAACAGTCATGATTTGTGTACCAACACCATTTAATTCTTCCAGATGGTGCTTTGTGAAATGAACCTAGCACATGAAGCTTGGTCAATTTGATTTTGTTATAATTTTCTTTAAAGTGTCAAACATACATCCATATGTCACCCCTTGAGTTTATTGTTTTATCTATTAGGTCCACAGTGTATTTGTGTGTCTGTAAACTGTTGACTATCAGATTATAGATATAATTCTTTAAAATGTTGGCATTGTGACATAAGCCTAAAGTAACTGGAATGATTAAATAAAATGTTTTATAAAAAATTGCTTTTTGGAAACAAGTTTCTCCTTGGGCAGCAATAGCAGCTTATGAATGCCTTAAAACACCATTCGAACCGCTACATAACAATACAGCCAAAACGAAGGCATATACTGAAACAAATCTGTACACAAAGTCTATTAGAGTGGAGTGAAGCTTTTCACAGTTCAATTCTTCCAGATCTCCCAGGTTCCAAGATCATTGTAGCACAACTTTTGCCCTTCAAAAGAAGTGACTTTGGACATCAGAGTGATGTCATATCCTGTATCTCCAGTAACATGGCATCCTGCTCTGTCCTCAGCTGGTCTCTTGTAAGAAGTCGACCCACTAATTCTGAGCTGAGGCCTGTGAATGTGCACACATAAACACACATACACACACACACACACACAGGTATAAAACAGAACACAAAAAGAACAAGTAAACTTAAGTCTTCATTATGCTGCATAAATCTGCTGGTACATGTATTTATGACTTATAATGTATAAAGAGGTATAATCTAGTATAACTAAACTGGCAAAATCTACATTACATAAGCCATCTGCTCCAGACCTGCCTGAAATCATACATGAAAGGTCTGCATAAATGCTGCATTAGAGCAGTAAACAATAACACTGTGATCGAGTGGGTAGGAATACTGTAGATATTTTGTACCTGGGTCTTATTTCATTACAGATGACTACTAATGTTTACTTCTCTGTTTAATAAAATGTCAGCATTGTAGCATGATTGATCAGGTAAGACAACAATACGCATCATGTAATGTTAACAAGTACATAAAACATTTCAAGGTGTTATGGAGGATATTTTACAGGATAAAAGGATAAAAGGATAAAATGGAGGATAAAAAAATGACTTACCATGAATGTCTTTGCTCAATGAGGTCTTCAATGCATTTAACTCCTTTAAGGTGAAATTTTGCAAGTCGCTACACTTATAGAGAGTTCTCTTCTTGACTGCATCGCTGGGTTGTATGGTCTACAATAGAACAGTTAATCAGAATAATACTTGTTCCTTGTTCCCACATGCACACAGATGTATAATTTGTAGTGTTGATAAAATTCAAAGATGTCACCTTTGGGAGTCATTGCATTACTATGGAGTTACCTGTTTTTGGTCTATCCGTAGCTTGTCTTTAAGCATGCTGAGAGCAGCCCTGACCTCTTTCCTGAACCCCCCTGATTTGGCTTTGCTTTTAGACATGGGCTTGGAGTCCTGCTGTGTCTGTCTGACACCGTCTGTCCCCCCCTGATTGGCCAACTGCAAAGGGAATAACGTATAAAAGAATCCGTTTTTCTCAATAGATTTTTTCACAAACGTCAACTACTAGATTTGTTCTTTTAGCAATGGTAACGGCCATATATAATTTTTTTCTGAGTGTCTTTATTAAAATACATGAAATATGTATTCAGCAATAATAAAAAACAACAAAGTCAGAAAAACAACTTCTATAGGCTACAATGGCAAGTATTTAGTGTGACCTAGAAAGACCTTTGCACAGAACTGTATATATACACATATCTGAAGAAGATTCCAGTAAGTAACTGCAGTGTATTGCAGTTAAAGATATAAAGAGATGCAGATGCTGTAAAAAAAATGCACAACACAGGGTATAGCTATCTATCTATATAGATCATATGTATATAAATATAAAGATGCTATTGGTTTAGTAGCAGTATTGTACACATGTCCGAATATATACGACTCCATAATGGTGAAGATTGTCAATGATTTACATTACAAACTATCCTTTACAGTATAACAGTCTACAGAAATGGGCATTTCCATGGAAACCTCTTTTTTTGCGTCCTCTTCCTCATCCTCACTCTCACTATTGTTGATGAAGCAGAGTTGTAGGTTCATATGACTCTGGAGTCTGTAAACACCAGGTAGAACTCATCATGTTCGTATAATGAATAAGGAAGAAACAGTAGAGTCAGTAGAGAATACGTCCAGTATATACCGTGATGTAAGTGCAGTCAGGCGGCTGTCCTCCATTTCCTCATAGGCCTCCCTGTGTCTGTTAAACTCGGGCCAGCCCTCTGGCCATCGGACTGCATCCTTGAACATATATACAGAGTGTACACTCACAGAGCTCTGGCTTTATGATGTATAAGTATACTGACATTTCAGCTTGATTCAGTTTGTTTGTGTGTGTATGTGTCTGTGTGTGTTATAATTTAAACTCTAACCTTATTCCTCTCTCTTCGTTCCTCCTCTTGCCTCTCAAGTTCTGCAATTCGCAGGCTCAGGGCTTCCCAGTGCATGATGGGTAAGTCCAGGTCATCTTCAGTGGAGCCTTCCTGCCATTCCAAAGCCGCACACTCAGCATCCTCCTCTGTTTCATCACTCTCCTTCTCTTCTCCTCTCTCCCTCTCTCTTTCTTTCTCTCCATCCATTAGCTCTGAACACTTCCCTGAGATGCAGTCCTAAGACACATAAAACATGTTATTAAGTGTTTCAGAGAATACTGTGAAGTTCTATGGAAAATAAATATGTAACCACATTCAGTTAGCCCTAAAAGTAACGATAAACAACAATAACAACAAACAGTTTCTCATGAGATGTGACTTGCAAGCTAAGTCAATTTTGCAATTTAGAGAATCCACAGTATAAGCGTCTGTTAGTCTACAATACCAGAATACAAAAATACATTACAGTGATTGACACTATCGAGGTAGGGGGGAGGGGGATGTTACTTTTTGCAACAAAGCTACTCTGCCCAACCTAATCAGATTCGGTCACATATTGAAGAACTGTCAAGCTTTAGAGCTCGATTAAAAATTCAGCTCGCCTACCTATATGTCTAGGTGGAATTTTAATGAAGCGGTTGCTGTTGTTTTACAAGTTGCGCTGTCAAACCGGTCGCCAAATATGCCTTTATGTTCCCATTGCTTTCCAAAAGTTACTCTCCTCTTCGTCGTCCCGTCACTCGCCCTTCTTGTCTTCCTTCGATGTTTTCACTCTTTTCACAGCGCTGTTCGGTTTTTAAAATCTCCCCATAAGTTAGGCAGCCTTATTAATAAACTGTATGTTCATGTAAAATAAGACCGTTAACAGCCGAAAGAGCAGGCGTAATGGATTAGATTATATGACAATCCTCAGGCCGGGGAAAAAACCTCAAGAATTTTGCAACGTTTTGTTGCATTGGAACGTGAGGGGTGGAGAAAAAGCGAGGAGTCCTGAAAGGAGAATCCCCAGGTGTCCGATTTCAGTGTTTCTACAGTTATTTTATTTTCCCCTCCCTGGAATTCTAGAATCCATTATTTTGACCCGATTCGTTGTTTATGAATATAAATGTCATATACGATTCCACAAGAAATACTTATTTGGCTTCTCTAGAAATTTTGCCTGAAAACTGATGGAAATTGATAGACAGCATACAGAGGCATGTCCAGGCTTGGGTTATGACACGCATGTTCCAGTGAAGAAGTCTGAGGAAATAGCCAAATTATATCATGTGGTTGAAACGGATGCATGCTTATTTATTTGTATTAATTTTTTTTACTTTGGCGGACATTTCAATCTACTTACTTGCCAGAAAGTTTGTAGACATAGAATAAATAGAATAAAATATAAATAGAATAAAAACATAAAATGAACAGCACATGAATCATGAAAACACACATACATAAAATCTACAAAATAAGGGAATAGTTCTAAGTAATAAACTGCTATGCTGTGATTCGTGAACAACTGACGTGTGCGCCTTGCTTGAACGCAGCCCTGCATTGCATTTCCGGTTCCTCAAAGTCAGGTGATCGAAGCAAGTTACTGTTGACTTTTTAGGACGTATACAGAAGTCTGTTAAAACTTTTTAAATATAGATTTTAAATATATAAATGACGATTACTTGAAGTTTTTTCCTGGTTACATCTTTATTGAGAGACGCTCCAGGATTACAAGAAACTAAAAGGTGTTTCTCTGAAAATGACTTCTCTTTTATTTTGTGGTCCAAAACTGTCAGCATGTTTGTTGGTCTTGAGTATCTGGGCAGTCATTATGATGGTAAGCATGTGATCTTTCTCTTAAATAAATGTAAGTTTTCAGATCTAAGCTAAGATATGAACAGTGTCAAATAATAGGCCTCTGTAAAAATATCCAATATTCAAGAGTAGGATTACAGAAGGACTATTGATTTGAGTATGACAAATCAAAATAATTATTATGAAATTGTCACTATCTTATGCTTACTGTCACAAACTTATTTTGGACATTACTATAGGATCTGAAACGTTAAAAGGATTAATGAGAATAGTTGGGTCTTCAGCAGTAATTCTACACAAACTATAATGTTATGTGTCTATCAAGATGACGAAAACTTAAGAGACATTGGTCAAAAGGCAGGAGAAATAAAGCCAGCAGTTTTTTTTTATGAAGAACTGATTCCCATTGTCTGATTGTCTTAGGCAATGTTGGGGATTTTTTTCACCACACATTCAGCTTTGCTGCTCGAGGATGTGCCTTTCACAGAGGAAGACATCCATAACGAGTGAGTTCTCCGACCATCGCTCACTATGGAAAGATGTGTTAGGCTACATGTCTCATACTTACCAGACTTAGATACATTGTCTACAATGTACCAAGTTTGTAAAGGAAAACATGTTAATGATAATTAATTAAAACTAAGGTCTTATGCACTTTTGAATATCGCCAGAGATTATTCATTATTTTAACTTTAATCAGTCCTGATGAATGCGAAAGAGGTGTTTTTTTGTATCATTTACAAACTGACTTTTTCATTTCTCTACACAGTCAAAATGCACTGCAGAACATTTATGGGCTTTTCAACCAAGTTGGTTACAACTGCTTCATTGCTGCTGCAATCTATGTAGTGGTTGGATTTGTGTCCTTCTGTCAGGTCCGACTGAATAAACGCAATGAGTATCTTGTACACTAGCAGCTGTTCACACCCCATGGTGCCCATAGCTGGCGATAAGTTGAAGATGACCTTACTGTATTTTCTGTACTGCAGAATTTGATCTAAGAAACATTTGCCTTTTCTTGTAAACAATGATGCAGTAATATAGCAGGAGGAAATTGCTACAGCTATTTAAGGTGTAATCAGACCCAAGATGCTGAGACCCTCTGTGCCATTTTTGGGTTGGAAAGCCTCCTCAGGTTAAAGTCTTTAACAGAATAAGTGCCTTAAGTATGAAGTTGATTTCAATACAAGAATGACTGCTGTATTTCTAATAGCCCCAAGTACCTAGTTTACTTTTCATATCTTGCCTGACTATGGACCGATTGTCCTAAAAATGTTAAGACAGAAACATGTGACTCTGAGAGTTTGATTGATTGTAATAAAGGTTCGCCTGTACAAGAAAATCCCATAAATGTATGTTTATATGTTTTTTATGTTTATTCTTGATTAACATTTAGATATAAGCACAATGTAGAAATGATTTACGATGGATTCAACTTTTCAGCGCATTAGAAATGATAAAAGTTCATAATGGATTCAGCTTTTCAGCACTCACACTGCAGCCAATAATAGAAATAAACATTTCTTACATTTTTTAATAACTCCAGCCATGTTCCATCTTGGTGGCTCTCTGGAGATGCCTTGGCATTTTAGCATTTCCAAATTATTGATTTTGATTGTATCAATCACAATCAATCAATTGTGATTGATCACAACCAATCACAATCAATCAATTGTGATTGATTGTGATTGTACATAGCCTAGTAATACAAATTGAGGAATATCATGTAGCAATGTTTGAAAAAAAAAAAAAAGTAAATTCTCATACCAAAATAGTCTAGTCATATGTACACCCATTTAAGAAAAAGTAATGTTGACAGAGCAGGGATGATTATGGCAGGAAAGAAGAGGTGGGAGAGAACACTGTGCAATAATAAGCAATCCTTCTGTCAATCATGGCAAGTCCCTACATTCCCTACAAGGAGTAAATATGCTGATCAAAATGGTTCAGATCTAGGCCCTGTTTCTCCAAAGCACGTCCAGTGTCATATTGCTCTACCACGTAACATTGATGTTTTGGTTACGATGCTCTTGGGAAACTTCATCCCATTCAGACATATTTATATAGTAATACTGTTCTCTATTTGGCTGGGACACAAATAGAGATACGGTAATTCAAGGCCTTTATTCTGCCTCAGAATCTCCTCCTCAACTTCCTTCAGCTCCTCCCTGAAGCTGCCAATCACCCGTAGTGCTTCGGGCTCAGTGAAGTACTCCTCTGCATACTGTGCCAAGGGTATCTGAGAGAGAAAGGGAGAGGGAAAGAGAAATAAATCAGTTGAATCGTTCCATAATTAGGTTTGTACATCACTGAAGAGGCAGTTTGCTGTCATCTGTTCAAGGTGTGAGATTAATTAAAATGGGTAAATGTGCCATCGGAGAGGATCTGTTGTGTTCCATTATTTGAGATTCAGTGTCTGCAAGCAGCGGCTTGATTTCTGTTTAGAGACGGCAGACGGATTCTGGAAATGTCTGAGACATGAAAAGAGGAAGAACGGATATAGAAGATCGCGTGGCTTGGAAAGATGGCGTAAAGAAATAACACCCAGACTCAGCTGTGGTGAAAGGGAAAGAAAACACAATCAAAGAAAACATGATAGTTTGGTGATTTAGGGAGTATCGATTTTAGTCCAAGTACCATCGTAACCTCTCTGTTTTCTCCCAGTCTACGATAGTTTTAAAGTTCTGATGCAGTTAGTTATTTTGCACAGGCGAGTTATAATCTCATTATAAACAAACTGCAAGTGTTCATTGGATGTGTTGACGCACCGCATCTGGCTGTGTTCTTCCTAAATGCCATGTGATCGCCATCTGCACACATGACTGGCTGATATCTGGCAGTGTATCGATGATCAACTCCATAGTGACTGCATCCTTATCTCTGGGTGGAGGTTGGCGCATGGTGCATGGGGTGTTTGGTACCCATGCACACCAGTCAAACTGGTGTGCGCACATGCACACACACACACACACAGTGAAAAGACACAAAAAAATGAGACAATTGGGCTATTTGAACAGTTCTGAAAACACATGAAAGATAATGAAAACATGACTAACAACATATGACACTTAGGCATTCATATTATGTGCAGCGGGTATGAGTGCAAGGCATAATAAAAATACTCTGCAGATCCTAAGAACCATTTGAATATGGTTACGTTATGGGAAATGAACAACAAAAAAATCACAACTGGCTAAACTCCAGCAAAAAAAATGCTTCTGTACCTCTACATCATTTACATTTACAGTATTTACCAGATGCTCACAACTTAACCATATACAAATGTTTCATAGCTGGTATACAGGATCTGGATACCATTATGCCAGAAACCTGTCAGAAGAAAAAAGCAAGGAAATGTACATCCAAATGGTTTTAATGAAGAGAAGCAAAGTAATGGTGATTACTTTGTGCTTTGATGTGGATATGGAACAAGTGAGTCTGTAGTCTTCATTTGAAGACTTTGCGGAAGTTAATTTCATTATCTGGGAGCTATGAAAATCATAAAATCTTAAGGCATGTCTTCCCAGAGAATGGTAGCTGGTTGTTCTAAGACCAAGCCTACATTTCTTGTATTTTCTGATGATGATGAGTGAGTTCTTAGAGATGGCCAGACCTTGCAGGGACGAATGACTGGGAATATGTAATAGTCCGGCCTTTATTTACAGAGGATGGCCGTCCATCATTTGCATATGGACTGGACCTGTCCCATCTGGACCGGACAGGTCCCATCTCTATAAATACAGGTTCTGAGCTCCTTTGCCCCTTATCATCAAGACATACTGTATTAGGAAAATACAGTATCATAAAGAGACAATATCTTATATATCTTATAAAGGAAAACAACACTTACCTGCCCATTATTAGTGGCTGCATGTTGTGCTGTGCTGACAAAGATCACCACACTCAGCAAAGTGATCAGCTCCTCTCTTGTCTTTAGGTCATTAGCCAGTCCTGTCACACAACAACACAGAAGAGGAAGTACCTTAGTTGCTCTGCAGGAGGACTAAGATGTTTGTGTTCAATACAACTGTTTTGGGTCCTGACCAAACTGAGGCACATCTACAAAGCCTTCTTCAGTCACTTCGTTGATCCAGGCCTGCAGTTCTGTGTCTTGCTCCACGTCGCTGTCATTGCTGTAGTACAGAGACACCATGCTGGAGACAAACCTGTGGGGACGAAGAGGGAGAGGAGAGGGGGAGGAGAGGGAGAGGAGAGGGGGAGGAGAGAGGGAGGAGAAGGTGCGCAAAAGGGCGGTCAGTCCAGGCATTGCAGTGGAGAGATTCATTTTTACACTGCGAGCACAAGAGACAGCGGACACTCACTTATGGATGGCGTCCCACAGCAATAGCACATGGTCTCTGTAGAAGTAGTCTTTGAGTTTGGTGACACCACGGTCCATAAAATCAAAGCGGGGCTGGAGAGAGCGGTAGGTCAAGACCTTATAGCCCCTCTGAGCCAGAGTCAGCAGGCCCTCACCACCTGTGGACACTACCTACACAGAGAGAACACCTACTTAGCTCACGTGAATACCTTGTATCAAACAATATGCCATGAATCTGGGGAAAACCAACTAGGACCTGGCACTAGACTGGAGGTGCAGAGTTTCTGGAGTGACAGGTTATCATGAGTACAACTCAAGTGCACCAAACTAGGAGTTTTTCTGCATGAACCTGCAATTCCAAAATGCTTCACAAGGTGGCATTACATCTCTCATAAGAATTAAGAGGCTTTTTATTATTTTTCCAGGTTATGTGCAGCATGTAAAGTGTAAAGAGCCAGCATTTCTCAAGAATCATGGTGCAATACACATAAACACAGACAGATATAAATACAAAATCCCAGAACAATAATCACAGCAACATATAGGACAACACCATCCAGTACACAGTAAAGTGAATGTGCAAAGGAAGAAACATATTATGACATATGCATTTAGCAGATGCACTTAGAGCATACAGTGCTGTTTGAAATTTGTGAACTCCTTTGGTAGTTTAGATTTTTCTGTTGTTTTACCATGGTTCCCTTATTTTATCATCACCAGTTTTAGTATATGAAATGTAAGGTTTATGGTCACTGGTAAAGTCAATTAGGTAAAAGACTCCAACCAAACCATTCCAAGGTGTAAACCACACAGATCAACAATGCAGAAAGGAAATGAGACATCCAAGGACATCAGAACAAAGGGGGTGACAGCCTATCAGTCTGGGGAAAGCTTCTTTTAAATTTTGCAAGAGAGCGTTTGGACAAATCACAGGCTTTCTGGAAGTCCATTCTCTTTGGACAGAGTCCAAAATTGAATTATTTGGCCACAATCACAGGCGTCATGTTTGGAGAAAAGTCAACACTGCATATAAAGAGAAGAACTTCCTCCCAACAGTGAAGCATGGTGGTGGAAATGTGAAGGTCTGGGCCTGCTTTTCTGACTCTGGACCTGGACAACTCCATATTATCCAGGGAAGCATAAATTCCCAGGTCTATCAACAAATTCTTGACCAGAATCTCCTGCCGTCAGTCAGGGAGTTGAAGCTGGGACGGAAATGGATAATTCAACAAGACAACGACCCGAAGCATTCCAGCAAAACTACCAAAGAATGGCTTAAGAGAAAGAAGATTTGCACTCTGGATTGGCCCAGACCTCAATCCCATAGAAATGCTATGGCAAGATCTGAAGCGGGTGCTACATGCCAAATGTCCCTCCAACCTCTCTTCTGCAAGGAGGAGTGGGCAAAAATCCCCCAAACACTCATTTGTGTTTACAGAAGACATTTGGTTGAAGTAGTGGCTGCAAAAGGAGGTGGCACAAGCTGCTAAGAGTTCACATACTTTTGCACTTGGCAGGTTTTCAGTTTCTGGATAAATTACTTTTGTTGAATAAATAATGAAAATATATATCTTTTTTTCTGTGTGTTCCTTATTTTTTGTTACGTGACTTGACGTTAGGGTGTTGGTTTTGTGCTATCGGTTTGTTTTACAGGTCGTCCACTAGAGGGTGATCTGAGAAGAAACCAGAGGCGGCGCCAGAGGAAATATGACGCATCCCTGTGACGCCTTGGCGACAGGATTGGCCACCTCCCAAAATTAGACGCCCTGTTTAAAGTGTCTGCTTATGTCATGGTGGCCCGTGGTATGTTTCCACAGTCACCAAGCGGTCCTTTAACAATACGTAGTCTAGTAAGGTTTTTAGCCATTCCTGGTTAGATGTCTATAGGTTTCTTGTAAGCCGTCTCGAGTCGTTAGAGGTTAGTTTCTTCATTGCGCCTTGTGGTAGGTTAGAACATGCAACGAGATGTTAGATTATAACCTTAATAGTGTTGCATCTTGGTTAAACTTCTCTTTTATGTTGCGGCCTTAATTAGCTAGATGTTTGAGCACTTTACAAAAATGAAATAGGACCATAACAGTCTGCTTTACAAATTGAGATTTGGATGTTCATTTTATAATATTATTTAACATTTTGTTTTACAAAACAATGACCATGTTTGGGTGGTTCACAAATGTTCAAGCAGCACTGTATATCATATACTCTTTTCATTTTACTTTCAGGGGCGATACCGGCTTTTCCCAGGGTCAGATACTTGCACATTGTCTCCAGGCTTGTATCATTAGTTTTTCAAGAATGCTACAAGAATGTGACTTATTTAGGATGGGCCGTCACCCTCAGGCTCTGAATCTGTAATGAAGGGCTTTCTTTCGTCTGCCACCTGAGTGGGAGTAGGATCAATACTCACACATCTAATCTTGATTTGAACTGGGTCTGATGATCCCTGTCTTTGCAGTGTGTTGCAAACAAGTAGCCCATCATCAACCCACCCCAGAAGAACTATTTTATAACCACTCCAGATGTAGCCAGGGGGTTAATTTCAAACTATCTAGCCTGGAAAATGAAGTTTGTTACATGACATTACACCACATGTTACACACATGAAAATATGCAAGAGTATGAGATACAGTATTATATTAAATATAGTATTCTTCCAAAAACCATAGTTTGGGGAATGTGTAGAAAAAGTGATGGAGTAAGTCAGTGTCAGGTAAGTGTGAGTGTGTGTGTATGCCTGAGAGGTTGCCATGTCAGTCTCTGGCACTTGAGTAGTCTGATGGATTGGGGGAAGAAACTGTTCTACCATCAGGCCACAAGGGCCTGAATGATTTGGTACCTTTTCCCAGATGTCACAGAGACAACCGTGACTGTCTGCAGGCCTAGCATCTCTATGCAGATCTAGTACACTGCATACATTGGCATGTATAATAAGTGCACATTAAGAAGTCCGCTTTGCCCCTGTGCACCTTTCTTGCGGTCCTGCGGATGTGCAGAGAGAAAGGAGACTCACCCTTTTAAAGATGCCATCTGCAGAAATAAGCTGCGTGCGTGCACGGCAGTTAATCTCCAACGTGTACTTCAAGTGAGGGCCGAGCAGCTGGAGCAGATGGAAAGAAAGAGGGGGGGCGAGAGGGAAACATGACTGCCCGGTTGTTTACTTGCCAAATGTTGTTTACCAAACATCACCCGCCATGACATTTTCTGCTTGAGGTGTTAAAATGGACTATATCTGAGAGCGACACTGAAACATATGTTTGATATGTTTTCCTTTGCTTTAACTGACACCTTTGTCCTGGTCTCACACCAACCTTGTATACAGGATGGACTGCAGACAGCTGACGCAGTGTAGCTATACAGATCACCTCCACCACAAGGTGAGTTCTCAACAGGTGGGAAAGCACTTGGAAGACCTGGAACTCAGCATGACGGACCCAGATTTTAGCCAATAGCCAGGCTAGGGGCGGGTCATTAGGGAGGAAGATGGGAGTGTCCATGCTTGGATCCTGCTCAAGCTGAGAGAACAGAGACAGGAGAAAGAATCATTTGGCCATCCAGTTATTCTCATTGCTTTCATTTCTGTGGAACTGAGCATATATTACCTGAATAGCAATAGGAATGAGGCCTTTATCAGGATGCTCATACAGCAAACAGAGAGGAGCTGCTATGTGCTGCTTCTGATTTCTGATTGAATTCGCAGGAACGCCATCCATCATGGCATGGTCAACCAGAAACACATTCCCAGCCTTTGGACAGAGAGCAAGTGAGTGAGAGAGAGAGAGAGAGAGAGAGAGAGAGAGAGAGAGAGAGAGAATATCTCATGGCCAGGAGAGTAATTGTACACTTGTCAGCTGTATGACTAAGTATTGTTATATGGGATTTCCTTACATTAATGTACTACGACTATGACAGACTGCAGTGCCTGGTGAACATGAATCTACTGTACTAGTACCAACCTTGATCTAGTACCAACCTTGATCTCTTTGTCCAGTGTTGTGTTGGGGCTTAAGAACTGCTGCACCATGTCTCCACTCACATGGAAGTTTGAAGGCAGTTTCCTGCATCTCTGAATCATTCGTGGATTTGAGCCATTCAGGAACTGATAGCCAAAAAACCAGTCTTCTCTCCAGTGTTTCATAGTGTACTCTAATTACATTTTAAGGTGCCAAATTAGTATTATGACCAACTGTACTCAACAAATTATAATTGCCTTTCACAGTTTCACAGTCGCAATTTAGTAATAAAAGCAAGATAAGTCCATTGACTGAAATGTTACAGGTTTCGTGACATAATGACATGCAAAATGGGCCAAGACAAGAAATGTCATGCAGGCATTATTCATCAATTTGATTTGTAAGTCTCTTGTGGCATTGCTACTACACCGGCAGTCGGACTCTTCAGTTTCCAGAATATCCGCTTAAAATCATCCAGGTCATTCCAGGACCTCCCAAACTTAAGGACCAACTTCTTCAGCGAGAGCTCCAATAGCCTGAGAAGGCAGACGGGCTTATCATGGACACGGCAGGGATACTGGTATGTGGAATATCCAGGTGATGCCAAAGACATGTTATACCCCACCCACATATCAAAATCAGGTTCCTTTGGTGTTCCTTTGGTGACTTGCTTAGATATCTTTGTGTTGACAGAGATAAGCACTCACGCAAACTGAAGCGATCTTTCAAAGTCACTGCGTTTCTCGTTGGCGAAGCGTGCATCTTGGGGAAGGTCTGCTTCAGTCTTGGCATCTATGCATTTGGGGAGGCCTGGAGCCCACTGCTGCCATCTGACATGATGGACACAGTTCATGTGCATTATTAATAACGCATGGAATAACACCATTACACACAAAAGTCATATAAAGAGTCATTACAAAACTGAGCAGAGCAGGGTATGAAATTTAAATTAAGGAAACATTCTCAAGTCAAATTTTAGCCTAAAATTCAGTTTAAAGAAGTCAGGAATCAAATGGATATAGCCATATTAAACTCTCCTCATTCTGCATATATTTACATGTTTCGAATTTCATATTCAAATCTATTTCCTGCATCAGTTCACAAACAATGATCGTCCTGTGGCAGGGGCAAGTCCGAGGTGCTCACCGCTCTGGAATAGCTCAGTAGCGGCTCTGTTAATTCTCAACTGAATTCAATACAGTTGCCAGTTAAAACAAAAAAAATCCCTCTCATCAGAAAAGCAACAAAAATCACAGGAAGCCAGAGTTTCCTTAAGCTAGAACTGATAAGGGAGAAAATATTAAACACAGAACGTTTCAAAGACGTTGAGCTTAAGACAGACGAGAAGGCCTGAGAGAGGGAGGCATTCACAAGTATAAAGGACGTGTGTAATGGAGCATGTAGAACACTCACCTGTAGATCTTCCGTCTCTCCTGCAGCTCTGCTGTCCTGTGTGCCCGTTCCTGAGGCAGTGTATCATCACATGGCTTCTTAGCTGTGAGAGAAAATGTGAGGAAGGGGATGAGGGGAGGCTCTCTTCTGCCTTAAACCCCTCACTCTCTGTACGTCTCCAATTACAAGTCCCACTTACCTGTGCCTTCCCGCACCTCCACCTTCACATCCCCCACCAGCCAGCAGTAGCAGGGGAAGGTGATGGTGTTGTGGGCTCCTGGCCACGTCACTTTCACATAACGGCAGAACCAGTTGTCCTCCACCCAGTACTTCTGTTTCTCCAGCCGTACCAGCAGGATGTGGCCCAGGTGTGCCGAGCTCCGAACGGTGTACTCGTCGACCTGGGGCGAGAGGAGGAGAGATGGGAATACAATACTGAGGAGGGATGCAAGTAAAACCTCACGTCCCTCTTGAGGGTGGGACTTGGCGCAATCGCGTTTCGCATGCTTCCTGTGTTCAGTTGCAAACCATGATGAAGCAAGACGGCATCGAATGCGGGCTGGGGGTTTGGTTCAAATTGCACCGACATGTATGGGCGAATGGCAAAAACAGGTCGCATGTGGGGCAGTGCGGTCCAGGCAGTGCGGTTCACTCACCGCGCCTCTGCAGAAATCCAGACCTGGGTTGTCCAGCAGGGTTCGTTCACTCTCTCCTCTCTCCCCCACCAGAGTCACATACACGTAGTTATTTGTACCTGAGTACTCGGTGGTGCCTGTTGCCACAGTCACTTTGTACTCCATCTACACACACACACACACACACACACCCCAACTAGTCAAACATGGAAAAAGCAGTAAGGAATATAAAATGTCCTTCAATGTAACATTCAAATAAATCATGAAACCAATGTTGTCCTCCATTTTGTTTTGGTTTTGCTGTGAAAGGACATCTCAGAAAGCTGCATGTCTGTGCTTGCTGCCTGTCCTGCTTGTGTCGCTAGCAACGAAACTGTAGCCTAGATGCCTAACAACATGCACAAGTGACGGTGCAAAAGGGCCTGGAGCCTTGCCAAGCCAAGAGGACATATGCACGATAACTCAGATAAACAGCCTGGCCACAACCATCAAACGTTCACACAAGAGTTAAATGTCGATTCTCCGCTACAGCAGAACGTGTCGACCACAAAACCTGTAGGTGCCTGGAGACCTTTTGCTTGAGTTGCTTGGCTGACATGGTGGAACTACGCTAGTATATTTCTACTCATTCATGAATAACTAAGAAATGAAAATGAAATCAATTAAAGGGATGTTACAGTGTTCTAATGAGCCCTATATATATGTGTGTGTGTGATTTTTTCATATATATATATATATATATATATGACTTGTTAATTTTCCTCCAGCTCGTACTGCTGCAAGAAAATGCAAATCTCTCTTTTGCATGTTGTAATATTCAAATCTAGTAGTTTTGTCTTATTGTGATTTTAGTCAAATTAGATAACTTTGTTGTAATATGAGAACAGTTTTCTTTATAAAACTAATAGAAATATACTCACTTGAAAAATCACCAAGTTTTTTGTGTTTGTTTGTATTGTTTTTTTGTGCAAATTATAATTCAGACACATACTTCAATAAATTAAAGCACAAAACTACATGGAAATGAGGGTCCTTACCTATATGCGGAGGAACGCTGTTAGTGAAAAATATCCTTATTTCCCTTCACTTGTATTTTTAATCCTCGACTTCCTCGGTCTGGTTTTTGCTGTCTATGTGAACTTTTTCAGTTCCTCTATACTCCACTGCTCACTGTTATCCTCAGGCACGGTTCTACAAGCCCAAATTTCATTTATCTCACTCTCTCGCTCTCCTCACATACTTTTGCTCCTGGGGTGGGTCTCTCAACCCCCACCCCTTCTCCCTCTGTCCCTTCCTACCCCCGTCCCTCCGCCCACCCACATTTTCTCTCTCCCTCGCTCTCTCTCTCTCTCTCGCTCTGTCTCTCTATGTGTTTGCATAGACACAGACACATACAGACACTTTTCGCAATATGCTAATTATTCTGTGCTTTTTACTCTCCAGTTTAAGGAAGCAAACACAGACTAGTGGACCGCACTAACAGTTAGATGTTTCTCACATCTGTACAATGCAAAGCAGCATCCTTAACACAACCAGAGCAAGACAAAATTGAATAGTTTGATGTTACACACCTATAGTTTTACCTTTACTGTAGTTCAGTCAATTTTTTTGGAGTTGGCTTCAGCTTCAGTCTTGGAGCTGCACAGAACTAATGTGAGACGCATGCAGCCTGTCTTCTCTCAGGATGACACAGTCAACGTTACAGCTAAAGGAAGTGGCAAAGACACACACCAGACTACATATCAGATGAGCCTGCAATGAACTGCATATCAGCCCATCTTTTCGAAATACCCCAATTAACCAGTACGTCTCATGCAATGGTAAATGCACATCATACAATCTAAATGTTGCAGATCTTGTGGGTTTTTTTTTTAATATTGCAGCAGGCACTTTGATAGAATGGCTAGCTGGCTTTCTGAATTTCCTCATCTACTCATGTAATCCTAATTAGGGTATGAGATTACCATATGGGGTGTAGTAACAGCATTCGAGTTGCTGAACAGTTGAGTTTCCTGACATGAATCAAAGTCTGACACAAAAAAAAGCTATCACTTGGCCTGCCTAGTCACAGGGTGTATTCTGAGTAATACCAGATTGGTTGATTTGTAAGAAACCAATACCTAAAATGTCACATAATTGTGCTGTAATAGTTTCTGACAATGTACTTGAAGAAACTCGATAAACATATGAATCAGATGTACAATTAAACTCATCCAGAAAAAATCTGGCACTTCCAGATATTTACATTGCTTGCATTTCTCCACTGTGGGATTATTTCATCAGTTGAGAGTGCAAACAATGTCTTTACAGAATCATAATGAGGCCATTGTAAAAACATGATGTGAACTCTTTGTACGTCAAGATGAAGCAATGCTTTTATAGTGATACAATGAAGATCAAACCCTTTTCAGGTCATAGTGAAACAGAACTCTCTTTCTAGTCCCAATAGAGACTAAATGTGGTACGAAACTCCCATTTATATAACAATAGCACGATACATTCATTCTAAAATGTCACAATAGTTGTAATAGGAGACACACCCAGCCCACTCAGGTCCTCCTATAGAAATAAAATTAGCGATTTGGGGAAACAATCCAAGTGCAACTTTAGTATATACGATCAAATATTTATTCAAAGCTCTATGAATTCATGCTGTCATTTGGACAACAGCACAAAAAACGACAGGCATGTATCTGCTACGTCATAAACTCCTAACATTTCGAAGAGTGCACATGGATGTGATTCACGGACGGGCACGCGCAGCTGGGCGTGGCGCAGCAGGTGTGCTGTAGTTGATTTCAGGTTTTTCGGCTTGATGGCTGCCACTATGTGTTTCGTTGACATCTGACGACAGCGGCAGAACATTCTTTGCAAACAAGCATATACACTTACTTAATAAACCAACTCTGAAAGCATGTAGACCAGTGCTTACGTGTATTTGCATTCTTTCTTTATTATTACTCTTTTTGACAATAAAGCCTTGACACTGAGAAACCTAGTCTTACCACAGCCAGTAAGAAAGAATAGACATTGTACATCAATCAAGTAAACTATTTACTAGGCCTACATGCAGATTATGTATCATTATATGCTGAAAACACAAGTAAATCAAAGTATCAGAAATATATTGTTAGTGCATAATTCCCTTAATCTGCATGTAAGTTTTTATTATTATTTATTTTTTTAGCAGAACACTTACCAATGGAAAGAAAAGATTTTTCCTCGTCTTTATCATGCTGAAACCCACATTAGTCCTGTGCGGTCTTACTCCTCACGAGGTGTGTTGGGGTGCCGTCCTAGACGTTGCACAATCTATGATGTCATATATTGCGTTCTTTGTCATAGACGGTTTGCTAGTTACATACAGCATTCATTTTTATCTTAAAAACAGTGATTATTACATAAAAACAATGAAGTGAGCAGCGATAAAGTGATGATGACTGATGAAGTGAGCAGCGTTTGTCTCGTTACACTGGCATGTGTCAAGAGGTGTGCTGGGACTATACTATCAAGTGAAGTCAGTTCATGAAGTTGATGGGCTAGTTCTACCTTATGCGACGTTGCGCAGACCGATTGCAGCCTGGCTCTGTACATGTTATTTTTTAAATGTCCGACGGCGTAACTACCGGCACGTCACGGTGACATAAAACATTATAATCTCTTGAGACCGAAGCAGCGGTGTTTTTCAGATCTGATAATCACATGTACTGTTCACCTGTTTGCGTCAACCGAGAGATCGCTTGATGACAGAGCTGAATCTTCTGGCTGTGTGTTTCGGATTATGGGGGTCTGACCCACCCCAAGAGGTTAAATGCTGCGGGAGGGTTTGTTCGCTGTGGTTTAAGCACATGTAGTATGGGGGTTTAGTTGATCCTGCACCAGGGGAGAAGGAACTATTGTCTCCTGTAGGAAAATTGACTGTATGGGTCCTTTTAATCAACTCCCGGCCATCGTTAGTAGTGGTTGCCTGACTCCGTAAAAAAAGTTAAATAATTCCTTCTTGATTAATTTACCACAGTATTGGTGTGAGTGGCTGTTCAAAGCCTCTGATCCAGACCGTACCGGATTACAAAAGTGGTGGCAGTGTTACGCCACCTAGTGCACATTGCAGTTTATTTCAATATATATTACCACCCCTACCTGTGTGTACCTACAGGTGGGCATCAGAACTACACCCTGGAAGGAGGTGGCCTGGTCAGATCAATTTTTCTTTTACATCTGGGCCTTGTGCATGATCTAGTTAGGGGTGAGATGGCACCAGGATATGGGAAGAACCAAGATGGTGGAGGCAGTGTACAATGTCCTGGGCCATGTTCTGCTTGGAAAGTTTGGGTTCCGGCATTCATGTGGATTTTACTTTCATATGTACCACATAACTAAATATTATTTCAGACCAAGTACAGCCCTTCATGGCAACTGTATTCCCTAATGGCAGTGGTCTCTTTTTCAAAAGGGTAATGCACCCAGAAGGATAATATGCCCTGTAAAAAGTGTTCATGAACAGTTTGAGTAACAGTAAGGTGTTTGTCTAAAAATGATCATATCTCAGTTCAATCAAGTATCTGTTGGATATGCTGGAAAAAACATAGGACCCATGGATGCCACACATTGCACCTTGCAGGATTTAAAACATCTACTACCATGTTGTTGCCAAATACCACAGGACTCTTCATTGGTCTTGTGGAGTAGATTTGTTGCCATATCAGAGCTGTTTTGACAGTAATAAGGGGGACCTACATTATTGGTAAGTGGTTTTACCTTCCAGGTGGTTTTAGACAGACAATATTATAGGTAATATGTTCTCAATAAAGAAGCTACAATATGTTCATTCTTCTGTTTTTAATTGTCTTCTGCAACCAATTAAGAAAACATGTAACACTAAAACTGAAGTCTGAAGTAAAAGAAAAAAACCCACCAGAAACACTATTAACCATATTTCCCTCCATCGGTAGGTCACAAAGTTCTTTTGTGTACAGGACACTGGGGTGTAATCCAAAATATCTATAAACAGGCAAGCCAAACGCATGAAATCCAATATTCAATATTCCAGTGAAGTCTATATGTATTTCATCTTGCAGGGTAAAGAGTCCAGGAATATGGGAAGCATAACAGTCTACTAGTTGCTCTGTGAGATTTTAACAATATGAATATATGAATGGGGTATAACAACAATCAGCTGTATGGGAGGATTGATTACCACAGGTTCCGACCTTTTTTAGACGTACTTTTGACACCACAAAAGAGTAAATCTTTAATGACATCACAAGGAAAACAATGACTGCATTACACCAACACAAACCATTTGGGGAAAATTTAAAATAATTATCACAGATAATGAAATGGGTTCAAGTACAAGTTTTGGTGACGTTTATCTGCAAGTTAATATTGACGCAAGCCCCCTAGGAATCATATGCTCTCTAAGAAAGAAAGTCTATGTGGAGACCAAATGAATTATGGGTTTCGGAGGTGCTGGTGCTTTAGGAATGTGACTGTGAGGCACCATGATCCTCATCATCTGGGGGGCAGTCCACAAAGTCAGCCAGCATGGAAGCCATCATATCATCTCGCTGGGGGGGACAGAGAGAAGGAGAGAGGATATGGGACAGTGTACTGAACGAATCAAGCATTAAACTACGACTGCACACTCTAGAATTGCAGATCACTCCAACTAATATTTATACAGCGTTCACAGAACATAAACATTGCCAAAGTCATGGATAAACACACAGGACCTTCTTGCTGCTCTCACACAGGACCATGCCAAAAAGGTTGGAAAGAATTCTTTAACTGCTATTACAGCGAACAATGTTTTCCATTCAGTGATGTGTTATCAATTAGGAGCATGGTGCCCAATTGTCACAAGGCCAAGAAAGGGTGGAGATTTACCTTATTCTCACTGCCCTGTTCAGAGGGCTCTCCTTCCTCCATGTCTTCTATTTTCCTCTTTGTTCCTCGTGCTTCCTCCTCCTCTCCCTGTTGCTCTTCGCCCTTGACCGTCTCCTGAGGCTCCTCCTCGCCTTGCTGTGGTACAGCTTCTTCTGATGTAGATGGCACACTTTGATCGGGTGCCGTCTCTTTGTCTGGCTCTGCACTCTCCTCGCTAACTCTGCCTTCATCGGCTACCTCCTGACTCTCTTGAGGCATCCCAGAATCCTCCGGCACTGCCAGAGGCTCTGGTGCTCGCTCTTCCTGCTCCCATGGCCTCTCCTCCTGTTCCACCGCTACTGCAGGGGCACTCTCTTCCGGCTGCTCAGCCTCTTCGTCAATCACGTGCGTCTCTACTTGCTGTTCAGGGGCCAGGCTCTCGCTCCTCTCCACAGCGCCAATGTTCTCGATCTCTTCCACGGCCCCCTTATCCTTCACCCCATCCTCTCCATAGACACTTCTAACGCCCTCCATTTCCTCAATGCCTCCCTCTACCTGTCTCTCCCTTTCCACATGGAACACACCCATCCCTCGTTCCTCTTGGTCTTCAATCATCACCGCGCCCTGCTCTCCTGCCATCATGGCTCGGCGGTTGTCCCCATCCAAAGGCTGGATCTCTTCTTCCTCTTCCTCCTCCTCCTCCTCTTCCTCATCATCTTCTATTTCCTCACCCTCTTCCTCTTCAAAGTCATCGTAATCACCTTGGTAGAAATCCTCTTCAGCAAAATCACTTCCTTCTTCCTCCTCATCCTCCTCCAGCCCTTCCTCCTCCAGACATTCCTCTTCTTCCTCCTCTTCTCCCAGCTCCTCTTCATCCTCTATCCCCTCGTCATCCTCCTCTTCGTCATCTGAGCTGTTGATGTTGATTACGTTCTGGTCGTCCTCGGCAGTGGTGGGCTGCTGCTGTTGCTGCTGGATCTGGCGGCTGGTCTGGGCCAGCTGATTATGGAGCTGCAAGTGTAAGGACATGCCCAGCTGGGTTGCCTGCCCTCCTGGCGAAGGCTGCATCAGCATCTGCTGGAGCTGGGGACCTGCTGGCAAGGAATTCCCCAGGCCACCAGGGGGTGCCGTGAGTGGCACGGCATTAGAGTTCATAGAAGGCACCAGAGAGACAAGTTGCTCTCCCTGGCTGGGTCCAGGGAAGGAATTGATATTGTTGGCATCGGTTGGCAGGATCTGATGAGCAATGGATGTGGGAAGCTCATTGGGGAGTGAAGTTTCAACTGTACCAGCTTCGCCCACCACTCCTGTAGTGGGCGGCGGCACGGCACTGCCTGACGCCGGGGCGAGAGGCTGTGGATTGGCCGGCCCCTCCTGCATCTCCAGCATCATTCCTTGCGGCATGATGACCACACTATCGTCTGAATCACTCTCAAGAGAGATCTCCACGTCCTCGGGCTCCTCTTTGTCGTAGCGAACAAACACCTGCCGTTGGCCTTCGGGGGCCCCTAGGCCTGAAAGCTCAGGAGGCTGAGATGGGGAGAGGAGCAGGTCTTGGGTCCCACTAGGACCAGCTGGGGTGGGGAGAACAGGAGGAGCCAAGGGGATGTGGTTCTCCAAGGAACCTAGGAGTGCAGCAGGGCCCAAACCCAGGGGATGTCTGGTGGGAAAGGAAGGTCCTGGTGCAGAGGCCCCCAGAAGGGTAGGGAGGGAAAGAGAAGGGTTCTGGGTGGGTGCATGAACAGGTGCAGATTGGGTTGGCTTGAGAGTAAGTGGAGGTAGCGGGAGGGAGATGGAGGGCGTACGAGGGTGGAGTAGAGTATTGCATATAGTCAAGGCCTCAGTGCAGAATGAAGAAACCTTAAGAGAGCAGGAGGGAACAGTAATGACAGGAGATAAGCTGCAGATTCTGAAATATTAGACGCTGAATCATAAACTAACAGCAGCACAAAACTGACCAGAACTCCACAATAATGGAAGCTGCAGCTCCCATCACACAATAACCAGTGAATATTTGGTTAAACTATACTAAACACAATCTGGTTATTAAATCTTCAGCTATTCTAGGGCTTTAAATACATTTTAAACCTAGCCAATGTTCTAATGGAATTTATTATTTCACATAGATACTACTTCTGCACTGGGCTATGTTACGACATTTTGTAACTTGGCAAGACTTTGTGTTACAGCCCTCCACCGTATTGGGAAACAAACACTACACTACACAACAATTACATGTGCAGTTAGCTGTAGTTTCGTAATGTGAGAACCATTTTTTGCAAAGGTAATCCAAAATTCAGTTTTGACGCAAGCTTTGGAAACACTACCAAATAAATTGCCTAAAGATGTTTAGAAGTTTATTTTCACTTTAATTTCTCTAATTCTACTTTCTAATAACTACATCCTTTCCCCTGATTAATTTCACAGGGAAATTATGAAGTCAAACAATGATGTTCTTATAAGCATCAAAAGCCTGCTAGTTTTGAGAGTATCATATTGCATAGTGCTAGAGTATCATAGTGCATCATAGAACATCATAGAGCATCATAGTGCTTCATAGAGCTTCATTCGTGCTTGACCCCATCAGGTTAATTCATGACTAATTCACCACTATATACTTTTAACATGTATATTTGCATATCAGGAACCCTTAAATGGTCAGCCATGACTTCCTGTTTCAGCGTTCTCACTACAGGAGTCTTGCTCAGACCATTTGGAAGGGTTGCTAGAACAAAGTCTGGGACCAACAAACTAGATTGGAACTTTCAGTTTAACTTTCAGGGCGAGGTTCTACCTCCAGAGAAGAGCGGAAGAGAGAGACTGCATACTGAAATGGTCTCAGGACCTTTGCTGCGTGTTCTACAGTCTCATGCATTGAGGACTCAAAGCACCACACAAAGTCTTACATGAAGGTGCCAACCAGGAAACTCTTGGTCCACCAATCTCACGATGACCAAAATAACTAACCTGCATTTCCCTCGTGCTGTATCTGTACTCGGCACAATGATGAAGCTGAATCTAATCTAATTTAATTTGTTACTTAATGTCTTATTAATCCATCCCCTCCCCTTTGAGCGTTGAATTTTTTTCCATATGAAATGTTTTGTGTCCTGTGTCCTCATTATTGAAAATCTGCACAGTACAAATGACCCAAAGTGTTGCTCGAACACTGAACCTCATCTGCTCTGTCCATGTTCAACACTAATGTTAGCAGAGTGGACACGATAGCTCAGAATGTTACGAAACGTCAAGATAACGTTAAGATTGAACTGGTAAAATAAATGTAGTTATATTTTAGACAACCGTAATATGTGTTTTGCAATAGTTGGGAGCAAAATTTAAAAAACAAGTGTTGATTTTGGTTAATGTAAACTCTTGTGTAAATAAGATTACAACAAGCATTCATATAGTCTTTCTGTATTTATTTGAATACAACAGCTAGTGTTAGGTTACAACACCCAGCTCTATTAATATAATCTACACCTGGGTAACATCTGAATTATGCTTCAAGATACCCAACCACAACTTACCACAGCAAGTGGACAGACTGGCTTAAAATGTTCTCAGTTAGAAGGTTGTTGTTTGAGCATGTCAAAGAATATGTCAAATGTGATGATCTACAACATGTCTTACTTGTACATCTGCTGTTAGTGAGTCAACTCCTGTGTCAAATGAACCTGCACAGGCAACTCCAAGTGACACAATATAACACAGAGGCTAAGTGAGCAGACGGGGGTAGGGCGGACTGAAAAATAATTACCAATAAAGACACCAGCCGTCAAAATCAACGACTTAAAAAACAAAGCCTTCCAATATACATATTTACTACTACTTTTTATGCCCAGAGTTGCGTGCTTTTTAAACTGGCGCTGGAAGCCAATTGCTCACCACAAACCAACACATTATGCAAAGATTTTTCTGCCAGCGTTTCACAGAAATATGGATTAACGTGACAAACCAGTTTCTCTGGTAACGCAGTAAAAGTACTTGTGCTCACAGAGATCAAATATCTGAAACTGCATGTAATGTTTTCATAAAATCATGTAATCATGTAACCAAGATGTCAGGACCGGGATGGTTTCGACTGTCTCACCATGATGCTGCGATCTCGTCGGCCCTGGCTGAACACGGACACAGCGCAGGAGAGCGGAGGGGGCCAGCGGGGTGAGGGCACGAGCACCAGGGCCAGCAGGAGGCGGTAGAGTTCCCGCCGGGGCAGTGCGCTGCCGTACTGGCCGCTGACGCTGCCCTTCTCCACGCTGCACTGAGCCTGTTGCTGCAGCCGCACACACAGGGGCACCACCACGTCCTGCAGCCTCTGAGTGAGGGACACCAGGAGATGGAGGGAGGGGGGGATGGAGGGAGGAAGAAAGAGAGGGAGGGAGAGAAAAAGAGAAAGAGAGAGAGAGAGAGGGAGGGTACGACATCAAAACATCAAGCATGAGAAGGAGAAAGGATACACACAATCTTCATATTCAAATATCATTTTTTTGTGACTTCTGGCTAGAGTAAAAAAAAAAAAAAAGTACCTATATTGAAATTTGCATTTGCATTTGTTTTTACCAAGTGTTTGTATGGTCTGGTTGCTCTTTTGCATTCGTTTTAGTTATTTTCCACACAAAATGCACCCTAAAGCCAGTAAAGAAGGAACGGCATTGGCTAACCCCTGTGCGACCCTCTGTGCCAACCCATGGGACCTGTGACCAATATGGCCAATTTCAAGACCAAACTTCTCTCTGCACTTGGCAAGGACTTAACGGAAGCATTCGAATGCAAGCTGCAGGCTGCACTGTGAGATGAACTGTTTTACAGGGCAGCGGACGATTGCTGTGCAAACTGCGGGGACTGAGGTCAAAAGCACGGGTAAGAATGTGGTCCATCACCTTGCACTGATGATGACCACTTTAGATCAACCGGAATTCCTCTGTGCAGAAGTGATTAAGATTTTTAAAAACGCAAGGTCTTGGAGGCCTGGTGGTAATACTATTCTGACTGTGAGAGTCCCCCAGTGAGGGAGTTGGCTTCTCAGGCTCTGATGCAGTGGCTAAACTGCTTAAGTACGAATTGTTTTTCGACATCCAGCTCAGCTGCGCTATACGTGAGGCTCCAAACGAAAGATATTGTGGACATGAGTGGATAGTGAGGAGTCATTAAAATACTAAGCAGATTTCTCATTTATGCTAGAGGTGTAAACTATTTCATTAATGCCGTTACATCTAATATAACCCAGTGATGAGGGGTGCACGAGAACGCTAAGCGTGAGTGAGTTACTGTTAATAGCTCCCTTAAGAGTATGCACTGCTGACCAGATTACTTAATATTCAGCACATAAGAATAACGTACGTTAAATAAGGACAGAAGCGCTTACTTCAGGGAGTTTAAATACTGACCAATTACATGCATAATTACAATCAGTCATCAGAAGTGTAGTCTTGAATTGTTATGAGTTCAATTTACTACCACTCAATTTACTGTTGCACTCTAGTTATGAGTAAGTTGGGGGGGGTTGAATCAGGTTGACTCTGACTTTTAGTACACCAGCTATGAAAGCCTCATGCTACATCCCACAAACCAGAGACTCATCACTCAACTCATCTTTCCAAATGTAGCCTCAATAGCTGCAATATAAACTGGCGTCAATATTATTAGCTACGTATAATGAACCTTTAGAATGAGGCTTCAATTGTTTTAGTTTTAAAGGACAAGGATCCAACACTGCAGTTCGTATGGACGCTTTCAGCTACAGAGCGGAGATGCATATATGCACTAGATTCCAGATTCCAGATACTCCCCAAGCACTACACAGGAGGGCAGACAGGTTTTCAATACAGAGACATTACAGATGCACTTTTAAATATATTCCGGGACACTCTAATATAACTCGTTCCACAGTGAAGCCTTTTGACCACATAGAACTGCGCTACCTATATAAAATAAGTAAATAGTAAATCCAAAAATAAATAGTTTTGGATATGTTTCTATTTCCAGGGTCCATCTGCAATACGCATCTCCCCAGGCCAGTGTGCACATTAACCAAACGCAAACCTGTTATTTTAAACGGAAACAAACGTCAGAGGAAGCGTCGTCCACCACTGTTATTCACTCCTGACACTGGGACACAGAGTTTGACTGCACTAGTCCTCCCTTTGGCACAGAGTTTCCTGCTCACATGTTCCATTCATGCATTCAGTTTACGCGCACAACTTTTAATTTATATCAGATCCTCCACCCACTATGATGGTGATGGAGCACTTTGGTCAATTTTCTGAGTATAAAAAGTCAAACTTTTTAAGTTATCTGATAAATAATTCAGCATTACAGTTTAAACTGTGATATTCCATAAAATTTATGGAATATCAGCAGCAATACAAATATATATATATATTTTTAATAGTTTTTCTCTAAAGTTGCATAATGTCATATCAGAGGGCAAAATAACTTTGTATTGTGCTGTAAACTACTGCTAAATAAAAAATGGGAAAGAAAAGAATATTCAGAAATAAATTACAATGTATTTTAACTGTGCAAGCAACTCTCTAAATGAAAAGCAACATACTTTGAAAAGTTGTTGACAGCTTCATAAAAACTAACATACCTTGTGTAGATCTTCTTTCAACAGAGTGCCGCTAGTCAAAATAATTTGTCTAAGAGCTGCAATCAAATGATAATATTGATTAATATTTTTTATAAATATATATAAATACATTCATCATCAACGATCGAGTCCCAGTAAAGAGCCCCTCACCTCGAAGAGCAGCAAAGCAGGTGTCCTGATTGGCTAGGCCATCACCCTTCCTCTGCAGTGAAACTCCACCTGGCTCTCCGAGGCCAAGTCCTTTAGTCCGCCGAGGTCCTGCCTTCCCAGCAGCCCCGACCAGATCCGCCATGGGCGACTGTCCTGCACGAAGCTAGAGGAGAGCAGCAATTTAGGACGAGGAGGAGGGATGTAAGCTGGGACTGGCCCAAATACCACTCGCCTGGACGCTTCCAAATAACTATCCACATACTTTCACAAAACAAAAGTAAGCAAACAAAAACACCATAATACAATGAATACAAAAATACAGTAATGCATAAATACCAAATCACATTGGTTATTGCATTTGAAGCTATATCCAGCAAGTGGCAAAGTGACAATAAGAGGTTTTATTAGGGAAACTCAAGCACTGTGATGTGCAGGCCATGCAGCTTACAGGGCCACAGGCCTGCTTAAAGCAGAAACTCCTATCTAATAAACTATAAGATTATAACTACAATGTTAATCACAGCTCTAAAGGCCTTTTTATAGCAACAGTGCAATGAAAGGAATAATAAAAAAATTATGAAATTAAATTACTCCAACAGGGACTATAGTAAGGAGTAAAAAATGAAGCAGAAATAGCAAATTCCATCATTAAAATGACAAAAAGCAATGCAATAAATATAGAAATTTAAAAAAAAATAATTAAATGAAACTATATCGATCTCTATATGTTAAGCGGTCCATTCACTAAAATAAATGTGTGCGCATCTGGGCATACAATACATTAGTGAGTACCAAAACTCTATACTTGACTCACTTTGACAGCATCGGTTCCTGGTGTAATGTCACCCATGAGATGTGTGAAGAGCAGCTCTGAGTGGGAGGTGCTTCCTTGCAGTACTGAGGAAGAGGCTCCGCCCGCACGGACCCACAATTCTAGTGTACGATATAGGGTCACTCGCACAGCACTGTGGGTAAGACGAAGGGGACAACAACGTACATTATTCATAAACATCTCAGTAACAGGTAGATTAAGCTTCACCTAAGACCTGTAAAATGTCATTTTCTGCACGCTGTGTATGCCCTAGGATGGTCGAAATTATGTATGAATTTGTTTTTTCCTCTTACACATCCTTCCATTTGATGCTACCACTGTAGAAAAGTAAAAGCATCCATTTTTTAATGGCGATAAGTTGATATTTGCGGTATGCTGTTTCACTGTTTAACTGACTTGGTGTTTTAAGTGTACTTAAATTACTTTCGTATTGTTGATATTTTCCATTTTGTTTTGCATTTTTATCTTAAATTACTTTTGCATTGTTGGTATTTTCTATTTTTTTCTATTTCTATTTTTATCTTAGACCAGTTATTGTTCTTTGTTTACTGTGGGGTATGAGAGAAAAGCAATTTCAAACCTCTGTATGCATTAGCTTTGACAAAGTTGACTTTGACTTTGATGCTCAATCAAATCATATTTATTTATTGTAAATGCAACTTTTACTAACAGTTCAATTTCTGGAAACAATGCTGCTTAGTTTTTATTTAGTTTACTTACTGTAACCAACATTTACTTTTTTCTATTTTTATGCCTTGTTATTAAATATTCATTTAATAGCCCTCAAGCGTCTATTGATCGAATGTAGGTTTTTGGCTATGCAGATATTTTAAAATATTTTTGAAGATATATTTAATAATAGTATTTGTGTATACATGTACATGCACGTGTGAATCTGTACTTGCAGGCATAAGAGTGAACTGTGACAATTAAAATGTGCTATTGCACTGTTTTATCTGATGCAGTGCCAGACCTGGAGGCTGTAAACCACTGTTTCCCCCCTTATTATAGTTTACACTCATTTAAATGTATTATTAGGGCAGCTTGAACATACTGAGCCATCGTGGTTAGATGCCTAGTTTTACATGATGGTATGAATGACCACTATTCTTTGCATTAGTACCTAATGGTTGTAAACAGGTATGGTGATGACCTCTGGTTACCTCATCCTAGGGACCTGAGGCCTTTATAGCTGTTGGTGTAAGCTCAACGCTACTGTAATAACACCATCTGGTTAGTTTTATGTGCTTCAAGCACTTGTGTACTGACCCAGTGGACTGACCCAGTGTGTTCTTACTGTGTTTTTCTTTAAGTGACTGGGTATACAGTTCTCACGTTTCTTTACTGATCTTTGCTGATTTGGCTATTCCTTTGGTTGGTATTAAGGTTGATATTAAGGGTGTTCCTTTTTTGGTGTGTTTGGGTTTAATTATAGAGGTGTTGTACGTGTTTTGCATATTTCTTTGTGGGTCAGAGTCACGTGAAGTGATGCTGTTGCTTTGGGGCCTGTTTGTATAATCTATATCATTGCTGCTAGTACTAACCATACAAGTATAGCCCCTCGACTTGGAGTGGAGCTTCATGAGGTCTTAACACATTTTGCAAGGTTGCTTATTTTATGTCTTGCTATTTTTGATTAAAAAAAGTACAGTGGTTGACCAGCTTTATAACTTATTCATACGAGAAACCTCACAGGGATCCCCTAGTACAAAAGTGGGGTGTTGTAGTCCGGCTCTGTTTGGGGAGTTGATAGCTTGTCTTCTTCATGCTTAGTCTAATTCTTGTTCCCCATTTTCACCGCTGCCACGTATTTGGTTGTTGTTGGTATCTACTTTTTCTTTCGATGTGTGTATAAACTGTTAATAATCGCTAACTTTGCTTGCATTGAGCACATCCTAAATATTAATTAATTTAGAAATTTCACCACATTGTTCATTCGAGTGGGAGATTAAAATAAGAGGGTGGGGAGGTAGATTTTTTTGTTGGAAGTCAATGACATTGGACCATGTTACCCGTACATAGTACACAGATTACCTGTATGATCTCTGCTGTCCCAGGCTGGCCTCTGGGAGTGATGTCCAGGCTGACAGTGACTGAGAGAAGAGCCTGTTGAGCACGCTACAATACTGCACCAGGCCGCCGCCCACACTAAAACACACAGTACCAACCACGTTCAATACTGCACCAGGCCGCCGCCCACACTAAAACACACAGCACCAACCACGTTCAAGCATCAAGCATTATCCCAAACTGCTGCGATAACGGCCACCTTTTATAATCGGTTGTTCTTTACCCACGTTTTGATTAGTGCAGACAACAGCTCCAGGGAGTCGCTGTGGATTGAGGGTAAAACCAGCAGCTTTAAACAGCCTTCACCTGTGGCATTCTGGAAATACACACATGAGGGAAAGTCACAAAGAGAGACAGCGTGGATGGATGATTCTATACATGTCTACTAGAAAGTGGTGATCTCGAGCAGACCAAATAATGTTTGGTGAACTTTGCAGTGCTACTTTGTCCCAGGAAAAAGGAAGCGTTTATAAATGCATCCCTCTCCAGGAGAACCGTAACGAGATGGATCGAGGGGAATTTGGACATTCAGCTGCAAAACAATGCGGATAATTGTAACTTTGTCTTGGCTTTGGATGAGAGCTGTGATGATACAGCCCAGTTACTGATCTTTATACATGGAGCTGTGATGATACAGCCCAGTTACTGATCTATATACGTGGAGCTGTGATGATACAGCCCAGTTACTGATCTTTATACATGGAGCTGTGATGATACAGCCCAGTTACTGATCTTTATACATGGAGCTGTGATGATACAGCCCAGTTACTGATTGTTATACATGGAGCTGTGATGATACAGCCCAGTTACTGATCTTTATATGTGGAGCTGTGATGATACAGCCCAGTTACTGATCTATATATATGGAGCTGTGGTGATACAGCCCAGTTACTGATCTATATATATGGAGCTGTGATGATACAGCCCAGTTACTGATCTATATATATGGAGCTGTGATGATACAGCCCAGTTACTGATCTATATCTATATAGTTCATTAAAAATGATAAAAAAAAATCTGTCCTCGACATTTTCATTGTATCATTGCAATGTTTCATTTAGAGTCGTTTTTTATTAAAATATAGTATATATAATGTATACAGTATCTGTATATTGTGCAGAACTGACCCTCTAAACCCATTTCTCATGTGGTCCCCTTGGAAAAATGAATTGCCCACTAGAATGTAGATCTGAGGGTAAGAACAAGGATATGGGGCGGTCTTACTATGCTCTTAATGCTGACCGCCAGGGCTCGACACACCAGGTTGAGAACATGCTGAACAGAAAGACACACTGACGTTGCTGGATCAACACTGCGTACAAGAGAAACACAAAGAGCATATCAGCATTTTGAAACAGTGGTTTTGGAAGTGTGTTCAGCTCAGTGCTGTCTATAATATAATTGCAATTACAAACAACACTGAGTTTACTGAGTAAGTCTCTCTTAAGTGGTAAAGAGAAGTCCAGGTATCCTGTGAAGCCCAAACACATTCAGGACAAGCATGAGGGCGGCAGTGCTGAAGTCAGGCTGCAGAGACTAAACACACACACACACCTAAGTGTGTGTCTGAGAGCGAGACACACTGCTCTGTAGCGATGACGAAGCTGAAGAATCAACAGTGGATCGATGTCATCAATCGGTGGAAAAGGCAGCTCTACTCCGGGGCCCTCATACTGTATAGTGTCTTCTGAAGGAAAAAAGAGACAAAAAAACAAAAGAATAAAAGTGGCAAATATACAAGAGGAAGGTAAGAATTGGACTTTCATGCTAATTTACTAAACAAGTACAAATAGAGAAATTATGAAACAATCTAGCTGTCACTCACCTGTTTCTATGCCCTGGTATAATAGACCCAGGATATTATTGGCTGATGCTAGCAGACAGTGCACCTGATTGGTCCATCCCTCAGCCCTGCGTCCACCTCCCCCACGCTCAAGCACACCTCCGAGGCAAGGCAGCCGTCCGTAACACTCACAAGCCACCTAGAAGTACAAGGAATATAAATTTGGGCGACATCTGAAACAGCCCATTTACTAAATGCAATTGTTAGTAAAACAAACAAAAAAAATAATTGCTTTCCTTTGCACAAATAAAAGCCTGAACTAAAACAATAGCGAATAACACAGAATAACACTTACTTCTTGCACTTTAGGGTTGTCAGAGTCCATCTTAGACAGGAAGTAAACTCCTAGCTTTTCCTGCAGAAGCAAGCAGTGGTGAACAAAGAGAGCACGCAGGCACTTTATCAGCAGTTTCCTCAATGGGAAGAGCACAGCACTCACCTTCAGTGAACCACATGCCCGTGGGTAATAGGTCATACAAGCCATCATTCCCTCCATGGCCGCTAGGTGGCACTACAACAAAGACAATAACACAAACATGTACGTGTGTTTTCACATATCAGAACTAGGTTCAGTTTAGGGGATCTTCAGTGGGACCTGGTTGCAACAGAACTCTTTTTATGCTCAGTGTAAATGAAATTTAAAGTGGACTTTGTCAGCTGTGCAAGCAAAGCGCTTCTGAATTTGTAGAAGTTAATGTATACAGAACGTACATGTGATGTAAAGTAATGGTGTAGTACTACCATCCATTTTCTTAAGCAAAACCAACTTCCTGTTTTCAGTACAAGCCATGAATTGATAAATATCAGAATTCAACTGGTGGATTAATCCCTGGCATTTAAAAAGTCGGTTAGGGTCAGAATTGAGTGTTTAATCTTGATTTTAATGTAATCCATATCTTCATTAAAATTATGGATTATCTAAACATAGCTGTTTGCATATATATGTATCTACACACACACACACATTAGACCTACACAGTAATGTGAAAAACAAAGTATACCCCATTTGAATTATTTGGTTTAACATATCAGGATATAATAATAAAAAAATTAGCTGGTCCTTAGCAGGTCTTATAATACATCCTTAGGTAAAGAAAATAGTTAAATACATCCTTAGATGAACAACGCCAGATAGATGCCCTCACGTTTGACTCAACAGTACTTTGGTATACAGAGTTCATAGTTGGCTCGATGGCTGCACGGTGCCCAGGTCCTGGAGCTGCGAAACGAACCCAAACCATCACCCCTCCACCACAGCGCACGACAGCTGCAGTGATGTGTTTGTGCTGCTATGCTGTGCTGATATTTTTGCCAAAAATGGCGCAATTAAAGTCAAACATCTTCATTTAGGTCTTACCTGTCCAAAGGACACTGTTCTAAATGTCCTATGGTTTGTTCATATGTTATGTTGCATAATTTAGCCACCCTGCTATGTTCGTTTTAGAAAGAAGAGGCTTTCTCCTGGCAACCCTTCCAAACAAACCATACTTGCTCAGTATTTGTCTAATTGTACTGTCATGAACTTCAACATTATAAATGCTAACAGAGGCCTCTAGAGTCTTTCTCTGAACACTGCACACAGTGATCTTGGGGTGAACTTGCTTGGTTATCCACTCCTGGGAAGACTGCAGACGGCAACTGTCTAGAATATTTTCCAATTGTGAATAACCTCTCACTGAAGAATGATTGACTTCATATTGTTTGGAAATAGCCTTATAACCTTTACCAGACTGATGAGCAGCAACAATTGCTTCTCCAATACCACTGCTCATGTCTTTCTAGATCAGCAAAGTGCCAAAAACATCTACTTTTATAGTGGAGTTCACACTTGCTGATGATACATTAATCAAGAGCTTTTGGTAACCAGCCTGGATGCTACTTACCCTCTTATTTTCTACATACTGCTTCTGCATTTTGGTGTAGTTTGTGTTAAATGGATAATGACACTATCATTTGTCATGTGTTGTTGTTCATCTGAGGTTGTTCTTACATAATTTTAAGACACGTTAAAGACCAGATGATCTTTTGTTACCGCTAACGAACCGCACTGAGAACCTTGGAATGTTGTCTGAATTTGGTTCATTTCGGGGTCGTATTTCTCATGTTCACATATGCAAAAGAAACAAATTGATCCAAATGTGAAAAAACCTTTAGTCAATGAACGCTGGAACCAAAAGGCAAAATACTTCTGTCCTGTAAATAATATGGCTCAAATTCACAGCTCTTGTGAGAAAGCAAAAACAAACAAACAAACAAAAACACAACCCTCTGTTGTCTCTTGACGGTACATTGTTTAACCTGAGCCAATAGTAGAGGAAGAAAAACTAATATCTAAACACAGACTAGCTCCTTCGCAACTTGTGTCACTACAAGCTATTTATTTACACAAACGTGATTTTACATCCAGCCATGCAGAAGTCTCACCTCAGACTTGAGGCCCAGCAGGGAGGTGAGGATTCCCAGCACCGAGTTGAGGCCCACCTCTCTGGCCAGCTCGGGAAGCTGGGAGGAGTACTGCAGCAGGTCGCATAGCACGCTCACCGCCAACTGAACCGTGGGCAGAGGGGCATGCGACTGTGCACGTGTGGGCCGGAGCGAGGAAGAGAGAGGCAGACAGAACATCAAATGCAGAGCAAAGGAGCAGGAACATTTTACCAAATGACAAAAAACAATCTGCATTAGTGGAATGTCCTTGAGTCAGTGCTGCAGGACGTTTTTGTGTTACTATGCCAAAAAAATGCCATGTTCAGTACTATGGTTATTTTTTTCAAATAGCCTACATATATACCTGGAACATGAGCACACCACATTATTCCATGTACATTCAAACGACATATTAACAGTCTGTAACTGACAAAACTACAACCGGAAGAACATTTACGGAGAATGCAATGAAAAGCATACGCAATCACACAAATATTATTTCTATATACAAAAAGTATAAAGGCAGTTCATAATCTTTAAAGTACTGGATTCGTAACGTGCAATCACGCAGTTGGTACTAAAATATTATGGAGCAAAGTGCGTTACCTGAATAATCTGTTGCAGGGTGCGTAGCCATGAGAGGCAGTGTTGCTGGAAGACCTCACTCGAGCTGTCCTTAACCAGTATAGACAGCAAACACAGACCCTCGAATCTAAAACGTAGGAGGTTACAATTTAACTTCTCTTTCAGCATTTCGCATTGCTTAAAATTATTCCTTTCCTGATGGCCATGATGGTTTCGTGCACAAATTGAACTACTGTTACTTCAAATAGAACTGCTAAAAAAACCCAAACAAATAATCAACATCAACCAAAAGGCGTGTAGAATTATGTCGCCCACCTTGTTTTGCTGGACCCGAGCCGTGAGTTGCTGATCCCCACGAGTCCGCCCACTGCTCCGGAGTGCTACGGTCGAGACAAAATGAGGTTAAAAACCCTGTGGGGGTACTTGTGTCGGTGCCAATACGGACTGTATCCACTAGTTAGAGGAAATATCTGAACGAAATCTCCCACGAAGACTACTGGCCTATTTTATGCTATTTTTGTGGTCAGGTTTTGCACATAGATAAAATCCACAAAACCGAATTTCAACGCCAACCCCCCTTTAAGTGGCAGGGCATGCTACTGCAACGTAAACACACAAAGACGGCATCATCCCAGCCAGTGGTGTGCTAAAGTGCTCGCCGAAGACGTCTAGCTGGCTGACTATCAGGGGAATGACACGGCAGTGACCGACTTACGTGCGTTGCGACCACGCCATGTTCACGATAATTCGCTAAAAGTGAAGGCAGGTGTTCGGGTCGTTCTTCTTTCAGTACCGACACCAGACCCTCGGTTAGCCGCATATTGTTGGGGCCATGCAGCCAAGCCGCCGCAGCCATCTTGCCTCCTCCGAATTACGTCAATGTCATTCGACAAAGGTGCAGTCGCGGAGTTTTCGCGCCGCCCATCACGTCCTTGGCAGAGACTGCAACTGGTTCGTGGCCACATGCAGCTGTGCCCAGGTGTGGGTTTGCTCCCGTAGCTGTGGGGTGTTTTCGGGGAGTCGACCTCGGCCTGGAGGGGTCTTATTGTCCATCCACATGAGCAGTTTTCCTTTCCATAGTTAATTGAGTGCGAAGTAGCTCTTCTGATCACAGGAGTCTGAGTTATCTGAGTTAAACGACCATGTTTTCTATCTTTGCATTCCCCATTTTTACATTATGCACACATATCCTGTGAGTTTGCAGCACAAGGAAATCCCAACCCACTCCCAGTCTAACATGGTGATATTACTGGCGTTCTACATTGAATTAGGACGAGGAAGGACAGAAGTGACATTTAATGTTAGGCCTACTTTTTTTTCACTTTATACAATTTTCTTCATTCTCTCACATGCGCATTTCGGGCGCGTAGACACAAATAAAGACTGATGCCAAGATGTTTTTTTTTTTACTTTTTTTTTACATTTCTTTGAGTACAAAATAAAAGTAACATATTTTCAATGTATTCATGTTAAAAAAACTTTTTTTCAAATAATTTTCATTCGGTTTTATTGACTAAAATAACATATTGCTTATACATTTTCTTGGAATTCATAATATCAATATACTTCATCTCATTATATTTTGAATTAAATTACCAGGTAGCATGTATGTTTATTTTCATTATATCAGTTTTAGTAGTGAGAAGTAAAAGTAGCTTAAAATCATCCTTAGAATACAAAAGTCTGACATGGTACAATATAATCTATAAACCAACATTGGCGTGCGTTTTCCTTAGATAGACCCTACTGAATCTGAGGGAAGATATACAATATATTTCTTTTATACACTCAACTGGTTCACAGACATGAGGCTCCATTTGGGAAAAAAGCAGTTTTACATTAAGGTGATCGACTGATAGAGTGCTCTATGACAATAATTCAATATTCTCAGTGCCAACTGTCACCTCCGAATGCATGCTTAGCATTCTAGCAAAGCACTCATGACAGAATAAAGTTAGAATGATTTTAGACCTTCTGATAGTCTCCCTGACATTTCTTAACAAACAATTTATGAAAGCATCCTTAATTTGACAGCAGACACATTTACACATGTGCAGACACCCTTACATAAGTTCAATTAGATGTTTTTCATGGCCTGTTTAAACTGCCTGACCTGTGGTGTCATAAAGGTCTCCTACTGGGTCTAGAGACAGCATATGGCAGCATAACAGTAGGTCCTGCTGTTAGGAAATCCTCATTTCTTTGTATTCATAAACATTCTTGAAATATGAAAATTGAACAGTATATTGCTGACTTCAGTCATTCTATCTTCCATTTTCTTACACCATAGTGAGCTACTTTACACTACAGTGCACTACTTTACTATAGTAAGTCTACTATAGCATACTAGTTTCTAATCTGCAAAAGTTCAAACAAGGTTCTTTATTAATTACCTAATATTGTGTATGTTGTATACATAAACTAAAGGGTATCCAACAACATCTGTGAAAATATAACAAAAGCAGGTTATATGTGTGTGCACCTATGTACACAAACATCTCAAAATGTTATGTCAATGGCTAAGCTAAAGAGTGAATACAGTAATTTACCATTTTTTTAAGTGGTTCTGGTTATTGCCCATGTGTAACATGGCCTAAGCCAAAGGTCAATCCACAGCCAATTAACATAATTAAGAGCAGTATGAGAACAGTTAGAAAACAATGTTTACCACTTAAAACATCAAAGCATGGCAGACCAAAGCAAAGCACTTCTTATTGACACCAGGGGGCGCAAGATAGTCACGCACCCATGTGTATAAACATGCATACTGGCATTGGTATACAGACATAAGACTCCCAACATAAATAAAATTGCTTTTGACACAGACACAAATCAGTAGGCTGAATATTCCCTGGACAGGATTATATAATTCTAGTCTAAATGTGGCAGTGTACGGTCTAACTAAACTCAGGACCGGCATTAATAAAAACAGGAAAGTGGGAAAGCAGATTAAGCAAGTTTCTCAGAAAATTCTCAGAAAGGACAACTTTCTGTTGATTCGGTTTGTGATTTTTTTTTAAAACAACTTTCTTTGGGCAGACCAACCAAGCCAACCTGCTTCAGCAGACTGAACAAAGATGGTAAATGTTCGCTTTTGTCCAATATAAGCGCAAAAAGCTACGCCACGCCGCACCTAATGACAAGTACAGTAGCAACAAGCACCCGCAGGCAAGACCTCTCAGTGTGTCTGCCTGGTTCGTCCAACCACTCAGGAAACACCAAGGACACACATTCTGTGGTCATAACGGGCATAACTAGAGGTACGAGAGTAAGTCTAGAGGTTTGTCCTCTAATGCGGTCCTTTGCTGACTTACAGTTGACCAGTGCCAAGCTGAACATCAGAGTACTTTATTAATGGCACTATACAATCACGCCCGTCCATTTTACTGACTCCTGCTATATTAATGCATGTTACATAGCTATAAAATAAAATGGCAGAGACAGTTGAAGAAAATAACTTTTGGTGGTGTACAAGTCTGGAGTTGAGAGAGTAATAAAACTCAAAATTCCTATATGTGTCTGTGGTAGATATAATCACTTTACACTAGATGATACATGCTGTATGTGATTATTACAAAGCTTTTAATGCCCACTGAAATGTATAGTGGGCAACAAATTAAGGAAATAATAAGCAGAATGGAAATGAAAAAAGACAATCAGCCCTGAATGAATGGACCTGCTTTCCAAGGAGAATTCCTAGGCAGACTGACCACACAGCCCCCTTAGCATCACATCTTTCTCTTCCCTTCTGTTTCTTTATCTCTCTCTCTCTCTCTCTCTCTCTCACACACACACACACACACACACAACACACAAAATTAAAAAAAAAAAAGAGGAATAGAAGATGTCTACACACAACAGCACTGCAGCTGCAAAGGGGGAATGGTGGCGGCAGGACAAAGTCAGAGAGAGAGAGGTTCAGGAACTCAGCGAGCGTCCCACTCTGTGGGGTTATAGCCCAGCAGAGCGGCGGTGTGGTGGAACTTCCATGCAGCGGCCCTCTGGGTCCGGATGTGGCTCCCTCTTCCATGCCTCTGCTGTCTGGCCGGGTGGAGGAAGTGTGGGGGTGTGGGAGGAGGTGGTTAGCAGAAGTGGTCGTCCTCATCTTTATCATCCTTCACCCCCTTCAGCCTCAGCCGCGCAAAGTCCTCAAACACAAAGTCGTCGTCCTGAGAGAAATTACTGGGGGGGGGGGATCAAGGTCAGTAACACTGAGGACCGTCTCAGCGGCTGACTAACAGACAGACGTTTGTATACAGAGAGCAAACCCACTTTGTCTCAAACTCTATCAGGTTGGTGTCCACAGGGGCATCGGTCTCTGGCACAGCTGCAGGGAAGAGACAACAAACAGCTGTAGCGTCTCTCATTAGGGAGTTCGCTAAAAATGGAGAGCGTCTCAATGTAAGAGGAGAAAGGTTACAAATCCCCAAAATAGTGTTGGAGATGGATTTTCCCCCTGACTAACTTGGCAGACAGTAGCGTAGACAGTGATTTGACTGAGGAGATCAGGAGTGGTGTGAGGGGGGTGTGTACCTGACTGCGGTCTTGAGTTGGGCTGTTCTGAGGGTTTGGGGTGCATAAGGACAAAGGGCAGTTCCACAGACACATCACTGCATGGAGGCAGAAAGCAAATCACTGCTCAGATATCACACTTTCCCCACTTTCAATTATTCAGCTATTCAGACTGCACAGATTTACTTCACATGCTGTATATAATACAAATGCATGAATATAAATATATAAAATGTTGCTGGTGTGTGAGTATGACTCCAGTGCTCACCCTCCACGAGAAACAACCAGTTTAACTTTGACTCTGTAGGACACCAGGATTCCCAGAACCTCTTTATTGGATATGTCCTTCACACTATAAAACAAGGAAGAAACAACATAGGCTGCAATATTTTCTTGAGACAGTTCTGTATTTGCTGCTTTGGTGAGTTATTCTCCAAACTACAAGTTAAGTGCAAGTTAATGTGGTTTTTAATGTGACTGTTGGTGTGATTTTTAACATGACTATTAGCGTGATCGTTGGTGTGACGGTTAATGTGACGGATGATGATGTGCTGGGTGGTGTGAAGGCTGGTGCGATTGTTCATATGATTTCGACAGGCTGGTTGGAATGTTGGGTGGTGCTGGTGGGTGGATGTGCTGGGTGGTGTGATGAATGGGGATGACACAGGGGACGTGCTCTCTGATATGCTGGGTGGTGCATGCTCACATGGTGCTGGAGGCTAAATTGGTATCCTCGTGTTTGAGTTTGCCGTCCAGGGCCAGACCCCTCTTTTCTCTGTTGTTGGTGAGTGTGGGGGTAAGCGTGTACACCTTACAGAACGTGGAGCTGGGTGACACCTGATCACTGAGAAAGACAAGAGACAGAGAGGTACAGAGGGGAGTAGAAGAGTTTAAGACACAGAGAGGAATGCAGAGAAAGAGAGAATGGGAAATACAGAACGAGAGGAATAGAGAGAAGAGGAGAGAGAGAGAGTGAAACAGACAGTACACTTCCACCATTGGAATATTAAAATATGAGCAAAAAACTCAGCTTTTCAGTACTATAATTATGGTCCTTCCAAATTCACAGCTGCAAAAATTGCATCACAAACCGTGAAATTAGCATTTCCCATGTAATAGACAATCTACATTGAAATAAAGTCAAATTTAAAATTTAGATGGTTATGCCTTAGCTGGCGCTTCAGAAAACCCAGATGTGCCATGATCTGATGTGACATTTTGGATTCACACAGCATTCAAGTGCCCAACATTCACTGGTTAACATGCAGCAGGAGGCGTTCCCAGTAAATGTTTCTATAGCTGGGAAGCATTCGAATTAGTATAACAGGTTGGCTTCAAGAAGTTCTTTAGAAGGCAAGAGTAATTTATGTTTGGACGAAACATTTGACATGCTGGCAGTGGAAAATTCTTTTGCACTAGTTGTAATGTCTGGTTCGATCACAATGAGCAGCATTCAGCATCACAAGGAGAGTGAAACACTCAGAGAGGCATCTAGGTAGACAGGGGAATTCATAATTATATGCCAAATGTGATATTTAAATACTAATGATGCCATGACATTTATTACGTTTCTTCTAAAATCTATGAAATCTGTGTTTTCTGAGAAATGTGGTCTGTGAAATAAGATTCCCAATGAATTTCCAATGAAGGGCCCTAATTAGAACACAGATGCTTATTGTCCTAGTGGCAGAGGCGTGAATTACAAACAGGAGAGCTATATGAGGAGAAAGGCTAACAAGACCTGGCCTGGGGTAGGACAACTGGATCAAAGGATGAGGAGGGGGTGGTGTTTGGGGGGGGGGGGGTACGGTTGAGAAAGAAGATCTTTCACAGACTGACATTTATGGGCATGTGTATGTGTGCCAGGGGGGAGCAGCACTGAGGAAGCCTGAGGGAGGCGTCTGCTCTGGTCTCATTCCCACAGATCACGCATAGTGGTGGAGAAACAGGCTGTGGTGAAGTCTTCGTATCATCTCTGCACTCTGAGATCAGATCTTCTCTGCACTCTGAGATCGGATTATCTCTACACACCGAGAATGGGTCATCTCTTCACCCTTAGATTGAATCTCCGCACTCTGAGATTGGATTATCTCTACACCCCAAGAATGGATCATCTCTACACCCTGAGACTGGATCTTTTCTGCAGTCTGAGATCAGATTATCTCTATACCCTGAGATCAGATCGTCTCTACACCCCGAGATCAGATCATCTCTACACCCGAACATCAGTGTTATGCAGGGTCTCAGCTGCTGTGCCTCGCTAGGAAGTGGGAGAACTTACAAATGATTACACTATGCCAGAAACAAGTGGGCAATAAAATATCAGTTTCACAACAGTAGTTCTGTTGTGATGAAATGTAGGAAATTCTGTTAGCTCCCCACATAGAAGCAGGGGAGGGAGAGGTGTCTAATAGCACTTTTCCACTGACATGATGCCAGTGTCCAAATCTTCAATGGTTCCACGCGTTTGAACAATATAAAAAAAAGA
>JAGXOD010000081.1:600000-895000 GCA_020368025.1 Brachyhypopomus occidentalis | reverse complement strand
AACTGCTGTTAGAAGAAGAAAGGGGTGAAATATCAGACACAGGAGCTTTATGTCCAGCAGCCAGGACATAAAATCAGAGTGAATTACCACAAGGTGATACCACAATACATAAATACGTAAAAATGTATGTATGTAAATGACAGAAAGAACAAGAGATGAGTGTCAACATAAATGAGTAACAGTGAGGAAAAGAAAGAAATGGAAGAAAAGAGAAATGGAGGGTGTGAGGAAGGAGAGAGAGCAACAGGAAAGGAGATGGTCCAGAGAGACAGGGGAAGAGCCTATCATGTGCACACACGTGACTGGTACACACACACACACACACACACACATAACAGGGTCATACGGGAGTATTACCTTGCAGTTAGGACTGGACTTCTTGAAGACTCTACATAGTAGAAAGAGAAAAGTATTAGGCCTTCCTATTTGAAATAATAAATCACAGCAAACTTTAACATTATGAGTGTAATACAATTACATGTCAGTATATATTTTACTGAAACATTTTAGTGGCTCAATCTATAATGACATGAAGTCTCAAGAAAAGGAAAAAAAGGTCTGACAGCAAAGATGTAGAGAGAAAATTCTAGAGGAGCAGTGGAAGCAGCATGGATGCTGAAAGAGAGAGGGAGAGAGAGAGAGACAGAAGGAGAGAGTGGGAGAGACAGAACAAGAGGAGGGAGAAATAGAGGGGAGACAGAGAGGAGAGTCTGGTGCTGAGGTGATAATGCCAGTGATGTCAGTGACCCCTCCCCCACAAAAAAGAAGGCAAAAGGGAAGATTTATCTTTAAGAGAATTAAGAGATTTAACCTTTATCTCAGTTTTTCACAACACACCGTTTCCTCACCAGCTGAGCCAAGGGAAGATTGCGGGGGAAAGAATCACTGCAAGGCAAAACCTAAGCCCATGGTCTACCATAGCTGTGTGTGAGGGGATGCAAGCATGAGAGAAGACAGCCAGAGAAATGGTGTGTGTGTGTGTATGTGTCTACTTGTAATGCAGTGTGAGAGGTAGAAATAGCTGTGGCCCACGGCGAGAAGCTTCATGTCACTCTACCTTCGTTAAACGAGTGTGAAATCACACGGCAAGCAACCCAAAACCCAACACTCCACTAGCACGCTTCGCTTCCATTTTGCACTCATGGTTATTCACACCCATCACCCCATCTCTCCTCTCTCCACCACCGTGGCCTGCAGACCAAAAGCTGCTGATTCATCTCTCCAGGCCTGTACCTGTCTACAACACTCACTACCTATGTACATTAACAATGGACCACACACACACACTGCATTTATGCACATGTACATATGCACACACACGCAGACTCACGTTGGTCTAAAATTTATGCAAAGTTATGGTGTGCTTGAACAAAGTATTAGATTCAACCTCATAGAAGTCAGCCGGATATCAGGTTGTTTCCGACGTAACCACAAACAGGCCTGTGCACGCATATATGTTTACCCACACGCCCACTTACATACACCACAGTCACCCAGTCACACACAAATACTGAATACCTTATTCGTACTGTGAAATGTGGACTACAGAGAAATAGAGAATGCTGAGTACTATTAAGTCTGTGTGAGACCTGTGTGTATGTGTGTGTGTGTGTGTGTGTGTAGGTAGCCTTTTTATTGGACAATTTCTGACCAAATGATTTTATATCAATTACTTATATTATTATGTAATTATATAATTATTTCAACAAGCTAAAATGAAACTACCTTCCGCTTCCACTGAACTCCATTCAAATGTTAAAAGACACATGACACACATCCTACACACACACCTCGACAAAGTAGTTACTTTGTCGAGACTCTATTTTAGAAAAAAGGTTTGGATCCTTTCTGCCTTTCTGTTTCAGTGACTGGATACGTCCACCATCAGGGCTTCTTCTCAGACGCACTTGTGCTGACACTGAAAGTGTTCTGGTTACGGCATGACCGAGGAAGAAGGAGAGAGAAACAGACGAAGGAGTTAAAAAACCAACCAGTGTACACGGAGAAATCTGATTCTAATTCACTCATCAATGGTGAAGGAACAAAGAATCTTGAAAACGCAAATCCTGATATAAAAACTGTTGCAAATCCAAGACACAACTATTCTGGGTGACCTTCCATTTAAAGGTTTCACACCTTTTTCAGTTCATACTCAAAGGATGTCAAAGGAAGGATTTTGAGTCTGAAGATGCCAGAGAAACGTGTGTACAAATGCAAAGTTATACTTCTCTTTCCTCTCAGCTCACTGCCGTTGACAGAAGAGTCTGTTACTAGCACACATTCAGCACACCAATCTGAGTTTTCCCAACATTTCATTGTGGTGCAAAACTCACTTTCCCAATCAGTCTTAAATAAAGACTGAAGACACAGCATAAAAACAGCAGCATGTGTATAATATAAAAAAGAAACAATTGAACAAAAAGAAGAAATGAGGAACAATTTCTGTCCAATTTGTATTTTGTCAAATAATTACACTGGATACAAGAGGACTGTTGTCCAAACACCACCCCCAAAATAAATAAATCAATCACCTCTTTTTACTCTTTACGCTCATTTTCTCCCTATTGTACAACTCCCTCTAGTAACCCTATTGTATTCTCTTCAAGTCTCTTCAAATCTCTTCTTTATTTAATCAGAATTAATTCTCTGGTGCTCTCTTTCTCTCTCACCATCTCTTACACACTCTCTGTCCCTCTCTCTCACTGTCTTTTACACTCTCTCTGTCCTTATCTCTCTCTGTCCCTGATAAAAGTTTAAAGCACCATTAAGCCCTACAGCTCTTCCAGTGCTCTCTAATGAATACATCTTATTAATACCATATTAGCTACAACAGACCATGGCGTAGCAACCAAGGCTGACCACACTGCTTGTACACACACACACACACACACTCCAGTGCCACAAATAAAACCGTCCAGACAGCACAAATCTGGACCTGGAAGGATAAAGGATGAGGACATGCATTCAAAAGTTTAACCATATCCTTTCACATCTGCTATACATAAACTTTTATTGTGGAAAAAGTGGATGTGGTATGCACTTGTGTGTGTGTATATGTGTGAACTTTCACCCTTTTTCATACACTTGTTCAACATACTCACCTAAACATGCTTTTTGTGTGGTTACCATGACAGCCAGATGAGCTTTCTTGTGTTCCTATGACAACAGTGCAAGGAATAATAACCCTACAACACATTCTGCGCGTGACACTTAAGACCATATCAGAGCAGAGGTCCAGCTGTCAGTCTCTCTGAAGAAAATATCATTCCTTCAAGTCAGAAACATTTTCCATATGGAAATATCCTAGTACTGTGTGTGTGTGTGTGTGTGTGTGTGTGTGTGTGTGGGCGTGCGTGGACGCACTCAACTAAGGCTTTGAACTACAAATGAGTTGATAAGTAGATACTGCAGTGATTTCAATCAAGGGTCTTAAGAGAGAAATTAAAAGGCAATTAAAGTGACAGGTGCTCTTACTCATCCAGACCAACCATGAGCTGAATGAGCTCTTAAGCCATACCACCCTCATGCAGCCAATCAGGTGGCGTGGTCTCAGTGCATGTGATATGTCCATTCACAGGCGCTTAAGCCCCGAATGTTCCATCTACTGACACTTTAAGATTGCCACGGTATCTCCCAGGTCCGCACCTCTCCCCAAATGCAACAAACTTATGTCCCTGCTTTCTTCAGATAAGAGGTGGAGATTGTGCACATTTGCACATGTTACTGAGGATGAAGCAAAAGAAGGTAGTTCAGTCTATAGAGAGGCAACTTAACTTAAAATGTCTTTTTAGTGAATGTGACATGTGATACTGTTATAACGTCGCTGTTATAATTCGCACTGTTAGTGAACTGTTAATGTTACAAAGGTGTTAGCTTGCAATCTTAGCTTGCAACTAACTAACTGTGTTGATATAATGTTAGCTAGTCCACTTCACTGTGATCCCCACCTGGTGCTTGTGATTTTGAAGCATATGACTTGGCCAAATGATTGATGACACCTTACATGACACATTACTGTGCAGTACACCACTGAAATATCTGGGATTTTGTTGTATACTGATTTGGGGTCCGGTCAGCAGTGTTGTACCAGTTAAAAATGAACTAGTTCAAAGTTCAGTTCATACTAAGGAAAATGAACTAATTCATGTTCATAGTTTTCTGCAGATCGCCCACAATTTAATCCAGTACAAGTCTGTCCATGTAAGCAGCAGGTCCTGTGAGCTGTGAGCTTCATTTGGCTGAATGAACTTTGCAGTTGTTGTATCGTAGTTCTTAATGATTTCTTGAACTCATCACTAAGTCGCGTGTATTCCACAAGACTACTATGATGCTTCAACACTATGTCGTTTAAAATTTGGTGACGGCCGATGTCCGGACTTGTTTTTTCAGACCAGGTGGGCACAATTTGCATAAAAATGTGTGATTTTTTTCCATCTGAGTTCACACATGTCCACATGCGTGAGTTCACAAAATGTATTTAAATGCTCAAACAAACCGGCAGTTTGTCAGTAGTTATGCCATTTACCATAGCAATGGACATGCGCTGTGTTTACGGAAGCGTCATGCGTAAAACTGTCCTAAAACGTGAGCAGCATTCACTCTCGTGAGAGTTTGTGTTCGCTTGGGTTCATGTTCACTGTTTGAAAACCGAACAGTTCAAGTTCAGAATTTACAAAAAAATATATATTAATGCGTTCCTGCGCAACATGAGTCAATGAGCAGTTTGTAGGAGGCACACAACCAAACATTTTTTTCTTTTAAGCCAGTGATACACTTACTTACCACAGATAAAACTTTAACCCTTAAGAAAGGCTCTGCTCAACTCTGGCCGTTCTAGAGGAGAACGGTTTCGTTGGGGGCTCGCGCAGCGAAGAAGCAGGGGCTAGTGATCAACAAATACAAATCAACTCACACACATTGTCCAAGTTTATGTGTCCATGTGCTTGAGTAATGTGTGTTTTTTCTTGAAAGGAAGCATTATCCATTTCTCTGAAAGCATTATCAATCAGACCACACACTCTGAATCTCTGAGGCAGCAGGGTCCAATTTCGGCATGACTCTACCTCAGGTGGTTTTATGAGTAGAATTGGGTCACACACACACACACACACACACACACCTGATTGAACTCAGGTGGTTTTATGAGTGTAACTGGGTCAGACGTTTAGTCCTCTGATCCTCAAGAATCTGCAATGGATTTATAAACAAGGTCCAGTAACATAAACAAATGTACAAAACTGCATCTCTGCCAAGCAGGAATGCAAATATTAGTCTGTGCAAATATGCACAGACACACACATGTGCGTGTGTGCACACACGCACACACGCACACACACACACACCCACACACCCACACACAAGCAAACTTATGGTTCCTTTGCTAAGGCAAACAGCCTGTAAACCATGTATTATTTACAACAGAAATGTTGCAATGAGAGCAATCTTAAAAAGGTTAAATTCACTTTTCTTGCATACCACAGATTTAATTTTTTAAAATATTAAGCAAGTGAACAAACATGTTTCAAGTTCCTTGTTATGTTCTATTCTAATTAAGTTCCGTTATTTCTTCATTAATTAATTTATTTATGCATTTACAGCTTTTTTTGTTTATTTACTAATCTAACTTATTCAGATTTAGGAAATATCACTAGCTAAAAGCTTATTCCAGCCAACCCTGTCATGGATTTAGCAGAGGGCGGAGTCAGGAGAAAGTGACAAGGTGCAGATAGAGCCAGCGATGTGGCTGATGACACAGATATGACATACTGCTCAAAATACACCGACGACCTGTTTACTCTGTGCATGGAAATGTGTGCACGCGGTAGGACATTCACAGAACGCACACAAACAAGCCTGCAGTGCTCTCTCAAGAGACACTTTGCTCATTAGTGCAGGCTACATCCATTCCACTGTGTTGCAAATACAAAATGTATGTGTTTGTGCAATTAGCCAGATCGTACACATAATCTATAGGAATTTTCTGTGTTAAAAAAATAAACTGTAGCCACCGATGCGTCACACTGAGTCATATCTTTTAGTGGCTGGAAAATTATGAAAAATGTCTTAGCTGTCAGGAGGAGAAAATGGATGTCATACCCAAGGTGTACGATGCCTATAAAAGATTTACAAATGGCAACCAGGGAATGGTGTGGACAAGTAAAAGTTTTTTTTATTATTGCTTAATTCAGGATCTTCATTATTAATCCATTTATTGTCATTAAATATATATGCACAGTGACTGTGCAGTGGTGAATCACATAATGTGCACACAAGTCTGCCCACGTTTCCTGGACCACCACCACTGGCTCCCTCCGGCACAGAGAGTTGATGTGGGTGTGACATCAAAAGGGTTTAAAGTGCAGGCTGCAGGCCTTGCGGAGGGACTTTTATGAGACTGTTTTCCTGTTGTTTCTCCTCCCCCCCGATTCCTTCCTTTGCTCCTCCCCATTCTGCTCAGAACCAATCATTCGCTGACACTAAACCTGCATCATGCAAACTCAATTAGCTGTCTTTATAAATAGCAAGGCCCATCTGTGGATAAGAAAATCAAAGAGGGCCTCAATTTCTCAGTTTAATTATGATTTAATTAGGAATAAACAAGGCTAAATAACAGCTAATCAAGGCTGACAGACAGCACAGACAATATGAATGAAAGAGACAATAGATTGGTTGAGCTTTTAGGTATAGCCATTCCATTCAAACCACTATGAAAATGAATATCTCACTGGTACATAAGGCTACACGATATTGTTTGATAACTGATATCACGATATTGGTCCCTGTATACTGCTACAGCAGAAAGCGTAAATATATTTATGGGCACTCCTAACACATCCCAGCACTTGTACTGTGAACATACAGTGATGATACGTACAAGACACCCGAGCACTCTCCGTGTGAAACACAACATTCACATGGTCCAACACTGGTGGTTCAGATAATACAGGCAATCTTTAATCATGTCAAGGCATCAAACTACTGTGGTGTAAATTTACCACATAGCATATTGCAACTGCCTTATATAGCAATATAATTGCACAATGGTCCACATTGTGGTAAGACTCTTCTGTCAGAGGTACATACACACACTCACGCTTACACTCACACTCACACATGCACACACACACACACACACACACACACACTCACGCTTACACTCACACTCACACATGCACACACACACACACACAGATGAGGACCGCAGATATGGTGCAGTACTTTCTTTCCTCCAGTCTTCCTTCCTGACTCCTAGTCCCAAGTCTCCTTAAGGCAGACTTAGCTGAGCCATCACGAATGAACTCAACTTCCTGCACTGTTTTCTATTCCTAAAAGGTACTGAGATTTAAAAAATATATATTTTCCCCCTAAAATCTAGTAAACTGCTGTACACTGCCCTTAATTGCAAAAGAACAGAATGATCATAAATTCAAGTTGATAATAAATCATAAAACACATTTCTCAATAACAAAGGCAAACAAGGCCCATCTAACAGAATCAGATTTGCAGTAAACTAAGCCAAGAATTAAAGCGAAATGACGTGCATCACAACAACTATGGCCTTTTAAACAAAATCTGCTTTGTACTACAATGAGTAAACTAAATCAGTTTCGTATACGGGTGCGTGTTCACAGGCACTAACTGTTGGCCTCTGCCAAACACAACATATTGCCGAGATTGTGCCTTTCAGGTGTCATGGAAGCCGATTATTGTGACAACGGTGTTCCACCGTCACAATGAACGTTATGTGTTCCACAATGAACCTCACGTGTTCCACAACGAACCTCACGTGTTCCATGTCTGCGCTTTTCATCCCGGCAGCCATTTGAAAATCACCCACTGTATTCTAATCCTGATCCCTTCTAAAGAGAATGTTTTTTGGCATTTCAATGTAAAGTTTTGTAAAAAGTTTGCAGCTTTTGTAAAAATCTCTGGTCCTGACAAGGTAGATTAACACAGCTGTTTCTCTGGTTTTTGTATACTCAGGTCATTTTTGTCCTGAATGTTCAAAAAGCACACGTTTGCACGCATAATTATTTCCCGGTAAGTATTAAGGCGATCCGGATCACTGCCGACTGGGGTTTTAAAGCAGAGTTGAGTAAACAACTTAGTTCTGCCTCGAAGTCTCAAGTGGAACAAACACTCTGGGTTTTTCGCCCCGTGCTGGCAACGTCGCACCTGAACCACCCAGGGCAAGACTGGGCAGCCACTGCCTTCCTCACGCATGTGAGAGGTGCAAAGCCACCTAACCTGCTGTAAACCTCCCCAACAAGAGCAGTGCACACACACGCACACAGACATACACACACACACACACACACACACACACACGCACACAGACATACGCGTGTCAATGTGTGAGAGAAGCTGACTGCTCGGAAGTGTGAAGAGAGCCGAGAGGGAAGCTGACTACACACGCTGCTTAACTGCTGACTGAGGAAGATCTACTTCAGCTTTTAGGAGCAGCTTCTGCGTCATAAACGGTGTGTGTGTGTGTGTGTGCATGTGTGTGTGTATGTTTGTGTGTGAGAGAGAAAGAGAAAGATGGTCAACAAAAATATGACAAAAAGCCAGTAAGCCACGGTGTGTATGTGTACGTCACTGAGTCTGTGAGCCACCATCTGTGTTGGCTCATGCAAGTGTGTATGTGTCTGTGTGTATGGGTGGGTGAGCAGGTGTTTATGTGTGTGGATGTAAGTGTGTTTGTGTGTGGGTGTGTGTGTGTGTACACTTGATTTGCCTCTTTAACTATTCCTACCCTTCATCCAGTGACTAGAGTGAACGTCACTTAAAACATTTGCTTTATCATTTGCTTATGGCACCTCCATTCAAATCCAGGTCTACAGAGTACTGCGACTGAGTATTTGTACAGGTTTCCATCATGTGCTTCAATGCAAATCAAGGGTTCCAGATCAGAGCGGGGCCATAAGCACCCCAGAATTCAGCAATTATCCCTGGAAGGGGTCGTCCTGTCATCTCCAACCCCACCCCCCTCCCCCCCGGGCATTGGCAGGCACAGGACGCTCCTCCTCAGGACTGATCTGCCACTCCAGGACACTCCTGCTAATGTGAGATTCAGCTGCGACTAAGGAGAGTGTGGAGAGCGTGGAGTGCTCATACTGTCCCTGTTCTACAAATATGAAACCATAAATCAATAAGAATTCAAATTTCATCACAGCAAACAACTACAAAAATGGGTGGTGGTGATGGCGGTGGTGCAGGTTAGTGAAATAGATTCAACCTTCACTCAAAAACCAATCAAATACCTCAACTGAGGTACAAGCCCAAGGTCAATAATAAATTATTCAGATACAAACTGCCAATAATATGCTACAAATACACTCCTTAATGCTCATAATTCATTTATTACTGAGTTATATACAGACTGGGCGAAATCAGGCCAAAACCTAGCTACATACCAAAGCATATAGTATTCTGCTTTTTTACTTGTGAAAAAATCTATTTTCTAGTGAACAATTTTTTCCATCCATGCGTTTTCCATACCTATGTCCCTATGTCCAGGCCTAAAGCTAACAGGGAATTGTGATGAGGGCTTATAACCTCAGGAACCACAGCAAGCATGAGAGAAGGTCCAGAGAAAAAAACAATGTCCATCTTCAGATGGATATTGAGGCAAATTCACAAAATCATAATTTAGAACACATTCACAAAAGCCTTTCAACTTGAATAATTAGCACATTTTGAATGCATGTGACTCCCAGAAAGGGAACTAAAAGCAAGACAGACATCACTGCCCACCATCAGACAGGTAGTTCTGTCTACTGTCAGACAGACAGCACTGCATGCCATCAGTCAGACGGCTCCGCCTACCAACCGACAGCACTGCCCACTATCAGAGCTAGGTGGACAGGGTAGCAACCAGCCAAGATACATCCATTCTATAGGTGCAAGTCTGAACTTCCACACATGACACAAAGGTAATTGAAATTAAAGTTTAACCTTCACTATCATGCACCACATTAAATGGCATCCAACAGTAAGGTTCAGCCAAGAATTGATCATTCTCCCCCAAAACACGTCCAATGTGGTCCTTAACTTAGAAAGTGCCTAGGGGACTTTCTAGCAGGAATTCGTGACCTTCTCGGTTTTACTGGTAGCTCATTTATCAGTTACATGTGGTCTTTCTTTCTTTCTGTTTTTCAAGGGCACGAGTACTAAAGGATAACTCTTAAGAGGAATGCTTAAAATATCACAGAGCCGATACAGCCATAGTCTTTACACCTCTTCTTAGAAAACGAATTATACCTAAATAGCATAGATCACAATGAAGAAACTTTCCTAGGATTGCAGTCCAATCCACATAGACTTCGAACGGAAATTTCTAAGAAATTCAAACACCACAAGATACACACGGATGTACATGACATAACAGCTAAAGTCTCGAAATTGGCTCAAAAACAAGCATCCAATAGAAGCACAGCATCCAATAGACTACTGGCTTGGCTTTTCAGAACAGGTGGCAGTTAGGAGATTATCAATATCAACAGGAGATAATTATATTATCATATGAATACAGGACTGTCTTGTTGGAGATGTTTGTGATGGGGAATCTAGTCAATAAATGATCAACTGTGAGTGTGGGAGAACAAGTGAGAAAGAGAATGAAGCAAAAAAATAAAACCATAAAACCCTCTAGGTCACCACTCATCTGCTCTTCCTTTCATGGTTCAGGAAATGAAAGCTTGAGAGACAGGCAGAGAGAAACCGAGAGAGAGAGAGAGAAAGAGAGAGTGAGAGAGAGAGACAGACAGACAGACAGATGGGGGAGAGAGAGAAAGAGAGATGAGGGAGAGACAGAGAGAAGGAGAGAGAGAGAGAGAGAGAGAGAGAGAGACAGAGAGACAGACAGACAGACAGATGGGGGAGAGAGAGAAAGAGAGATGAGGGAGAGACAGAGAGAAGGAGAGAGAGAGATGGGGAGAGAGAGACCTCCAGAGGGATTTGGAGAGAGCGAGAGAGAGAGAAACAGATAGAGAGAGAGTGAGGCAGAGAGGCAGAAAGATAGAGGAAAAGAGAGAGAAAGAACCTGGTGGCTTGAACCTCACAAAATGATATGTCACTTTAGGGAGATACAACAGAGTGCTGGGAACAGCACTGGCCCATGGATCTCTCTCTCTCCATCTCTCTCTCTATCTCTCTCTCTCCCTTTCTCTCTCTCTCTCTATCTCTCTCTCTCTCCCTCTCTCTCTATCTATCTCTCTCTCTCTCTGACCTATACTGACACTTAATGTGAGTGATAACAAGAAGAGCATTCTTTAAAAAGAGCCCAGCTCTCCTTTGCATTGGCCAACGGGCTAACAGCACAGCCAAGAAAAGGTGCATGAGGCAGAGATGGCTGGACGATGGACTTCCACTAGAGCGAGATCAGAGGCACCCACTGGAGATCCACGGGAGATCCACTGGAAACCCACTGGAGAATGATGATGGGGCTTTCTGCCAGCAGAGGCGCCGTCTGCCACCAGACAAGGCAGGCAACTGCTAGGGGCCCAGGCCAGTGGAGGGCCCCTGAGGGCTGACAAACGTTAATCTACTGCTGTGGTAACATGCCAAGTTTGCAATGACAGTATGCCACCTGAATTCTCTAAGGGGGCCACACCTTACTCCACTCACTGCTATTGTGTGCATGATTGTTTAATAATGACTATAATTATCAACAATGATTCATATGTATATTTTCGAATGACACGGTCTTTTTATGTTATTTATATTTATATTTTGAAAATAACAGTACTGTTAACTTTTTAAATAAAAAGTTTACCTTTTGCATTTTTTGTGTGTGTGTATGTGTGTGTGTGTCAGACTATTTATAACATAATGGCGATGAATGCTGATTGGAGTTAATTTTTGTGCCTTTTTGCCTAGGGCTCCAACAGACTCCAGGAATGCCACCGCCTGCCAGACAAAAAAGACTGAGTCCTTGAGGCCACTAAAGCTCATGGCAATTCAGCTGAGAACATTTCACTTTGAATGGGGTGTGGAAAGTGCAAAACGTTCCTACTATGAAATGAAAGTAGGTCTCATTTCAAGGCTACGACAGAAAACAGAAATGGGAAGTGGAATGTATTGCCTGTCACTCAGAGATGTTCGTCTGACCCTAGGTAACCATTTTCCTCCATTTTGCATGTGATGGTGCAGTGCACCGTCTCCAGTGGCTGAACTTCATCACCATTCCCGCAGGTGCAAACACAAAGCCTAGAGAATGTTCAACGTTCATCAGACCTCTAGCGAGAAGCAGGTCTTCATTCAGTCATGTCATTCCATTCCTCTGTATGTCCTCTACACTTTCCTATAGCACAAAAATGGTGTCTTAAGAATGTCGTATTTAATATAACAGTATTACATAATTGCCCGAAGGTTGTGAAAACTGATTGTATACTCTGGCAAATACCTGGAAAGCCTAATTCTGGGTGGAGATGTAATTCAGCACAGCTCGAAACATGTGACAACAATAGCACAGTCCTTTGCTGTTTTGCCCTCTCTGAGGGGTTATTTCCTGTGCTTCTGCAAAATAATCAAAAGTATTCGCATCCCCTGCTTCCTGTCCTGGTCACCCAAGGAAATCGGGTTCTCCCCCCATATTTTTCTCTCTCTCTCTCTCTCGACATTTTTCTCTCGATTCATCCAATTTCTTTCTCTCTCACTCCTGCACTCTGCCACTTAAATGAAAATAATAATAGTTATGGTTACCGAATGGTTACTGAAATCTACTGAAAGACACAAATGAAGGGTACAGAAGAGGTCCATTTATGTGAGCTTAGAGAGGTACAAAACTGCATCTCAGCACTAGGAACTTATGGTGGCCTCCCTCATGTCAAATCATATCAACTTGTCAATTTGTCACATGAACTATCAAAAGAATTAAAAGTTTTCCACACACAATTTGCTCAGGCGTGCCAGCACCAGTGCACTTTAAAGAAACAGAATGAAGTTCATTTATGTTAGTTCTGTTAATGAAGTAAGGAAATGAGAGTTTAAATCAGCAGGAAATGTGACAGGTATTTATAGCACAGCAGTGCATGATGGGCCGGCACAAAAGTGCACGTGAATGCAGAGTAGAAGGAAAACATAGGAAGAGGCATAACACAATGAAGGCTGCAGAAAAGCAAAATGAGAGGATGAAAAGAATGAGAGACAGAGAGAGAGAGAGGAAAGAGGAATGGAAGAGTCAGAGCTCTTGCCTAATCACGCGCTGGTCACACTTCCTCTTTTGTGCCCACTCATTTCCTGTTCGTATCGTATAGGTGTGAGAAACCAGCAAACTAAGAGGATTAGGTGACCCTGTTCTTTCTCGTAGACACACAGCCAAAACTACCATATACTCAGGTGATCATGAACTACTGAACCTTTATGCTGCATGACAGCCTTCAGGAATATCAAATTCCTGTTTATATTTATAAAGATTTATAATATTATATCTCACATGTACAGACATAATTCACATACGTGTTCACGCCAGCATGAACAGATAAAAACAGACAATCAACTGGTCCTTCATAAATGTCATTCACAAAACACAACAGAAAACAGCCAATATAAAAATTCAGACAAGCACAGAGGAACTTTCCTGAGGCGTATGCACACAAACACACATACAAACACACACACACACACACACACACACACATACAAACACACACACACACAACAATCAAACGTGCGGCACACCAAAACACACATGCACATAAACATACACACACATAAACACATGCACACACACACACACACGCACACAAATGCACACACACACACACACACACACACACACACAGACTATGAGCCTCTCATGTGTGAGTAGCTTGTGGAAGGTGTCAGTGAAGCTTGGCAGCATACCAGTGTGAAAGACCAAAGAAGGAATCATAGAGTCCCACACCTCCACTCTCACCTCCACAACCACAACACAGAAACATTATTAGTCGGGCCCCGTTTGGCTTGTTCCACGCTGCTCATCAAATCCCACAAATGTCTGCCAAACGAGGAAGCCTTAAACATTCACACATAAAAAGATTGCATTTTATGATCAACAACAGCAAACCCTAAAATGGATGGAGAATCTCAGCACTCTTTTAAAGTGTGATTTATGGTCAGGAGCGGAGTGGAAAGTAGTGGGTAGGTGAGACACTGAACTCACCCCATAACCTTAGAACCCCATAAACATGCATGTCCTTATGTACTACGCTTCGTAAAAATGAACATTTGGAGTTCAAAATCATTCTCTGCACACCTCACAGCAGGACTGGGGACGTGTTTATCTGTTTCACGGTGTCCTTTCAAGGTTGGAGATGAAGATGCAGGACCACGATCATCCTTCTGTGTTGACTGGCGCTTTAAGCCCAGATCTGACTCACCTCGCCAGATTCATGTTCTCGGAGACACAACAATTTTTAACAGGCAAGGCAATCAAAGCAATTCCTTGTGCTACATTGAATACAATGCGTACTTAGCATTCCAACCTAACAGTAATTCCAAAAAGGATGTGCTTCTGGAAATACCTGGAAGCACGTTGGGACCAGGCCCGGTATCCAGACCCCGAGATGATATTCTGATTACCACTTTGAAAGTGCTAGAACACTTACAACACCTACACATGGTTTTTATGGATATATGCAGGCATATATGCAGCTGTGCTTACACACATGCAGTATGTGCGGCGTACGCCAGGGCTTTAGTCTGACCTTCCTACTCTCAAATGAGGATATATATCTGACAGAAAGTTGCTTTGCTCTGGACAAGGACGTCTACAAATTGCTATATATATACACACACACACACACACACACACACACACACACACACATATATATATATATATATATATATATATATATATATATATATATATATATATATACACACAGCTTGTCACCTCCAGGACGTGCGTCACAAGATAAGTGGTACAAAGGATTAAGGATTAATCACAGGAGAGAAATAAATTGTTGTTAAGCCTCTCCATTTTATATAGATGCCTTCAAACTACACCTGCAACACCTTTAGCTGCATGAAAGCCTTCAGAAAGAGACCTGTACGGACATAATTCACATACGTGTTCACGCCAGCATGAACAGATAAAAACAGACAAGCAACTGGTCCTTCATAAATGTCATTCACGAAACACAACAGAAAACAGCCAATGTAAAAATTCAGACAAGCATAGAGGAACTTTCCAGAGGTGTATGCACTCACACACACGCACGCACACACACACACACACACACACAAATATATTCATACAGACGGACAGAAATATGAGAGCGCTGATAAAGTGAGCATAGAGGGGCAGGTCACGCGTTTGGTGCCTTTCCGAATATGTAACCTGCGTCAACAAAGTCGTGTTCCTGCTGCCTGATGAGTGAGGGTGAGTGTGTGAGATGTGAGAGGGCGACTGACGCTAGCGTATCATTTTCCGTATGTTTGTTTAGAAAGACTATGCATACCCACATACACATACACACACTCACTCACACACACACTCACAAACACACACATAGATTCCCACCCTGATTTTGACCTTATCCAGCTGGGCCCAGATGATACATGTGCATTGTGCTCATCCCAGCTCCACCAGGCCTTCTTAACGTGGAGCTGCTCGCCGGGCCGCACTGCATCACGTTTCACTGCTCCCACAAACCCTATCCGGATCAGCCAGGGAGGTATTTAACTCGTGTTCATCATCGTATGTGTTCTTACAGTGTGCGGACGTCACATCTCCGGCGGCCGCGGGTCCGACTGGCTGGGCTGAAGCCCGTCAGAACACGTCCCCCTTCCATCCATCCCCGACCCCAACCCAGACCCAGACAGCAGCCAAAGAGCCGAGCGCTTCCATAACAAGCTTCCATCATTTTTTAATATGAACCAGGTGTGAAAAGATATGGCGCCGGTGCCATTGGTGAAGACATGTAAGAGAGGGACGCTTGAAAAGCAGAGACAGTCGAATGGGGGAAAAGAAGTTACAACATGGCTATAGCTCTTGGCATTCACTCAGACACATTACTGCATCTAGGGAGAGGAACGGGTGTCCTTCTGAAATGGGGACATTGTTAATTATTTTATTATTTATTTGTTTGTTGCTCATCTCCTTCACGAAGAGCGCACCCTCTGACCCATATGCCCAAATGCCCAAATGCCGTCTGTTTTTTTGTTTGTTTGTTTTTTAAACCAGGCAGCTGCCCCTTCGCCTAGACCGACAAAAAAAACAAAGAGTGGCCTACTTGGCTTTATAACAGCAGCTTCTTGCTGGCAAGCTACGAGAATGTGGCGATAGCACTATGAGCTGGAGTGCTTATAGCAGTACGAGCTAGTGTGTTGATAAAAAGACGTAGTATAGTTTTCACCTGACAGCCGGGACCCCCGGCTGTGCCTCACGGCAGAGCGGACAGCAAGACAACACAGATGTTCGTTCCACTGGAGCTCGGTTTTGCAAAGCCTGAATAAAAAGCCGGACGCCTTTGTACACGGGCTGCATTAGAAAAAATTTCAGCCTGGTGGTGATCTGACTTTAAAAGCTGGGAGGAGCGTGAGTCTGTGCTCCGTATTATCCTCGTTTAGGTGACGCACTCGAGCTTGACTTTGTCATGGACCGTGTGAACCGAAGGCTGGGAAACTAGTCCAGACCGAGATCAAACCGTCCGGGCCCCCAGCTTGCCAGCTCCTGAGTGTTGTCAGACGTGAGCGTTGTCTTTAAAGTCCCTCCCCACTCCCCCCCGTGTTTGTGTGCACTTGCCCTCAGCCTTCCCTTCCTTTAGTCCCACCCTACTTCGGCACAAACACACACTGGGACCCGAGAAACTCGTTGTTTGTTATTGAGGTCAGTGACGTACTTGTGTGCAGGACCAGTATGCAGCTACTACTCCGTGTGCGGTTAAATCTGCTCCGGCGACGCCAAAGGCGTGTCGGAATGTTTGGCGCATTTTGTGAGCGCTCACGCACGCGCAGACAAGACGAGGGGCTTTGCGGAGACACGTGAGCCCGACAAAGTTGTGTTCGTGCGCTTGTTCGCGCCGTCGACTCAGGACGTGAAAGGGGTGATGTGGGGAATGATGTCAGAGCGCGTAAAAATATCTGCAACAGCAAAGAAGGAAATGAAAAAAGAGAAGAAGATTCCAGGCGGTGACACTCTTGTAGAGGACAAAAGAGGAGAGTGGAGGATATGGATGGATGGAGAGAGTGAATAAGAAAGCAACAGACAGCGAGGGGCAGAAAGAAAGAACATTTTTGACAGAGAAAGATAAATATAATCCTCTGTTGTCTTAGGATGGAGCCAAGGGAAATGTTGAAGGATCTCTGGTTATGATCACTTGTCAAATTATTACACAGACACACACGCACACACACGCATGCTCGTGCACGCACACAAACCCCTACGTAGCTCCTGGTTACAGAACTGATATATGATGTTAATAAATGCATTGAACTTTTCAGTCATCTACTACGATCAGTTTCCATGTTCCAAAGGCTATTCTAATCCCCAACCAAACATTTCCGATGCTTCTCACAACTGAATCAATGTTTAAATGTGGCCTTTTAAAAGGCTGGAAAAAGAAACATCGCAAACTTTACACAGTACTGAAACTTGGTCAAGTGTACCAACTGTCAGCAGGTGGGAGTTAACCTCTGACCTCGCTCTGACAGACACTATACCTTGAATTCAATGAACAGATTGGAAACCTTTCCACCTCAGCGACAAACCCTTATATGTCAGTGATGGGCTATGCTGCTAAATGTTTTGTTTTTCCAGGGTTTCTTCCCACTCCTGGCAAATATTTCTACTAGAATTATTCTCCTGTGCTTCTGCTTTCCATAATTTAAGACATGACCTTCAAACACACCACACTACTCCCTACTTTCAGCTTTCTACACAGCCAGCAGAACTCCTGACACTAAGAAGTAAATAATAGCGTGAGAAATCAGAGACACAGCCAGGGAGACTCATGAACTAAGGACACGATGTAAGCAATGAGGTGGATTAGGGGTCATGAAATGAAACACACCAATCAAGTCAGAGGGGTGTGTCCAAATAGATACTGGAGAGCCTGAGGTGAATTTATAGACTGAGCCGTTGCGAGATAACTGAACCATTAAGCTGATGAAACAGGGTAAAGGCTCATAGAAAGCGATAACACCCTCTCCTTTACTCGGACCCGGACAGACACACACTTTGACCTGTGCAACAAGACCAAGACCACAGCGCCAAGACCCACCAAATTTCCCACCCAAGGTGATTCACTCACCACACTGGTGGGTTAAGACAGAGGACAAATTGTGGTTTAGATGATGACGGCTTCAATTCAATTTCCATTCTCATCAATGCTGAGAGCTTCGGAAAAACCTGAAAACATCTGAAATATTTGTACCTCCTAACTGCAACGTTCCACCTACATGACGCAACAGATACAGTTCATTAGCAAAACTCACTTCACATTTGCCATGTCTGTGCAATTTCCACCATGTTCGAGGGCTGCGTTTGACACAACAAGTGAGACTATATTGACAAAGTGCTGTTGCAATTAAATGCTCTTTGAGACCGCAGGCCAGCTGGTGGTCAAGACCACCATATTCAGCTTCACTCACGTTCGTCTGTGATCTATTCCTGTACTGCAGGAAACCTGCAGGAAAGAGTCACTGCAAAAATTTACACCTACCCACAAACACAGGACATATACACCCACACACATATACAAAGGACATATACACCTACCCACATATACACCTACCCACATATACAAAATTTAAACACATCTGACTAAATGCCTGTTTTTAATAGTAAAAAAGGCAGTTTAAGCTAATGAATTATGCATAAATTTGTTTATAAAACAAATATAATTTGTTATATTATATGTTATTATATAACAAATATAATATAACAGAGTAGGTGTGTCCAAACGTTTGACTGGTAGTGTATACACCTACCCATATATACAAACGACATATACACCTACCTATATATACACCTACTCATATATACAAATGACATATACACCTTCACACATATGCAAATGACATATACACCTAATCATATATACACCTACACACATATGCAATGGACATATGTAGATAAACATATAGACAACACACACACACACACACAATGTAGACATATTCAAAACTGTAATGAAGTACACAAGGTTAACATTTATTCCAAGAGTGTAGCTCAATTCTTTTTCTTTGTTTCCTAACTATACTGCTGCCATAGCAACAACTAGCAATGCAAACAAATACAGTATTGCATTAATGCAATGTCCATTAGTGTGCTGTAGTCTCAGAAGTTCAGAACCCCATGAAATGAATGTAAGTAACACTAAAGGACTGTCAATAAAGAACTAAGGAACTAAAGAACATGACTGTCCCTAAACAATATCATGTTCCTACACAATACACTCATATGCGTCACTGACTGGCATTTCCAGTGATTGGCCCTCACTGCATATGAACTGAAAGTGAGATGTAGTTTGTCCAATAAATGCTATTGTTCTCCAAGTGTGAGAAAAATCACACAATTACAGTCAAATATTTAAGAATATTTACATATGAAAGGCCTGACAGTCATTGTAGCATGAGAAAGAGTCACGAGGCAAATCAGAAACTAATGATGTTTCTACAGCTAAAGGCCACAAAACATGAGGGTCCTTCTCTCTTGTTTTCCGTGGTACCCAACTCAACACATGCAGCCAATGTGGAGAAGCAGATGAGTGCAAATACTTTCTCACGGCGCAGTGCGAGGCATGGCATGGTGGCACCGTGCCAGGAAACGGGCGACTGTTTGTGGTGGACAAGCTGGTTTCTATGGTGATGAGAGGCAAAGTCTCAATCGGAGGGCAGAAGGGTCATTTACTTACAGAGAGACAGTGAGAGGGTTGATTAGGCTGGAGAGAGGGAGAGAGGACACGGAGACAAAGAGAGAGAACAAACCGTCTATACAAAGAGAAAGAGACATTAAGACAGGCAATGCATCTGGAGGTCACATGACCCTGGTCAACTCGTGCCCAGTCTTCATAGGCTAACAGTCTCGCTTCAGCATGCACACATACGCTTTAAAACGTCGCTGTGACGTACCAAAGAATGGCCTTTTAGGACACGCTTGGCAAAAGGAGGCCGGTGGTTAGCCCTTATAACGACTAGGTCCAAGTCTCAGAATTGCTTGGCTATTTCAATTTGCTACTATTTCAAAATGATGTGGGCAAAGAAATATCAACATACTTTGCAAGTCACAAAGTGTGGACGTGCCTTAAGATTTCGTAACCCAAACACCGTTGTGCACAACACTTTGAATTCCCCAGGAGCCTGTTCATGGACGCCGAAGGACATTGATGAGGTCCACACTACTCTCCAGACTGGTTATAATGATATAATTACAATAAATCTGTCTCATGCTATCATGTCATTAACTGGTAAACAAGGCACTGATCAGACGTTTCCTTTTCTTTTCTTCTGTCACTTTAGAGAAAACCTCAACTTTAGCAATGCAGTTGAATATACATCCTTTCGAACTGTTGTCATCAAGACATCAGGCTGAATCAAACAAAGCAGCCAACTGACTGTTTGATATGCGCACACGAGCAATGGGTGACTCTCCGCAACAGCAAAACGTTTCTGTGTACTGATCCAAAATGGCTTAAAGAGAATAGCTTAAACGCACGAGGGAAGGAGGACATGTGATTCAACCAGTACCACAGAGATGGAGAAAAGACAGCTGAAGTGGAGTTGAGAGAAGGATTTCGCCACGGTGAAAAGGAGTTAAGTGAGGAGATTCCAATGTTTGAGCAGCAGGTCAGCGAAATCCCTCAAAGTCCACAGTGATTCTGCACTGATAAGAGAGCCAGATGCACAGCACACTACACCCACTCTCCACTGAGCCCACGAGAGAGAGAGAGAGAGAGAGAGAGAGAGAGAGAGAGAGAGAGAGAGAGAGAGAGAGAGAGAGAAAGAAAGAGAACAGCCAACAAAAAGCAAAATAAACAAACAAAGAGCACTATGGGGACACATTACAGAGAGATAAATGGTTTAAATGTTTTAGAACAGTCAGAATTGTATGTGGCAGAACAACAGAGACACACACAGATTTAGTTTTCCCCAAAGCTCATTTAGATGCACTGTCCAGTGGACAACACCAGCACAGTCCAGTGGACGACACCAGCCTGATCCAGTGGATTACACAGCACAATCCAGTGGATTACACCAGCACCGTCTCAGCGCTAAGCCCCATATCTGGTCTTGTGGTACTAAATGTGTGAAAATCCATATATGCCAAGCACGTCTGTGTTGCAGCGATTTTGTAAGGGACTTAAGGGATAAATAGCTGCACATAACGTCCACTATATATCGCGAATCGCGCGCATATGTTAACACGCTTTATGAGGAGAAGATTCACAGTGACGTGGTAAAAGCGGGGGATACGGATGCTCAGCCAGGAGATGCAGATCCTGATTTAGGTTTTAAACATTCATATCACGAGTCCACGTGTGTGCTGCTCGTGCAGTATATGCCATACGTCAAACCAACGTCACTGCATGAAAAACAGGGTTACCTACAGAGTCACACCGCAATAGGTCTAAAGATGCTTTGAAAAAAGTCCGTTTTGTGCACACGCTAGAACGTTTTCCAGAGCGAGCGGTGTATGCAGAGATGAATGCACACCGCCGGGAGATCGCGAAGTTACTCATCAAACGGTACACGTACATCACCGCCCAACGACTGCACCACGTCGAGGTCTTTAAAACGAAGCCGCCCGAGCCAACGCGAGTAGTCCCTCAGCATGCTCTTTAACACAGGAAATGCTGCGGCCTTTCTAAAAGTTAAGGAAGTGATCGAGGTTGGGGGGGGGGGGGTGGTGCTGAGTACGAATTTCTCACTTTGCCTGCAGCAGTTAAATCAGATTACTATAGCGCTAGAAGGTCAAACAAATATTGCTGCCGATATGTTGTTAAAAAACAAAAACAACAACACCAGCAATCATAACGCCAGGTCGTTAGGCTGGTGACATTCTGTAGTAGGAACGTGGCCACTACCGGCTTTGTTATTGTAACGAGTCGACGTGACCGCCCTTGTTAACAAAACATATATACTGCCTGCCTCACTGGTTCCGAGTCGTCGTAAACAAACATTTATACTTTCACTAGTAAAACTACAGTCTTAAAGTAAATGCCATACTCCCAAGACAAGACGTAGTGGTCTTTTAAATGGGCTGCTGGTGGTCGGTTATCTTCTCTTGGACGTAGGAAGCAACACACACTTGAGATGTTTTCGCTGATTTGCGCGCAGCTTAAACCCCACCCCAAGCAAATGAAGATATCTATTTGAATAGGAGAATAATGTGCTGATATCACGGTAGAACCGCTGATACCGTAAACCTCTGTTGGTGGTAGCAAAGCAATCTTTGCTCAGTTACCCTTCCCCAGCCACTTCTACCTCTCAGCCACTGTGGATTCAGCCGCTCGTCCGTGCATGTGAAAAACTGACACTGCTTCGTGACTTTAACATGACATGGAACTTGCTAGCTAGACATCTACCTCGAGACCTGGGTTTAAACGATCTTACCTGGTCCCCGCCTTGTCGCCCATATCAGAAGGCCTTTTTTGCAATACTGTAATGAAAATGTCTTTTTAAATAAATTAACTGGCCCTTCGAATAAAGCGCTCCAACTCCCTATTCGGCTTGAGCTGTCTTTCAAGGCTCTGCTGTCCAGAATGATTTGCTCTCTTTCGCAGGCTACTTCCCGCAGTCCCAAGACGGAAACCTCTGTCCGACTGCCTCTTCTGACAGCATTCACGGGGCTGGCCTCTTCACGTGACTGACGCAAATATTGTCCAATAGGCAAACAAAAGATGTTTGCATCACAGTGTGGTCACACTATTCACCCGCCCTGCCTTTGGGATTACCAATGAGAGCATTTTATTAGAAAGAAGGCGTGATTCGTAGTTCGATGTAGCCTAATAGATATGGAAAATTAATTCAAAATCCCGTCGCTTTAGGCTTATTTACTTTTAGACTGTGTGGCCAGTCGAAGTAGCTTTTTCGTCTCGCGTTTATAAAGCAAGTATTCATTCAAGATTGATTATTGAATACAGGATGTCCCCCATAAAATGGTATTTAAGGCAGTTCTGTTTTTTTGCCTTGTGCTATAGGCTACTCGTATCAGCATAAGCATGGACCTGTTGGTTGCCTGGTTAAAAAAAGGTGTTTTTATATTGTACTTTTATATTTTTATAAATAATTTTCATAGAACCTAATGGGAACTACTAGAAGACGTTATAAGAAATACATGTTCACTATGAAACGTTACGAATATGTTATTTCCTTTAGAACTCTCCACAGACGTTTTAAAATCCCATTTACCTCTGACTACAACCGTAGGTTAACACACACACAAATATTTTAAGTGTGACTACACTGTTTTATGCACCAGTGTAGGCAATAAGAAAGTTCGTTTCGTTCCTATTTGTTGCTACACAAATTTCATCCAATTTCTCAAGACTTCTATAGGAATATAAAACGTGTGGCTGCATAGTTTGAAATCATTGTCTTCTGCCATCTAGCGACTTCATGTAGGTAACACATTTATTTTTTAATCGAAAGACAATCTGATTTTGCTTTTACCGTCTTGAGGCCCGCAACGGCAATTTATCACACAGCATTAATGAATGATTATTTAATATTAATTTAATATTATTTTCAGCAGTGGGGTGTCAATGTAGTTTTTCATTAGACCTGTTTTGTTTAGATAATATCAGCAATATGCAGCACGCATCCTGTGCTCTGTGTAGCCTGTCATATGAGAAGCATTTATTACCTCTTTAAACATAAACAAATATGTCAAACCTACATTACTTCCTGTAACTTGCATAAAACCCGAACTAGCTTATTTCAAAAGTTGTCTACAATTAACTCAGATTTAGACAAAAATCAACAACTCAGCTCTAACTGAAAATAAAAAAGAAACAAATAATTAAACCAAACATCTTATTATTTTTATCTTACAAGCTATTATAACCATGAAGAGCAACCATTATAACTATATTATAACCATGGATGTTGTAGTTGTCACTCCGGAAAGAACTAAGAAGTAATTTCCACCTGTGGCACAAATGTAGCCAGTAGACTCTCCATGAATCTCATGCTGGTTGTTGGGAACTCTGGGTGGATTGGGTGGGCACAAATCTGTGATGCTCATAGTCTCCACGAGACACTGCTCATAATAGATTTAATGATTCACACAGATAGTCCTGCTTTGGGTGCAAGATATATACAGAGTGCCCTGATATGGGTACACAACATCTTGAAATCTCTGATGAGCGTGAGATATCCTTGTATATAAGATATGCTGTGATTGGATATATCTCTACAGACTCTTCAACTGAAGCATAAATTCTCTAATGCTTGCAAAATAAATTCCAATGATGTGTACCTGTTTATGAAACTCTAAGCCTGGGAGGTACACCACTGCATACATAATTACTTTTCATGCTTTAAAATGCATCTTTCTCAAACAGTTGTCAGTTCCACTTAGTAGTGTAGTTTCAGTTGAACAATTCAGTTAGAACAATTGCACTTGTGGAGCATAATCACATTGCTGTAAGTCAAATGTTAGAAAACCTGACGATCAAGCCATGACAATAGAGTGCAGTAGTTTTGAATAGGCTAATAAAGGATCATTTAAAAATAGACTGTAGAATTCTGCAATGATGTGGAAAAAAACAAGATGACACCGCATTATTTTATTAACGCCCAGCCTTGAAAGGCTTCATTTCTATAATATAGATATATGCTTTCAAAATTTTGAATCCTTGAATAACATACACCCGTATCAAGCTTACACGTCCTTGTAAGCTTGCACAGGGTCCAATAATATCACCGCTGTGATATATGCAATATGTTCTAGGCAATGTGCAATATTTAAAAAAATTTCCAGTATGTATTTTCTGTTTGTCCATCCTGTCTAGTATGTCTGCCTGTTGTCTTACACGCACTTGTGTTTATTTGCACATGGGAACCAGAGAGCCTCTTTCAGCTATGCGCTCCACTCCTTGTTGTGTAGTCTGAATGACAATAAAATTCTATTTGATTTTGATATACAAGTTAGACCCAGGAAGTCATTAAATTGTCCATCCAGCAAAGTAATTTGCAATTGCTAGTAATTGTGTATTATTCTGTATAAAGAAATTGTTAAATATGCAAAACTCCACAGACCATCAGCTGTGGCATTTTAGAGGGATTAAACAAAACTGAAATCTTTCCTTCATCTCACAGTCTTTTCGTTACTGTAATAAGGTCTGTGATTTAAGAAGGTGCTTTAAGTAACTTAAGACAAGATAATGCTACCCACTTTCAGATCTCCATTGGGTCCCTCTAAATCCTTAATCCAGACTACCTCAATCCAATTTAAATCTTCAGAAAACACCCAGACACAAACAAGATCCCGACAGTAGGAAGACAAACATAGCACAGAAATAATCTAAGGACTCCCTAAAATGGACTTTTCTTTTTAATTAGATTAGATACTTCGACATCGCCTTGGCCATGAACCCCCAATACACTCAAGCAGACATACAATTAACTAAGTATTTCCACCATGCCTGCAAGAGTTTGGCACGCCCTCATACTGAGTGCAATAACAGTGGTGCAAGGACACTTGCTGGTATAACAACAGGGTTGCTCTCTTTAGGGAGATAAATCTGTAGAAGCTTACATGCAGTTTGTGTTTTACAGATTGTAATTCTATATCTTTTCACGAACATGAACACATTATTGTTGCAAGTCTGCCAGTGTAATGAGTTCTAGCCAATATAATCAACCAGTAAAATTCTTACATAATTGCAGTGCCTTGTATCAGACCTAGACAACTGTTCTAAACTCTTAGTCATTTGCTAATGTTTAACAAGAATTCAGAAGAAAAAACACATGATTATAAAAAATGGAGTCTGTTTAATTTCAAATGTAGCATTCTAAACATATAAAAAGAAAATCTTAGATACAGAAATAAGTACAGATTTATCATCAACAGTTGCATATGTTGCCTTCAGTTCAAGAGAACACAAGGCTCACACAAAAGTTAATATTAAAAATGCACTTAGACACGAAACACAAAACATCTAAATAAAATCATCCGCATAGATGTTGCTCTGTCCTGTGCTCATTACCCAGGAGGCCGCGGGGCGAGAGCCAACTGTAGTGTGTCAAAGAGCACTTTCTAAATATTCCCTCGCCTGCACCAGAGCGGCCGGGTGTTAACAGGACTCACCCCTCTGCATGGACCCAAGCCCCGTTTCACAGTTTCTCGATTAATGGTTTACGCTTAGGGTTGGAGAAAGGAAAGTCTGGGGGTAGGTCCTCACAAAAGGGGATCTTCGAACAGGGACCGAAATCTGTGTGACATGTCCTAACCCAGGTGCAGCATGGAGGCACCAATGACACTTTGATACATACAACACTGAGCAATAATAACAAATCAAAATCTAGTGAATCATATACAGTTACAGTTACATACCCATGAAATAAAACGAAAATTCATAATGCATGAATTGATACGAAAAAAAAAAATCATAATGCTTTTATATGCAGCGGTGCTACCACTTGGGTAAATGGTTTGATATAGCTAATAAATGGAAGCGAAGGGTGGTCAGGAATACACTGGGCTGTCATTGTGACACGCACACACAAACACACACACACACACACAAACACACATGAGTACGTGCGTGCAAAAATGGAGGTAGGAATCTGCATCTGTAAAGTTCACACTCACAGTAACTGTCCTTTCCTCAAAAACACCACGAAGCACTTAACCATTCGAAATCATGAGTGTCGCGCCACAGACCACCAGTGAGTTCCCGCCGCACTTCAACCAGATAGAAATTTCAATAATAATAATAGTTATAATAACAATGATAGTAGCTTAAACACTAAAAAATGAAGTCTATTCGTCATCATCCTCCTCGTCCTCTTCGTCATCATCGTCTTCATCTTCGTCATCGTCATCCTCTTCATCCATACTGCTCTTCATCATTGGTTTAGGGGCCATTCCCATCATGCCCATGCCCATACCTGCACCCATGCCCATACCCATGCCCATGCCCATGCCCATACCCATACCCATGCTACCAGCCTTCCCCTTTGACTTGTAATCAGCAATGTCCTGTAAACAGAAAATGTAATCTTGTTTCAATTATTCAGTACTATAATACGAGATGTCACTGCAGGTGCTTCATAACCACCTCATCATTAAAGATGGGACAGTGGATGGCGTTTGAGAGTACAGCAGCATCAGATGTTACCTGTTGGTATTTGTCCTTTAATTTGTTGGCTTTCATCAGATAAGGCTGTTTGTTGGCATCTGTGAGGCTGTTCCACATCTCCCCAAGTTTCTTGGCTACCTCTCCAATACCCAAGTTAGGATACTGGTCCTTGATTTTGGGACGATGCTCAGAGCAAAAGATGAAGAAGCCAGACCTATGACATTTGAAAAGACAATCGATTTGTTACTAACTGAAATCTGGCAAAACTTTACAAAATGCAGTGGTGCGGTTGCTTATTTAAACAAAACAAATAGTCCTGTTGTAGACTAATAGTCCTGTTGTAGACTAATAGTCCTGTTGTAGACTAATAGTCCTGTCATAATGCTAATAATGCTGTTATAGTCAAACAGTTCTGTCATAGTACAACAGTCCTGTCACAGTACAATAGTCCTGTCAAAAGTGTTAATAGTGCTGTTGTAGTCCAATAGTCCTGTAATAGTCCAACAGTCCTGTTATACTCCAATAGTCCTGTTCTGCTCACTCACAGTGGTCTTTTGGGCGCATTGGGGTCCTTCTTTTTGCCTCTCTTTCCAGGCATGTAGTGCATCATCTCCTGATCATACCGCAGCTTGTCCTGCTTGGCCATGTCTTCAAACCGGGATCTCTCCTTCCCTGACAGCTCCTACCAAAAGAAAGCTGAAAGAATCTGCCTATACTATGAATAATCAAACAACACATATGTAGCACTGCACACGCCAAAGCAACAAAAGCTGAGTTAAATGTACACCTTCTCACATTTGGCTGGACATACCAGTAACAGAAAACCAAAACCATGAAATCAAATATTTAGTCCACGTCTAAAACGCTAACTTAAATGATGATGGAAAAATAATGACCAACTAACCTTCCATCGCCCAGAGCACTTTTTGGAGAATTCAGCAAAGTTCACAGGAATCCCAGGGCTTTTCATCTTGTGCTCTTCTCGGCACATCTGCACGAAGTACGCATAGGCGGACATCTTGCCCTTCGGTTTCCTGGGGTCCCCTTTAGCCATTCTAGTCGTAATTGTGATGCTGGCGTCCACACGTCTTTACTGATTTCGCCTTTTTTATCTAGAGGGTGTAAACACTGACTTTATACATCAGAGGAATTGCCGTGGATATAAAACACACTTGTCTTCACGTGTTAAAAGCTGAAGTAGCGGAACACTGAGATAAGAGAGGAGAGCCTATTAAAATGATCTATTGAGGTGATGCTTGTCAGGACCAAAGCTCATTTTGCAGAAGAATGAGCAAGAAGACCCTCCCTTAGTACATGGGATGTGAACTGATTGTTAATGAGTAATTGTAGCTAAGTGCCCTATATATGTATATAAATAAAAAAATATATAAATCATTTCACATCATCTTTGCTAATTGTCATTAAATATAATTATGGGTACTATAGATACTTTTTTAGACTGTTTGTGCCATAAAGATAAATACCTACAGAACATTGGATATATTTTATATCCCCGCCATGTTCTTTTGTCGTCACCGCCCCAAAATAATTAGCGCGTTGCTTTGTGTTGTTTTTCATTACAAAAACTTCGCTTGCATTGACGGACGCATGCTCGGCGTAACCTGCCTTCCCACTGAATATACACTCTGAGCGTAAGGCTGAAATGAGACGACGGTATAGCAAGTTTCTGTGGGGGGAAAAAAACCCTAGAAAGGTCATCCCCACGAATTATTCATCTTCCATTTTGTGAATTGCCTCTTCATGAGAGAGACTGGTCTTTATTTTTGCCGGTCCTTAACGTATTTTTGTATACTACTTTGTTTCCATTACCAGTTCACGCCGCCAGAAATGTTTCGCTGCCAGTACCGATATACTGTATAGCAGTATTCGTAGCTACGGGCTTGTACAGAGCATAGAAGAGCTTGCTGTTTGCGACAGCTCCCCATTCATTAAAATGGCCTCTACAGGGGGAGCTGAAAGGCATAGCGCTAACAAAGCATCATACACACCCCCTTAGATTTCAAAGGCGATTTCGAGGCGACTTTGAGGTCTTACTGTGAGAAAAACAAGCTTATTCAGTAAACCGAATGCTGATGATTTTTGTTCCTGTTGTATCTATGTGTTGTCATTTTGTATTTTAACGTTCTTAACTGTTTTCTAAAGTTGGAGCCCTAGCTGTCGCTTGGTGCATCGCCGCCTGTAACAAAGGCTATGCGCCAGCCATTTCCAGTGCGAGTCTATCAAATCTGTCAAGTTCGAAAAGCCAGTAATACACAGAATATCACTGTATTTGTTAAACAGAGAAATAGTGATAGTCATTTCAAGGCGAAAGCGAATGGAATTAACATTTTTACCTCGAAAACAAACATTTCTGTCTAAAAATCCCGAGTCCTGACTGTGCGTAGTAACTGCTTCTTGTCAATGGTTTAAATCACCAGCCATTTTAATACAGGGCAAGCATGAGAATTTGACTACGAAGAGAAAAAATTGGAAAACCATGTTTCTAGCCGTTATACCATATTTTCTTTTTGATGTTTAATAGAGAGCAAAGAGTGAAATGTAAAACGAAATATTTTCAACAGAGATCATATCATTATTAAGAGATGGCATCGAAATCTGTTTGTATTGGAAGGGCAGAGCGAGTCGCAGATAGGACATAGCCAGCCATATTCAGTGTTAAGGCACAGCAGCGATGGGTGTAAGGAATCAAACACACATTTTAACAACTTTTCAACACTCTAATTTAGTGGAAAATATAATCAACGTGCAGATAATACGACACTATTTAATTAGCCATTTTACCTGGCCGAGCACATTATAGAAAAAACAATTAATATATTTTACAGGTTTATACGGAATTCCGCTATTACGTTAAATACAGTAGTTATAATGTTTCTAGAAAAATATATTTTATGCTAACATAAAATCGATACATATCATTTTCTATATTTTGTTTTATATCAATAAATACAGATATCGTAAATAACTAATAATTATCTAAAGACTACAAAATAGCCCTACACATAGTGTTTAAAATTACTTGGGTCTATAACCAGAATAATGTGTCAGTTTATACACATGAGGCATTTTAAAGCTTGGTCAATTGGTCATACCTGTGTTGTTGAGTTGCCTGAAGTCTCTTCTCTCCGTCTTCCCTTCTCTCTCCTCAACCTACGCGCTGAGCCTCGCGCTAGCTTGATACGAGACCGGCCTGATTGGTTAGTAGCCTCGTCGGTTCAAAACAACCTCCAATACTGCCGATTGGGCTGTAGGTTACGCACATCCAGCAGTTCTCTCCCCAGATTGGTTCTAGCGTGGGCCTTGGTATGCCCACCCCTTTCGTGAAGAGATGTTAAAAAATCTTACTGCAGGCTTTAACAGAAAAACAAAAACAACAACAAAAATGCCTGAGAAAATGTCTGATTAATACAATAAGACGCGACTAGAGACGCATTTCTGTCATATATTGCTCTTAAATAATTGCGGCTGTTATCGTTGCAGAGGATTACTGTTTCGCTATTGCTTTGTTTAGTATGGTTTATCCTTCTAATGAACTTTAAAGCCACTACACTATAACGAAAAGCTACTTGCATTGTTAAAACCAGGTTGTAGGCTTAAGTATTACAAATTTTGGCTTGAATTCCCAGGTCTTAGTATGTGAACCATTTGAATGACAGCAGTGTTCTCTGACTGAAAACCTGCGTACATTGCATGAACACTTATTTGAAAATGTGTAAGGGGGCCTCACTGTCAGGGACATCTCTAACTTGTCAACTTTTGAAATAAAGCTAAGGCTAGAAATAAAGTGGATTGTCTAGATCATACAGCTACACACCTAACACGAAATGTGTCGTATTTTGGTAAATTAAAAGGATAGTAGTCTTGAGAGCAAAATCTTCTCAAATGCACAGTTATAGATACAAGATCACGGGTCAGATGGTTTGTAACGGCAATAGTAAGTAATTTGTAATTTAAAAAGTGTATATAAATGTGCCTTTAGATTCACTTATCTAAAGTCAGTAATTTTCTTCCCCATCTATAAATTTCTGTGGAGCTGCCTGATACATATTTGCATTTAGATAGCCTATACGGAACTGGGCCTCTTTTCAGTTTGCTTATTTCTGAGATTTTGCATGTTCTAGCATGCTAGTGTCACAGTCATCTCTTTAAATGTTTACAGTTCTCCAGCTATGGATAAACTAGCATATGGCACCTAGTGTTCCAGATCAAGCCTGACTAGCTGCTCTCCTGCTGTGTGTGTGTGTGTGGGGGGGGGGGGGGGTATCTCCCCTAGCCTCCCCAGTGGTGAGGGGCACTGTTAAAGACTCAGGTGACAGCTAGGGGTACATTAAGAAGACTGTGGAAGATTACACATCATCACACGTGCTCTATCCCCACAGAGCGTACCTTTCATTTAAAGTGATTTGGCAAAAGAAGACAAGGCAAATAAACAATGGTTTAGGTCTACTATGTATACCTACATCAAACCTGATGCATTTTCTTATTTCACCCTGCGTTCACGCATTTCTCTTTCAGTGTTGTGAAATTTTGCTTTTTTTCAATCAGCACTGTTTCATTTCCCTTTAAAAAAGCCTACTGCTGTTCAGTGCAATCATTTCCATGTTTTAGAATTTTAGAGCGAATGAATATATTGTGTTAGAAAGATCCATGTTTAAGAAGTGTTTGCCCTTCTGTCTACAAAGAATGAGACACTATTAATAAGAGGTGCATAAATGAACATCAGAGTGAGTAAATCGACATATGTTAAGACCGGCTGGTGAGGGTTATTGTTCACTAAAAGGATCCATTTGTGAATTATGAGTAAACCCCAATGGAAAGGGCTCAACTGCAATTGTAGAGGCCCTGGGTCCCCCTGTGCTCAACAGGCCTCAGTGCAATTACAACCCCCCCACCCCCCACCCCTTTTATAAAGAACATTTCCTTTATATATGCTACAAATAAGTACCAGTTAACATTTTTTGCAATCAAAAGTATATTTCATAAGCCAAGATGTTTATCTTCATTTGCTACAGAGACATTCAATATCTGGCAAAAAAGATGAATGTCTTACAAAGAGTGACAGCAGAATCCCCTAATGTCCCTACACAGTGCCCTTGTACTCCCTCCACGCTAATCATGTAATGTAGGTCATGGAAACTACAGTTCATTAAATCCCTTCATTTGGAATGCACTATCATGCAGATGACATACTTTTTTCTTCTCCTGACAGCTGGGCAATGTAGTAAATTTGTTTCCTTGTGTGGCTTGCAAACAAAGGATCTGTGCAACTATGTACCATTAACCCTATATTTTGCACATAAAATGAATATATGGTTGGTGTTGGCTAAACAGCTTGCTATAGCTACTATTTACCTCAGGATAAGTGCTATTAGCTAACTAGGTAAAGCTTAACCAGCTCAATTTGCTTTACAGCTGATCGGGCAACTGATCTGCCTACTCTGTCTGAAATCTTTCTGTCCAATGTCCTGGCCAGCACAAGTGTTGTGAGGTGCTCACTTTACCTCCAGCCTCTTTTTGGAGCCACACTCTCAGCACAACTGCTCCCCAACAGTTAGCTCAGCCGCCTGGTCTGACATTATCTCTTTTTTATGCAGCTGGTACATGGTGAGCCAGTCCTGATGAACCACCACAGTCCAAAACCACATCCGAATCTGACTGTCACCAGTTCTCTCTCTGGCCACCAGAGGTTCCCCTTACGAGATCACTAATCCCATCTCCTTACCCACTGAAGTCACTATCACTTTTTTCAATTGCCCATTTTCCTCTTTAAACCCTCCAGTCCCTGAAATCATTGCCAACTATTCCTGGTGAAACATCCTGAGCCTTTACTCTGTTTTTGCCTGTAGTGTTTTTGTTTTTACTCTGCCAGCATCCTCCTTCTGAGTCCTGAGTGTTACACCGATTCTCTGCTTCACCCACATGTTCTTTCACGATGTAGGAGCCCTTGAAGATGAACATGGGAACAGCTGGACTGAACAGGATGCTACCAGAACCAGGGGAAGGTGATTGTCCCAATGACCAAGTGTCTGGTTGAAGCACTCCACACAAACGTCAGCCCATCAGCCTATCAGACACAGGAATGACATGACTACACAGTAGTGATTCTTGATAGGCTGATTTTGGTGCCGGCTGCAGAGCAAGGGGTCCTCCGCAGACCATTCCTTCTAATGATGCGGCCTACCTAGCAATGCTTCTTGATTGGACATGCACTCTGTCTGTGTGAGTTTTTCTTGCGCTCTCTCTCTCTCACACACACTCGTTCTCAAGAAAAATTTTATTTCCAGGATATTGTAATTAGCAGGCATCAGGGAGCCCCTATTAAAATATTGGAAACTCCAAGAACTTCAAGGAGAGATGGGATGTATGAAATATTACATTTAAAATCAGTACAGTCCAGAGAGGCACACACAGTCCTCACTGTGCTGTTCTTCACTCACAAATCCAGTGCCTGGTGCCACTATTGTTTAAAAAAAAGAGACATATTTTTACTGATTGCTCTGGTTGTGCTGACTGATAGGGTTACCTCTTTGAGTCTTAGATCCTCTTGAGGTCCTTTTCTCACACTCTTACTGTTGCCTTTGACATGCTTACTGAGGGCTTGGACAAGTCATCTGTAAAGCTGTTGTGAACAATGCCTCTACTAAAGAGTTATTAATTATTATAATTATTTTGATTGATTAATATTTCCATTTATTTGCAGCTCTCAGAAAATAAACCGGTCAAATCAAACAGTCAAATCTTCCAGTCAACTTCCTTCACAGTGATGAACCGTTAAACTCTACGTGCAATTTGAAGTTCCCTCCAAACCGAACATTTTCATTCCCTGTGGTTCGGCATCTCCCTTAAAATGGCCGTATTTCTCGTCTAGTCTACTTTGCTAGGAACAAGAGCGATTAGAATGCATCTAGTGTTCTTGAAACAGCATTTGGAGCACAGGAAATCACCCAGCATTTCAAAGACCGTTAAATATTTAGACCGACATTTTTTTTAAATACAAATTTCCCTTGCTGTTGTCTGTACTGAATTAATAAAATAGGCCGACAATTATATCACTTGTCTTGCTAATATTTCTCCATAACCATACTCGAATTGGTGAAGAAAAGGAACCGCCCTTAGCCGCTGTAACGTGAGTCCCTACGCTGGAGAGTCTCGCCGCCTCTCATTCGCACTGCAGATTTTGTTGCAGCGGTTTAGTCGTTACTGTCGCACCGTCTCTGACATCAAAGTGGGCCTATAACCAAAAAACATTTATACCACCGTTGGGCCAGAGGTTCGAGTACTTACAAATACCGTCGATAAATAAATTTCAACTATTTGTGTCATCGCAACCCACACATTTGGACTTGAACCATGCGGGGACTTTCGCTGTGGACTCTCCTGGCCGTCTTTTCTCTGGTGGCGGTGAAAGGTAAGCGCTTCGCCCCTCTTTGTTGAACCTCGGTGTCATGCCTAGGTAATGATTTTTTCTCTGCCGACTGGCACATTTTCAAAGTGCAATTTCTGTATGCGTTAGCGGTTATGCATTTCATATTTGAAATATCCGATAAACTCACGCCTGTCTAGGCTATTACTTGCCATTAGGCGTACCTAGTTAAAATATTACAGTATTGTGTTCATAACACTCCGTCTGCCTTCAATGACTGTTTTAGAGCTGTATCTGTTCCGTTTTTCAAGTCAAATGACAATTTTGGTTCCTATGTTTTTTTCTGTGGTTTATGTGAGATTAAAATAGGCGAAATATTATCATTTATTTGTCGGCCTAATTTGCCTATGTTTGAGACGTATGCGGTCTTAACATTCAGCGTACTGATCAGGACAATTGTGGCACGTGGCGCTTATATCTAGCACTCTGCTCTAAATGGGTGACAGTGCTGATTTACCTTACTCAGAATGCAATCTGTGACTCACAGCTTTCTGAAAGCTTTCAAGTAATCATCCGTATTTTCTTGCACAGAACACATCTACAACTGATAATGTTCAAAAACCTGATAAGAATTTTATAAGAATGTATTATAGGCTCTATAACGTGTATATGAATGTAGTATAATATGTATTTTTTAGATAAAAAAAATGGTATTTATAAACCATCGTTCTGTTGCTGTTAATCAGATGCTTCGATTTTGTAAAAGCGATAATTGTTGGGGTTGGGGATAATGACAAGAGTGCCAGCTAGTCTTCACCACGGTCCAGCACCACCCAGGTGGAGACAGAAGCAGAGACGCAAAACGAGTGCATGTGCTAGGGGAGACTGAGCCCAGGTACATCTTGGGTGCGGAGTTTTTTGGAGACTGCGGAATATGGGGAGATACCATCTTTTTTCTGGCCAAGGGTAGGGGTTCCGTACCTGGGTTTTTGCAAGGACATAGTTTACCTGTCAATGGTGTTTTCCATAGCTGCAGCAGTGATGCTCTATTAAACTGTAACATTTTTGGGGAGTGAGCGAGTGACATTTGTCTAATAGGTTAGTGATCGAGTGACATTTGTCTAATTAGGTTTATGCTAATGTCGGAGCCGTATGGTGATGTGGCAGTGGTGCTCCCCCATTTTGGGGAACTGGTGTACCCACGAAAAAAAAAGGCTTCAGCTAAAGCAGTAGAGCAGTTGGAGCCGGTGTGGAGACTCAGTTGGACTGGCACACCCCTCCCCGTGTCCTTCAGCCACACCCTCTGTTGTGCATGTTATTAGATCTGTGCTTGTGGCCATGTGCTTAACTTTCTTGCACCGAATAACTGATTATTTATGTATGACCAAGGTCTCACCAACTGTGTTGTCTGGTTTCAGGTTTATTATTGCCATCATGAGTCCCTGTGAGTTAATTACTGGTCTGTTTTGTGACAACAAGAGCATGTTTTTTATAAGAATCGTTGTGAGTTCACACAGACGGCTTCTATTCAGTAATACATTGGTGTATCTACACTCTGGTATACGTAACTGGATTCTCTTCCCTCCACATATCTGGTGCATAGACTGAAATAGAAACACAACCAGAACTACATGTAACCAAGTCATTGAATGCTGACCTTAAACGTTAGCTCATAAAAGCAGAGGTAAAGTTGACTGTTTCGTAAACTACTGTCTAAATGCTGGGGTGTGTGTGTGTGTTTTTTTTTATGGTTCAATCTAGGAGACGAGCTACATCACGTGAGTTTAGTCATGTGACACAGTGGTATTATGCTGACTTGACTGGAGGTGGTGTAGGGGGTGGCTGGTGTTGTTGCTGCTGTTACTAATCCTGGCAGGCACTGCACAGGCCTATGTCCAGATTAAATAGCTACAGAGAGAGAAAGGAGGGAGAGAGAGAGAGGGATCCTGAAATACATTGCCAACTGAAAAACTGAAAATCATTGACCCTAAAATACACAGAGGAAACACAGTTAAACACGAATGCCTCTTTAGAATTAAATCTTTATTCAGACAGTCCGCAGTATGTTGTTAACTTCACACAAATGTAATCATACGATTAATTATCGCGTGTGTGTTTGTGTACAGACCATGCCTCCAATTAATAGCTGTGGTGTAAGGGGTGCAATGTGATACCGTAGAAGGTGAATGAAGTGTGTGGAAAAGCTCGGTCTGGACTTTGGGCTGGCTTGCAGTAGAAGGTTGGACCATGACGAAGACATGAGCAGGACTTAGAAATCCCATTTTACAGTACAAGCTGTTCAAATCCATCAGAATAACACATAGGGAAGAAATGCCATCCTTGTGAATAATGTGAACACAAAAGGTTTTTTTGTTCTTCTTTACCATTGTAGCTGCAGAGCCAAACATCCTGTTGCCATTTTTTCCTTATATATCGGACAAGCTGAAATGTGTGTGTGATGGTGTGATTCATATTCTGGGTTCCAGGTCTGGGGCAGGATTTAAACCTGTTGGATGCTCTGGACGATGACCTAGAACCCACGCGTGAGTAAAACCCAGCATGCCTCCAGGTCCAGGTCTGCTCATGAACGTTTTGTACATGCTTGACAACAATCATCACAGTAACCTGAAGCCTAGCTGTCTTGTTTCTTCAGAACCGCCAAAGCCAAAAGAGCCAGCAGGAGGGCCAGGAGCAAGCAAAGGTTACCTCCCTTCAGCCAGTTATTTAACCAATAAATGCTTTGCTAGAATTATTACTGAAATTACAAATTCCTCATACCAGAGAACTCTGAAAATCCAAGCAGTTAACTTAAAAGCTAAGCAGAAAAGCTACCCAGATGATTGACAAGCTACGCTGGGTGTTGTGCTCCTCAGATTTGGACATTGCAGACCTGCAGGATGATAAACCCACCCCAAAGCCTCCGGTCCTGCCAAAAGACCCAGTCAAGCCCAAACCCAAACCAGGTGAGAGAGCCACATCGATTTGAACACTCGCGTCATTTCAGTTGGACGGAACTGCGGCCTGCCTGACAGCTTCGTTCAGGGTTTCCAGTGCATTGTGCTTCTCTTTTAAGCCTGGCTTGTGCTACCTTGTGCGACACATGCTGAAGCACTTATAGGAATCACTTTAGAGTGCTCCAAGCAGCAGGCATCCCTGATCTCACAAACAGAAGCTCAAAGCCTGTGTGGGACTCACGGTCAAAGTTCGGTCTGTCTCACCGAGCATAATGATTTTCTGTGGCCTTAGATTGGCAATGCATTGCTGAAGTACTTACGTACTCCAGCATTACACTTGTAAAAAAAATCACCATTCATAGTAATTTACAATGATTTTAAGCAATTAAAGTATTCTTACACCAAACTGAGGTTAACTTTGTCCATCACGAATTGGAGCCACCTTAAGGTGAAGGCAAATTTACCTTCGTCACCCTGAATTCAGCTGTGGTGCATGCTGCATGGATATATTTTATAAACACTATAGTAAATGGATTGTTCTTAATAAGAGCAAATTAAGGGGCATTGCAAATAATGGACTCAAAAGCACTGCATGACCCAGCCAGGTCTAAGTCTGTGTAGTCTGGGGAAGTGCGTTTGTGCTTTCTATGACCAGTTATTAGGCAGTGGGTATAAAAATTCACCATTTTATAAGTTTGAAGACCTACACTAAGGCTGTTTAATTGTAAATTGTCTGTTAATCTTTCTTGCAGTGTTTGTTTCCAAATAGAGAGTGGTATCCAGAGAGTGGTATTGCACAGACGAACCATAACTGATCCCTTTTTTTCTATCGTTTGCTGAGAGCACGTTGACCAATTTCAGAGGCCCCTGAGAAATGCCCTGTGGGGGTTTTATAAATCAATACAGACGTTTGAGAAATTGAAATTTCTTAAATAATGCAGGCCAGCCTTTAATCATGTCCCATTAAGGGTTTCACAGAGCGTTTAATATATTGGCCATGATATTTTTGTCATTGGTGATGGGAATAAATTGAAGGGAACCGGTAGTTATGACTCAATTCATTCCCCACGAGAGCTGTTCAAAAGAACACTGCTCCTGGTTCTGTGGGAAGGTAAATAATAATCTAGGGGGAAAAATGGGTAAGATTTGGATCAGATTCAAACGTAGACATTCTACCAGTATAATTTCATTTGAATAGGTTCATCAGCACTAAATGACTCCCATTAACAGTTATCTGCATTGGAATCATTACACGATATGAAGCCGTATCGCTTTACAGAAGATCCTTTGTGCCGAGGTGTTGCCGCCGTGAATGCTTTCGTGCTCCACCACGTAATCTCCACGAACGATCAGAAAATAAAGTTTGTTTTTTCTAATTTCGCTGCTTTGCTCGTGCTAACACAGCTCCCTCTCTCCATTCACTTCTAGCTCGCTCCACCACCGCTCCTCCTTCCTTTCTCTTGCTCTCGCGTTAAGCCGGAAGCGCCGACCTCGAATGGTGTGTTTGAACAGCAACCGACAAACCGTACTCGTTCTGCCTTTAAGGGACTTAGCACCACAACATCTCTTGTGACAGGACGATTCTCCCTCTTCACATGGGGAATGGAGTGTGTTTAGGGCAGTCGAGGGGAATTGAGGCACAGGGATAAGTATGAATTGGTCCCCTTGGGTCTTACCAGACAGCCGTTGGTTAGAACCAGACCGTTTGCAAGCGTCGCACCACCGTCGTAAACTGCACTCTTTTTACAATGCTTTTGCGTGCTTGCGTTACTGAAACACGAGTCTGCCTAACACTAGCCCTGTTTCTGCTCTCAGGATATCCACTTTTATTTCTCACATCAGTTATCCCCGGAGCAACATGCGTGTGTGTTTGTGTGCGTGCGTGTGTGTGTGTGTGTGTGTTTTTAACATTACTAACACGCTAGCCTTTACTGACAGAGGAGACCCGCTCTGATCTCTTTGCTGCCACTGTGCGGCCGGGGTTGTTGCCACGCACAACTGCCCACCCCCTCCGAACCTCTGCCCCTCCCCGCAAGACCCCGGCTGGTGTGTACTGTATTGCCTGACACTCTTGACAGAGCCTGTTCATTGTCTCATAGTCTGTATGCATTTATGTGTCAGGACAGATTTAAAGCACAAGGAAAAGGCGTGCCCTTTTGACAATTATTATAATTATAAGCTGCATTATTATAGCAAGTATCATGGCTCGCATGGCACCGATCTCTTTTATGCTTTAAATTTACCATGTAGAGGTGGTCTTTCGATGTGAGTCACTCCTCTCATATCGAAAACCGATGGAAAGCCCTCCATCGTCAGCCGCCATGTTTGTGTCCGCCGAGGCCGCCCTGCTGCTCGGCGTACGTCGTGCACATAAACTCATTGCATTTACCGTCCGCGATTACATGTTGCATTTCAGCACGTACCCACAGAAGCCCATCTCACTGTGTGCATCAGGACTGTAAGGTCGCCTGCTGTAGCATCTCCTTTATTTCCACAATAAGTGTCTGCTGCACAGGACCAAGTATATATGTACTGCTAAGCCATCTGTTCTGTCACGGTACAGTCTTTTATGTGTAATTACATTATCATTACATTATATATAATGTATAATTGCATTGTGTAATTACAGCGATATTTATCCAATAATTTGAGTAGAACGTTGGACCATATTAGTCTCTTGTTATTGTCACCATCGTTCCACAGAAGTTCACAACCCTTCTTGTTAGAACTATTCAAATGCACATGGTGTATTCCATCAATATCCACATCCAGGTAATATCTGTATAACATTTACCTCCTAGGTCCGAGTGATTTTGACCTTAGCGAGGCTTTGGAACCCAACGACATTGATGGCAAAGGAAAGGACTCTGGCAAAGGAGGTGGGCGTCACAGTTCATACTAGTAATGCCCTTAAATGCACTTGATGTGTCCTCTTGTTTAGGACAAGCTTGTTTCAAATGGGACCACTGACATTTCTATAGCTGCACTATACCAAAGTGCTTAAGTGTGTATAATGCCTCTTACATGTGATTGATTCATAATGGACAGACAGAATAGCCTAGCTGTGTTCTTAGAAGATACAGTTTTTATCCCAGTGTGTACTGCTGCTTTACAGAGCTGGAACTGAGTAGCCAGACCTGATATAATGTCAAAACAGGTACATATAAACTGATATTCAAGCAAAAAGAGTTTTTTTTCCAAAGAGAAAGGAAGTTATGTGTAATACATTCACTGAGAACATAGTATTTCTGTGAAAGCCTGAAAGAACAAGCAGAACAAGTAGGTCAGTGGGGCTTTTCCTTTTGTTCTGTTGTACTCTTGTTCTAGTGCACTGTCTCTAATACTGTACCCTGAGCTAGCACCTTTTCCCTCAAGTAAAATGCCACCCTAATGCTGGACTGTTTTAGCCCTGCGGATTTCTGTGGGATGTGTAACATATGCCATCACGAGACTTCACGTTTATCCGGAAAGACAACCAGAGAATACATTTTACGGTTTTGGCGATAGCCACGCTCAGAATGTTGAGCAAGCAGCACAGGCGAAAGCAAAGCTAGCTTAGTTGTTGCTAGCGCGAAAGCAAAGCTGGCGAAAGCAAAGCTAGCTTAGTTGTTGCTAGCGCGAAAGCAAAGCTAGCTTAGTTGTTGCTAGAATTTGCTACACGGTCATTTAGCAGATTCTCTGAGAGTGGCTAACAAACGGCACAACTACTCATTAATCTGCCTAAACTAAGAGGAGCTCCTACATTTCTGTATAAAGACAATTGTAAAGATTAGAAGGGAACTATATTGCCTCTCATGTTCCTGTCAGATAAAGGAATGGGAGGAGGAGGCCGGGGTGACAGCAGACCCAGTACCCACGATGGGAATGGTAGTAATGAACCCCCGACGAACTGGGTGACTCTGACTAGCATGGGGTTTAAATCTCTCTTCTGTGTCTTCTCTTCTTCTGTCTTCTGTCTTTTCTTGCTTGTAACTCTGGAAGGAATACTTAATAGTTTGAGAGTGCAAAGTCATAAGGAATGCAAAACATCCTGGTACTAATTCAAACACCTGTGTGTTCTGTTGTGTTCACGGCTCTTAATAACCCAGCATGATTGGTCTGGTTCCAACCACCAGATCTGGCGTTTGCCACGTATACCCTTTGCTAGATTAGGTCACCAGCTAACCTTTCTTGCTTTCTCTCAGGATCTCAGTCTATTCCCTCCTTTTTATTTGTTGCTGTTGGGCTCTGACCTCTCTGGAGACCCTCAGCATTAAAGCGTCTGCATGGAGGGACACATAAACGTAGACATGAGACAACGCTTTAGTTTCGCTTACTAAGATCCTTCTTTTAACCCTCATAGGTGCGTTTACTGATGACGACCTGGCCGATGTGGGAGGAGACGACACCTACAAACCCGACAAAGGGAAAGGTAGGGTGTTTTAGATGGTTTCACTTCTTAGCACCCTTAACCTTGGAGAAAAAGAAAAGCATAGTGAAAAAAACCCTGGCATTTCCATTGTGTCCATTCCTGTTACAGTGTTATTTCAGTGCCATTTTTAGTATGATGGACGTGTATGGATGTCTCCACAGGTGGACGAGGAGGTGCAGGTGCAGGTGATGATTTAGGTCCTGCTGACGAAGGTGATTATGGTAAGAATTACCCACCTATTTCTGACTCCTCGACAGCTACTCCTTGAGCACGTTCCTGAGCATGTGTTTAAAACTCTCCACCGTTAGACACCATGGCAGAGACTGGCACCATTGCCGGCATTGTGAGTGCTGTTGCCATGGCGCTGGTGGGTGCGGTAAGCAGCTACATCTCATACCAGAAGAAGAAGCTGTGCTTCAGCATACAACGTAAGAGTGGCCGGTTAACCCTGCACTGTCATAGCGACCATTACACCCCCCCCCCCACCTCCCACCTCCCGAATGTCTCCAACATACCTCACTGTTATCTTTCTACAGAGAGTCTTAATGCCGATGTGGTCAAGGCAGAGAATCCAGAAGCTGTTGTGGCCCAAGAACCCCAAGGTAGTTACATCAGCCAATGTCTTTTTTTTCTAATCACTAACCTGACCTTCGTTAGCGTTACGTGTGAGGAACCTTTCTGATGATGTGTGCGATAAGCTTCGCTTTTTCATTCTTTCGTCCCTCCAGTTCAGCAAACCCTTCTCCAGCCCCCTAATGCCGAGCCCCCCACAGACGATAACGCCGTGTAAGCTGCATGGCCCCCTTTAGCCTGAAGAGGGGGCAATAAGAAGTGGGGGAAAACACCACCTTTCCCAGCCTGCACCGGTTATCCCACAAATGTTTCAAGGAATCCGTTCAGCTTCGTCTCCTAACCAAAATTTCTGTAAATATCATATTTATTTTATTGTTGGCTTTCATCAACACTGATATGACTGTTTACAATGTTGTTCCTATGAAGAGGGAAATTTGCAAAAACGAAGTTGATATGTGCTGTCAAGATTTCAAGAAGGATATGTATATTTTGTTTTACAAATGGTGAGAGACAAACGTAGCTCATACATTACAGCTGCCCTCATTCTGCAAACACACATACGTGTGGACATCACTGTGTCGCTAATGTGCATCATTAACCCAAAGCCAGTTAGTTGACCCAATGTTGCAAATACAAGAATGTGAAAAATCCATATAAATAAATGTGTTGAAGTACTTCAGAAATCCACTTTGAAGAGGAAAAGCTTTACAGACTGGTTACTGAGGAAGGTGACTTTAAAATAGTCCCCCCCCCCCCTTTGCTAAATATTTATTACCTTTTTATGCGCTCCCTTTTTACATTTTAAAACATTTTTACATGATGTGTAAATATTTGCCCTGCTTTTACAGAGCGTTGTGAAGTGATTGTTGTAAATATGCAGGTTTTTGTGTACTAGAATCTTACTTGTTTCTAGAGAGGGTAGTGGGAGAGGATAATCAGACTGAGACTGACGTCGAACACCGACCTGTAGCTGCTCACATTTTAATTTGCTTTCGGAAGTAATTAACAACTCAAATGGGCATACGTGTGTGAAAAGGTGATTGTGTTGAAGAAACTGTGTTGTTTTTTTGTGTGTGTGTTTGATTATTGATACACCAGTGGTAGCAGTTCCTTGTTCCTGAGGAATAGGTGAATTTAATGTGATGAAGATGCCTAGGTACTCTTGTGCAAAATAGGCCTAACACGTGAAATGAAATAGAATCTGAAGTCATTCTTACATGTTAGCTTCAACAGCATATTACATTTTGTATTCCTTACTATGGAATTTGCCTTTTGGGGATTTTTAAAGACATTGTGCTTGTACATTGTGTATTGCGTGTGTTCAACTTTGTATTCCAATAGTTGTATCAGTGTATCCTTATACACACTTGTAGCACTATATGTATGGAAATATTTGTTCCCCAGTCTTTCTGCTTTAGTGGAATGGGGTTGTCTCAACTTATTCATATTAACAGTAGGAGCGTTTGGGGTTAGCTTTTTGTGTTTTTAATCCAATCTGTTACACCTTTGCAGTTTTGCTGTTGCCTTAGAGAATTTTTGGCCGTGTTCCAGTTTGCCTTTGGTCATGTGGCTATGTTCCAGTTTGGTGATTGGTCCCTTGTTTTCTCCCCAGTGAGAACATTCATAAGATTGAGAAGTCTCTTTCAACTGAGCTGTGCGAGTTCCCTTCCTAAGTTTGAGAACGTAACTCTGAGGACCATAGGGTTTTTTTTGTAGATGAGATAGCACATTTTGAAGAAGAGGCAAAAAAAAAATAAAGTATTGGAACACAGCCTAAATTTGCCTTCCCAAGATTCCCCAGCTGTTTCTGTCACCTATGACCCCCCCTCTGTCACGCTCTGTTCTGATGCACCTTTGTTATCTTTATAGCCACTTACTGCTGGTGCTTCCCTTTCCTACGCCTTACCCCACACACGGGGGAGAAAACGGCAGAGTGAATACAGAGGGGAACACGAAGTACTGACTCCCAGCACCAATGGCTGCTTCAGGTGTGAATGTGTTCAAACCAGACTTATGTGGTCAAACTCTTGATAGGACAACACAGCATCTCAAAGGTGGAATTCAAACAGCCAAACTGTTGCCGGCTTTGACTTGAACAGTGCTTTAGACGGACGTTCTGAACATCACCGTCTTATCCAGTAGGCCGCTCGCGCTTGAACACGCCTGCTTCCAGACACTCGTGTCCTATCAAGAGTTCCCTTACATATCCATGGTTCCAAACGAATGAACAGAATGTCTACTGAATGTAACTTTTCACTGTTGCCATTTTCTTTGCTAGGACACCACAATGATGTAGCATCTGTGGTGCTTCTTTTGGCAGTGGTGCCGAACACCAAAGATAAGGCAATGAGGTGCGAGCTGTAGCATATGAGCTCTGGTAATGGGGCTGTAAACTGGTCCCTTCGCACATGCTTTGGCTTGCTTTCTGTTCAGATGGAGATAGTTGACTGTTCTTATAAAGTTGGCTTGTAGTGAAATTTTAAAATTCACAAATGCCTTGACCACTTACTCTCACTTTTAACCGTGAATTTAGAAGCAACATTTCAGAGTTTAATCATTTGACTGTTAAAACCACTTCCCCTGATTGGTGGATTCAGATGTCCATTGTAATTATTGTGGCTAAGTTTATGAAATGAGATACCAGTCACGTATCTCCTGAGGTGGAGGTTGCGTTTTGGCTGTGAGGAATTCTGGGGTCACCGGTGTCATTATGGATGGGACCTGCAACGCTCTTCACACAAGGGTGGAAACACAGATGCATGCTTTGGTTATCTAGCTGTAGACATTGACGTTTTTTCTTGCTTAATGGGTTGATGTATGAAGTTTGGACAAGTTCTATAGGGAAACCTTTTCTGAAAAGTTTTGGATTTGCACTGCCAGTGAAGTGATTGTATGTCAGCTTTGCAACAACAGCGACACAGATCAGACTGTAATGCTATACAGTAGGGCTTTGGAATCACTGTACTGATGTCATGAAGTTTGACCTCAGAAACATATGGCCTTCTGCGTGCAATTCCACTGCTATCACCAGTGCCTGGTTCACTTTAGTCTATACCGCTGCTGAGGCACAAGACACTCACCATGGAGTGCATGCAGCCAGAGGCGAATTAAGATCAGCTGACAATCTCCACTGCTAAAACCTACAAGTTTCTGCTGTTTTTTAGCACTACAGATCTGGTCTCAAACCTTCTTATCTCACTGGCAATTCCTAATAGAAAGAAATAACCATGAACAAAAAAAAACAATAAAAAAATAAAAGACATCTTCTGCTTAGTTTTCTTTTCCTTCATTGTTCTTTCAGCTGCTCAGTGGGAATCATAACCGGATTGTGCTTAGATTAGAACCACCTACATTGTAAAACTTAGGAAGGAACTAATGTTCAAGCCCCGTCTGGACAAGAGCTCCGTGCTACACTAATGCGAGTCCCTGCATTCACCTTACACTTAAAACATTGCTCTGGAAAGCAACGAAACGGGCATTTTGTAAACTTGTATTTTGATACAATTTTATTATTACAAATACTTAAACGTTGAACTTTTTCATACATGACCATCCCTAGTTCTCCTGTTTGTGTGCTGGCAGGACTGCACATGCACGCTGTTCCCGTTGTAGCGCCAAGTCTCACGAAACACGTAACTTTAAACTCTACGCACAACAAATGATTAGGCCACAAATCAAACATCTGGAGTGAGTCAGCATTGTTTCGAATCATCTTAAATGAAGAACCTCTTGCTTTGAATTGACAAAGTGCATTTAAATAAATAACATCTGGCAGAGAGGTGTCTGCTAAGCAAAGGTACAAAACATTTGGGGTGGCTGAGGAGCAAATGTGATATGTCTCTGGTTTAATTTACAACATCAACACTGCACTGACAATTCACAGCAAATTGTAATTACAGTTAATGTCTGTGCATGTAATAGCAGTGACTCTACAAATCAGAGATGAGCCCTTACTTGTCCAGAACAAAATATACATACAATATTAGTAAAAACACAAAGACTAAAGGATGGCTGAATACCAAGTACTACAATCACATTTTGACATATGTCACAGCCTCATAGTGGGATACTACATAGAGATGTACGTTAGATATCTACCAACGAGAAGACCTATTTTACCAACATGCTCAAAAAGCTAACACAACTCAGCGTGAAGCGAACTTAAAACAGACAAATAAAAAAAATACAGTATGAAAAGAGAACATTCTTCCCTTGAAAAATGCTAGACAAATGGAATAAAAGTTCAAGTAAGCAGAAATCACAGAAAATGGTTTATAGAAAGGAGGGTCTGGCACAGGAAGGCAGGAGGCTAGACAGGCAAACTCTCCAGCGGGTTGGGAAACCACTCCAGACACCAATGGAGAGGATCCTTTTCCCCAGCTACATACAAATATATTAATTCATTTGTTGATATTTACAGCTCACCTGTTAGATTTTAAAAACTAGAAAACCAGGATTCAAACATACTGACTGTATAATTATAAAATACAAAGGAACACTATGATAAGCACCTTTTCACAGCTTCTGAAAAAGTAAAACCGGAAACTTACATGAGTTGTCTATGGCTGTACGGGAACATGAGTGTGTGTGTGCGCACGTGTCTTTGGGTGGGTCTTCTGCCATGTTGCGTTCTTGCTCTAGCCTGAGTGTGTTTTAGTGGAGAAGTGCTCTGAGGTGGTGGTGAACATTCAGACAGCTGTGTGAAGTGGAGTACCGCCATGTGAGGGAGAGGAAGCATGCTCGGAGGATGAGGAGACGGAGCGTGATGAAGATGCTTCTCTCTGCAGCTCCTCCACTTTCTTCTGCAGCTCAGCACGCAAAAACAACAGCTCCTTCAAATTCTGATGTACAGGCATCTGTACAGAAGCACGAGGAAGCAGAGACACTTTAGCTCTACAGACATGACGGCTGGGTCTTTTGTCTCTATGTGTAGGGACATTGTAGACATTGATATCAAAACATTTTTGCAATGTAATTTAATTGAAGATTAAATATTCATAAAGAAAAAAATACCCATAACACACACATACACATTTATTGCAAGGTATTTCTTGCCATATTAGTGGTTTGAAATAATATACATTTTTACATTTAGTAAAAAAAAAAAATCTACATTTAGTAGATGAGCAATTGGTAAAAAAAAATAAAAAGATAAATCATGTTTTGATAAATCATGTATATTAGTAGTTTCAGGCCATGCTGGTGATTTATTGAACACAGTAACTACACCTGCCCTCTGTGCCACAGTGATTAGGAAACCCTTGGTTAAAAAAAACAAAAAAAATGAAATGACGACTCATTGGCTACAGCCTGGTGGAGGAGGAACAAACACAAGCAAGCAAACCACCTTGTGCAATAACCAGGCAGATGTGATAACCAGGCCCCTCTACATTATTCATACGCCTTAACTGATGCTGCAACTCGGAAGTGCGGCTGAGTTATGGGAGTGTGCAGAAGCACCTCCCCCGACCCTCTGAGAGGGACTAGCTCGCACAGACGGTGGAGAGTTTGTTACACAGCAGGACAACGGAGCCTGACTCACTGCCAAAGCATGTGACATGGCTCATCTGGAATTAGGAGCAGTGAACTCAGAAGATGTTTACGGCACCAAAATAAGTTACAAATGCAGAAAACTGGTCAGAGGTACAAGGTCAGGTATGCAGTCAATCCCATAATTCTTTGGGCTAAAATATTCGTTTATACTGTATATGAAGGAACTGTGTTTTTTTTTTTTAAGACATCTCATTTCTTCAGGTGTGTCCAAGCCATTTTCGGGCGTCCTCACCTGCGGTCTCATGTGAGGGTTCCAGCGCACATAGTAGCCTACCCACAGCTCCAGGTGCCTGAGACTGGCCAGTGGATACAGCACCTGGTTTTCATAATCCACGTAAAAAGGGTTGGTGAATTCCTCTAGCTGACTGTTCACGTAAGACCACAGAGACACAGTCTTACTTTGTACTTCCTGAAAGAGAGGAAGGCATTGGCGAAAAGGGAGAGGAAGAGAGGTATTAACACCTTAAATGGATTTGATTGAAGGAAAAATGTTGCAGGTCAGTATGCATCCCCCTAGAGTGACAACGTGGAACATGCCTTTTCCATTCTCTCCTGCTCGCTGTTGTAGAGGAATGTACCAAAGAGGCAGCTGTAGAGGTGGTCGAGGATGGTAATGAGAAAGAGCTCGTTGAACTCGAAAGCAGAAGGAAACTGTGAAAAAGAGCACACACAGTTATAACTACGGAAAATGTATCGGAAAAATCATCCGAGGGGAAAGGCATGATGAGGGGAAAGGCATGCAGTGATGAATGCTACACATTCTGACAGGTAGAGCTCACCTGTCTCATCATCTGCCACACACAGTCTATGAACTGCACGAAGAGAGGGGAGCGCTCGGAGTTGGCATGGTTCTTATCGCCATGGCCAACGCGCTGTGGGGCAGAGAAAGTCAGGTCACACACACACACACACACACAGTGAGCAGATGAGCCTGAAGGCCCGATCAAAGAGCTTCAAAGGGCGACTGGTTTTCTGGAGGGTTCTGCAGGCCCCTCACCGAGGTGAACTTGTGTCCGAAGCTGATCCACTCCTTCTCCAGCAGCGTCTGGAAGCCCCTGAGCGTGCGGTAGTGCGAGTCCAGCATCAGCATGGCCAGCGAGGTGAGCTGAGCCGTGCGGTCCCAGCCGTCGCTGCAGTGCACCACCACCGAACTCTTACTGGACTCCACCTTATCCGCTATACGCACCGCTCCTGCCAACAGGAGCTGCACACACACACACACACACACACACACACACACACACACCTCAGCTGGGAACAGGTAAAGTAAGACAACTAGAACAAGCAAGATGTGGCGCTACGACAATCACAAATTGTTCAAAAAACCTTTAAACTGAGAAACATTTAAACAGCAGAAACATTTTATGCTGAAATCTAGACAGAGATACAATAATGTAAAACATGTTCATTTAAGTGCTATTACTAAACCAGACCGTTAAAGAGCAAAATGAATTTCCCACCAAGTGCAGAACTAGGTAAAAGAGGTTTGGTAGAAAAAGAAGCAACACGTGTATGTGCGTGTTTGTGTGTGTGTGTGTGTGTGTGTGTGTGTGAATGCATGATGATGTTTACCCTGATATACTCGAGCCAGTGTGTGGCGTCTATTCCCGAGTGCCAGTGAAGCTCGTCGATGGTGGGATACACCACTTCCTTCAGCTTCCGAAGAGACTCCCGCATCACATGAATGTTGGGGATATCCAGGAAATTCAGCTCCACATTGGGATAGATGTTCTCATTCTCATAACCACCATCTTTGGACTGGCGAGGAGAGGAGAGGAGAGGGGAGGGAAGGAGTGAGGAGGGGAGGACGATGAAAAAAACAAGCAGCTTTTCAGCCATAGCACTAAAATGTACTTAAATTTTAATCACTACATCACATCATTAAAACAAATCCCCCATAATACCACTGGGTCTGTACATCCAGTCTACACTCCTGCCTTAGCGAGATGCGCCCATGTTTACCTTATTCGTGTCTGCCACGCTGAGCTGCCTGGCGTCAAATATGGTGAGCTTGTGTGACTGCGCGTTGGCGTCCATGATGGTCTGCAGGTAGCGCTCGTCATCCTTACAGCGGCGGTCCGAGGGCCCCACCAGCGGCTGACTGCACCGCACGATTGTGGCCTGAGTCTCAGGGTGGATCCAGGACAGGACCTGGGGGAGAAGATGCGTTCTATAGTACATCTATAAAAATGTATTAGAATCTCCCCACTCAGACCAAGGAGACCTCAACCTCCTGAAAACCTAAAACAACTGACTCTTACCACCTCTTTCTCATTCTGCAATGGTTTTCTGTGTTTCCTCAAATTAAAAATAAACTTCGTTTTGTTTGCATAGAGAACAGCGCTCTGTTTCACTGAACTGATACAGGCAAAACAAAAAAAGATCAAAATTCATGCAAGCATCATTCTTAGCAATGCAGGCTACCACACAGAAGTGAAACTGGCCCAATCGGTGTTCAGAGGACACACACACACACACCCATGCGCACATCAGCATACGCACACACTGACCGGGATGCGGTGCTTGGCCCTGAAAGAGGCTACTCTCTTAAGATCGTCATCTTTAAAGCTTGTTGGGATGACCAGCAGTGCAGGATACGTGTCACACACTTCATAACTGCCGTTTATCTTGCTGATTGTCCAGCTTTCATTCGGCAGACCCTACAGAGAGAAAGGCAAAGAGCTAGACTGTAAAGTACATGACTAGTATTATTCTATTCAATGTTTTACTACGGAGTAGTGTCCGTAGAGTAACGGCTATGGTTAAAACATGTCTCACCTGTCTCTTGTACTCTGCTACTGGATCATAAACCTTCCACCCATCGACAGGATATGCTTCTTTATATTGGAAAGCAAACAGCGGCTGAGAAACAGAAGAGGGTCCACACGATTGATGGTTTTAAAAGTACTCTGGTAATGAAGTGTAACTTCACTGCGCTGTGGTCCTGCATATTGACAACCTGACATGAATAAAGACCGGTTTACTCACCAGGTCATTGGACAGTGGGAAGGCATACTGAGTGATGAGAGTCTCAATTTCCTCATTATTCTGTTCCTCCAGCTTGTACAGAAACCTGGGGCTTCTCATGTCCTGGGGAGGGAGGTGGAGAAACATCAGTGAAGACCACCCATCAGCCTTTGAAGAGATCATAAGAGCGAACTGAATCATCACGATGTTACGCTGTTCCATCGCTTCTGCTCAAACTGTCACCTTGCAGACGATCTCCAAGCCTCGCATGTTCTCCCCATGGTTCTGGACCCCGATGCTCTCCAGCCTGCTGATCGCGCCCAGGTTCACGTCCAGCACAAACAGAGGCTCCTGGACACGGGAGGAATGCAAAGAGGGGCGGGTGCATGAATCTAGTGCCACAGGCCCACTTCCATTCCACAAACAAACATGGCGGTGGGAGGGAAAAAACGGAAAAGGGGGAGCGGGTGGGGCACTGGTGCGGCGTTACCCTCTCCAGACTGATGAAGTACAGTTTGTAGTCAGTGAGCGTCAGTGTGCCGGTGACGGCGCCAGTGAACGGACAGATGTATGTCACGTCTTTAGCTGGGGAGGAAAGCACAAGGGTCCTGGTGTCAGGGCGGAGCCAGCAGCTGGGGAATGCTGTTCGGCGCGCTATGGAAACGGCACAGTGGAAACAACACCGTGGAAAAGGGACAGGGGGGAACAGCACAGCAGAAGGACTCACCAGTGAATTTAACGCTCTCTCCAGGGACCAGCGGAAGTTCATCCATAGCAACCAGCTTTTGCACCTCTTTCAATGCCTGCTACACAACCACGTTTAAAAAGCATTAGGACCATGACTGGCTACGGCGGCAGCCATGATGCACCGACCTCTCACATGTACATAGGAGCCTCTGCAGTACACCAATAACACTAGGAATCCACAGACTAGCCTGCTGAAATATTGCGCCATATTTAATACCACAGCAGCCATCGCAAGGTTGTTTTTGCATCCCTGAGTAACGTACGAAGGTGATTTCCGTTTCAGCAGTAACACACGCTTGTGCGCGAGATTGAAAGACAAGCCAGTAATACGCGAGCACAAGGGGAAGTCAGCAGCCAATCCCGCGAGGCAGAAGCAGTCCCCGAGTTCTGGGATCAGTGAACATTAGCGTGCAGCAGAGACAGTGGGGAGACAGGCTGGTTGGGGGGGGGGGGGGTACTGCAGCCTTAGTGGGGAAGAGGGGAGGGGTGAGGACCTAGAAGCTAGAGAAACACTTGCCCCAGCAGGAAGAGACAGTTCAGACGTCTGACAGCCATGTTCTTCACCAGAGTCCTGCAACCGGACACGGGGGTGGGACACGGGGGTGGGGAGCAGGGGTAAAGGGTACAGGGAGGAGCAGAGAACAGTTAACACCACTATGCAGAAAAGCAACGGATTCACCAGACAGAGGAAGGAAGGGGGGGAGAGAGAGAGAAGCAAAGAGAAAAGACAAGAGCAGCGATGGCAGAGAGGCCTAGAGGATGATGTGCGAGCCCCCCACACAGAGAGAGGAAGTGTGCAGTGAGGAAACAGAGACGGGCCACGCCCCTCACCTCACAAAAGCACTACATCGGAGCTACCTAGCTTCCTTTATAATTCACAACCCATTCCGAAGAACACGAAAATAGCTGCATTTATTTACGTCCATGTGTGTCTGGTGTAGGCTAAAGTTTAGCGTATCCTTCTCTGAAAAGAATCTTCTAAATTACCCACATAAAATTCAAGAAGCAATATAGAAGTCAGTATACAGTAGAGCCCAACATATAATCCAATAGGTTGAAAAAGTAAAAAGTCCATACAGATTAGATGTACATGTAAACTGGGGATCCAAAATATACAAGGCTCGGATTTAAGAATATGTGATGTTGATCAAGTTGTCAACAATGGACATTTAGTCAACATTCCTTTTTCAAAAATCGACTACATATGTTAGCCATTTCACCACAGCTGTAGTGTTGGATGGTCAGGATCTGTTGCTAAATTTGGTTTTCACAGTTTTTTTGTGTTTGTTTACTTTAACTACTGTAACTTCCCCTCAAATGGATCAGATCTGTGGTAAAGAGCCGTATCCATTCCTATACACAAAATAAATACATAAAGAGAATAATAACTGCACAAGGCCTCATAGAGTGCCAATAATCTCTGATTTACATAACTGTGGTATTGCAAATCAACTGTAGTTGACTACAGATGTGCTGTGGTTAGATTCAGAACATCTGTCCTTCACATAACCTGATGCATACAGGTACATACATACTGAACAGTACAGACCCAGGACCCAGGTTTTGGTGCTTTCATAATCTAATAAGGTTAACTGGTTTTGTGAAGTAGTTCCAGGCCAGCTACTCTCTGAGATAGTCTTACCCTCAAATTAGGCCTCCTGGATACCTGTAAACCACAGATAATGACATTTTACAGATGGAATTAAAACACACAAAAACACACACACACACACACACACACACATTGACTAGAGTGGTGCTGGTTGGATAACTCTTATCCAGTGAGAGGATATCACCAGAGAAAAGCGCAAACACGCAGCAAAGTGACCAGTGATTTATCAACCATCTATTACCACATCAGCAGAAACTGCAAACTTCTTGAGGGAAATAATTGCTTTGCTTATAAGAATAACGAGGCACCTTTCAGATTCTGCTGCAGGGTTGCCAACTCTCACGCAATGAGCATGAGACACACGCATTTGATTGGCTCTGGCGCCAACCAAATCGATCATTTTAGGCGCAGCAGAGAGGAGTTTCCTTTTCATACCCCCCCCCCCCCCACCCCCCCTCCCCCGATACACACTCCATACACATTTCCTTTTCATACATCCCCCCGAAAGAAAGAATCAAATCTCACTCCAAGTGATTTTGAAAAGTTGGCAACCCTGCTGCTGTAACCTAATAAAGTGAATGTACAACATTTTTAATAAACATACACAGAGAAGCAAAGCAAAAGCTAGCGCAAAAATGTCTGTTTTGGTAATCTCCATCATAGTTCATAATGGTATAGAGCTATTTACACCAGGTGCTTTATGGGTAATGTAAACCTCAGTCAGCTGTGGCGCAATAAGACTAGGCGGAGACACACGTATGCACATCTGCACGCATTTCGGCTCTGAAGTCTTACCCTATGATCTGTCTTCCACCCGGTCTGTTGGTCAAACACAAAGTGCATGCACCACAATGATAAACATTGCACGATCAAATAACATGGAGACTACAGAATGTGTGGAACAGTATATCGACAAATTAGGCATTTTTTTAAAATCATAGCTGTCTATTCATTTTAACATGCTAAGATTGCCCTTCACTGAAAAACAAAGGGAAATGTAATAAATTTCCTTCGTCTAAAAGGCGTCTACTAAAAATTTATCTTTAACCGTAGCTTAAACCGCTAAACTTGCGCGCGGTCTACCCACACACGCTTCTTGGGTGTAATTAAAACTTGAGCTGAAGTGGAACTGCTAAATGAGCCAGATATCTGCTCTGCTCACCTTACTGTCGCGGGGCGCTACCTCTGGAGGAACCGTGACAGATATCTGACTCGAGATGGTGGCTGCGATCAGCTGCTTGCACCACTCCACATGAGAACCGGTGGGGCTAAAACAGGCGAGAGAGGACGGTTAGCACAATGGATGAGCAGTCGGTGAATCATTGCTAATTTGACTGAGCAATGAGAAGCGGCTACTTGTTTTTAATTGGACTTTTATTTAATTGTATCATCAATTAGAAGGAGCCAAGAAAACGGATTACAAGGCCACTAAATGTCTAGTGAAGCCAGTCGGTTCTAAATTGGCGTTATGTGGCTGAATGATTCTAGAGCAACACCTGTATAATTCCGATTAACCTCACTGATGTTCATATACTAGATCGCAAATTATGACTTTAGATACGCCGACAAGTAAATGCACATATTCTCTGTAATAATACGTAAACGGTTTTAATGCGGTTTTAGTGCCAGTGCTTCTTACTTTTGAGTAACATGGACGTTTGGAAGCAGGCTGACAAAATAATAACACACGAGATGGGATGGCCCGTGTCTATTTTTATCATCATTAGGCGTGTCGGCTGCGCATTGCGCATCCAAATGTGTGTGTGTGTGTTTTAAGATTTCCCACAATATTCACTTTCGCATAAAATGATGAGGCTGTATTCACCTGTCCAACGAATCCCCGCTCTCTTGCCGAGACCCAAGGTTTCCACCAAGTGTTCGTGGTTTTCTTGGTACGGGCGGCAGCACGGGGCTGTCTGCACCAGAAAGCGGTTGTTTTTCCATTTTGCCGCTTCCCCCCTCTTGACTAATCCAGGCTGTCAGATAATCTTTCTCTACCGACAGGAGAGTGATGCTTTAATCGGAGTTATTTTTAAGATGCCATTGACGTCTGCTGTTTTCCTCTGTTATCGACAAGAGGCTCCGGACGTCGTCATTGCTTCCTGTAGAGGTTTTGCTATTCTGTTGCTGACAAATAGCGCTTCTGTTTACTTATAACGAGGAAGCGGCCATCTCAGATATGCACCCCTCCGCTTGATTTACCCAAAATGCATTTCACATTTTTCTATCGTTATGAGCATCAGCATGGACTGCACTACGTTGTTCACTGTTCGCTTCTGAAGCAGATTCCGTGCCAGATTTTAAAGCAATCTAATAGCTTACACAAAGGTAATGTTCCGAAACGTGGCAAATTGAAAAGCAAAAAAAGATTTGAAAAAAGACTTCATTTATTAATAAATCATTGCTTGATTTATTTTACAGCAGGGTATTGCTATTTAAAAAAATAATTGCTGGGTTTGTCATGAGTAAGTGTAGTACAAAAGCAATCTGTGCTCCTGCATTGTATTTCACGGTGCAAAACTTGTAATACCTTCAAACTAAATACTAATGACATCACTGCCTTCCTCGTGAGACATGACTGGGATGCAATGAAATGTAATCACTGTCCTATCACGTCCCACTACCTAAACTCGGGGGCGTGGCGGATGTCGAGTTCGGAGAGGGAATTTGCACGTGAAGTTGTGGTGGATGTCATCCAGCATCAGTTAGGTTAGCAGGGCTGAAGAGGCACATACTAGCGGTATATGCTAGCTAGCTAACACATTGACGATAATGCTTCAGTTCCCACACCTTCACGTGGGAACTTCTGATAACTGTTTACATTGACGCACCGAAGTTCAGCAAAAGGCTGGGACTGGATACGGAACGCACTACAGAGGAATAGACGTACATAGGAATCAGCAACCAACTATTTAAGCAGCTTTGATGCGTTATAAGCAGCATCCAGGTGTACGCAGAAGCCGTGTGGCGTAGTATGTTCACTTCTGACGTGAATTCAGTTAATTGTTGCAGGACACCCACAATGCAAACGCCCAAGTTAATCACTGAACAAAACTGCAAACAAGATTGAAATGCATCATTGCCGTATACGTGTGAAATCTTTAAATTAATTTAATCAGCATTATTTACAGAACAATAGCCGGCCATCAAACAGTGGAGCATACAGGAGGAAGTACAAGAACACAAAAGTCGACCCGTTAAAGGCCCAACAAAGAATTCCTAAAAAATAAAATAAACAAAAACAAACAAAAAACAAGTGCAGCATTCCTTCGCTCGAGCTCCCACACAGAGCAAAGGGCTTGAGAACACTTCCCTACTGACAGCCTTTCAAACATTTGAGATTATTCTCAAATCGGTCATGAAACCAACCTAAATGCCCACTAAGTAAAGAAATACATGATGTCCACCAATTACCAACCGTTCAACCAATCAAAATATTGTTATTAATTTCCATTTTTATAAAACTGTCAAATTTTACACTGAATAAAATAATTATATTTTACAACAATAGAACTTTTCAACAGTAAAATAGGCTTTGTTGAGGTAATTACATAGTTATGGTACTTGTAAAAAATAAAAAATAGATTTTCCCCCTTAAAAACACAACCAACAGTAAAGTGTTTGTGTTTGTGTTATGTTTTTTTTTCTTCTCTACTACTTCTAATAGTATGGTTTAAACTTCATCTCCTCATTGAGGCCAAAGACTTCAAAAGGTAAGCTTTTCTGAGACAGCATTAGTAATAGCAACCAGGTGCCCTGCTGAGCTGCCAGCCTTAATCAGTATTTGCAATAGGCAGAGCGGACTCTGGAGCAGCTCACCGGGGTCCCGTCTTCCAACCAATCACCTTCTGGCTTCAGCTCAGAGAAACCAGGTAGGTTGTGGGACCTTCCATCAGTAGGAAGAGACCCACAACCGAGCTGAAGTCTCCGTGGCGATTGTATTTCAATTTAAGAGGTAACCCAAAGCCACAGGTGCACGGCAAACCCAAGGGTGAACCTGTCAATCTAAGGCCGAAAGCCAAAAGAAGTCGTCCTCCATTGCCACTGATGCCACCTACAGAAAAAAAGGTTTTGCTTATAAAAAAGTCTACTTGAGGTTATAGGATACCTCAGATAGAAAAGGCACAGAACTGGTCTCTCTAGCCCCTAAACCCTGGTTCTGTTTGATAAGCGTATCCAAAGCATTTTTAGGACATTTTCCTCCCAGTCTGCAGACGTGTCTGTCTTGAGCAGCCAATGCCCTGTATGCTTGAAACAAAACAACATTCACACAATGTCAAGACAAACACTTCGTGGACTCTCTCAAGACGAATGCTTTGTGGCCTGTCACGGTCACAAATTCGTCCAAGTCTACAACACTGACAAGGAGATTGCTTAGAAGAACCCGAGGTCCGTGACCTCTGGTTCACACTGGATTGAGTGGGCATTAAAACAAGCCAAAGTCAATAGCTGTTCATAAACCAGGCAGCAATTCCCCAGGTAGTTCCATCACTGACAAATGAACCAATCAGAACTCTTCCTTTTCTCTCTCTGATTAGAACCCTGTTCATTCTGGTCTAGGGAATCACCATCAGCTCCAGACATTTATACCCTTGTGACCACATGACACATACTGTATACATCACATCCAAACTACCTCATTCATGAGCCTATCAGCATATTAATGCCAATCAACTTCCCTCCTTCCACACGGTTTAAGAAGAGCTATAGCCTCTTGCTAACATCACGTTCATTAGCACACAAAACAGCATATCACCATCTCTTTAAGGCTTCATGTCACCCATAACTGACTTCTGCACTAGGAAGGCTGTACTGTGACATTATTGCATAAGCACGTATTTTTGTGTTACTTGTTATCGCCAACATCACTACTAACTGTGTTATCATAATTAATCCTATTGCTATGTACAAACGTCCCGCGTGTTGGTGTGCCGGTGAGATCAGAAGGGCGTCTGCAGGTGTGTGATGTGCTGGTTAGGCGAGGAAGCATTCGGGGTGGAGCTGTTAGTCAGGTGGGTGGAGGAAGGGGTTGAATCGGACAGCTGCAGTTCCTCCAGTTTCTTTAGATACTGATCTCGAAGTGCCAGGAGCTCTTTATAGCGCTGCTCCACCGGACTTTGCTGCAAAGACACACATATACATACACTCTTGAAAGCGGATTATGCATAACTGTAATTTGCACATCAACCACTAGAGGGCAGAAAACACACACTTAATAGTGCAGTGAAAAGGGCTGCAACACAGCGCAGTCTTTGTTGCTAAAGAAGGTCATCGTTGATTGATGCTACAGTATAAGCTTTTACTAATGCTAAGTGGTTTCAGGCCTGGATGGAGGAGGGTCAACACTACCACATCTCTGGGGAAAATATAACCACCTCACGGACAAGCAGGAAAGCTCGGCAAGATGTGGAGAAGAGGATATTCATGCAGTAAGTTAACAGCAATGGTTGGAGAAAGGTGGTGTTTGGCCACTAGGTGGAGGATGTCTTGATTATTTCTTTTTTCAGGTGTGTAGACTGCACGTGTGAGGTTTATTTATGTCGGCTGTAAATCCACTGTGAGAGACTGAGTGTGCATGTGCTGGTATGTGTGTGTGCGCGTCTGCTGTGGAGATAAGGTGAGTGAGAGCAGCAGCTCTCTGTACTGCTAGGCAGGACGTAATTAAACTGGGGAAAGAGGATTTTCTGCACCACTGAATCCGAGAGGGTGGTTGACACACACACACACACACACACAGAAAAGAGGACATAAACAAGCATGCACATCCCAACAGTCACACAAAGAACTTTCACCAAACAACCAGAATCATGACATCTGTACAAGCAACCAGCCTTCAGTCACAGGTAGAGCACCCAAGGCTTCCTGCCCGTGTCTGACCTGATGCCGTATGCGAGGGTTCCAGCGGATGTAGTAGTTCACCCACAGCTCCAGATGGCGCATGCTGGCTACAGGGTAAAGCACACGGCTGGACTCGGACGTGAAGAAGGGGTTGACGTAGGCGGCCAAGTCGCTGTTTATCAGAGACCACAGAGACACCGTCTTGGACCGGACGTTCTGCAAAACACCAGGGAGAGGAGTTGAGTGACAGGTCTCAGTACGGCCTCTGCAGCCAAAGCACGAACTGGACCGCCGCAATTGAACTCTAGTGTCAGCACGCCCAAGGAGGTTGACCATCCCAGCAGGTGGACCACTGGAGTTTGCGAGTGGCGGTTCGGAGCGGGCGAGGTGGCAGCGTTGGGGGGTGGGGGGGCGTGGCATGAATGTTTCATCTCTCCTAAGTGCACTCTGTTCTCACCCAGACCCACTGAAGCATGACCCCCTCACTCACGCTCTACTTCCCACAGTGAGCAAACAGAGAGAGAGACACAGAGAGAGAGACACACACACAGAGAGAGAGATACAGTGTAACAAAAAGGGAGGTGAGAAAGCCAATTAAAGTGAAAACTGTCATCTCCAAAAAAAGAAAGAAGAACCCCCCCCAACAAGCCGATGGGCGAGTTCTGACGTGAAAAGACGGGAAGGTGACATCGATCTTCAGGAGAGCGGAGGGTCAGCAGACAGAGATGAACAACGGCCCTCAGAAAATGTGATATAATGAAGGAAAGTCAAACGCTTCATGTTAAGAAAGTGCTACTCACCCCCCCCAAGCCCTGTCAACGGAAACAACAGATCACAGTTCCCCACTGCTCATCAGATCTGCGCGAGCGTTCGGCCTTTTCGCGCGTGTGCGTGCGTTTCTCACATTGCTGTTGCGGACGCTCTCGCAGTTGTAGAGGAAGGTGCCGAAGCGACAGCTGTACAGGTGGTCCAGGACGGTTACCAGGAAACGCTCGTTAAACTCAAAGGCTGTTGGGAACTGTAGGCAGAGCAGAAGAAACGTCCTACAGGGTCAGACGCGTGCACCTTACGCTACACGGGCAGACGGGCACCCACCAAGCCCGCGGGCTGGGCAGGTCTAGAACCTCACCACATTAGCATAGTGAGGTCCCTCAAGTCTGCAACAAGCTACCTCAGCTATACACAGAATGCAAAGTAATGGAAAATGTGTATTCAAAAGGTAATGAATATAAAAACCTGCTGTATATACATAATTGTGAGGCCGGAGAACAATGGTTTGTATTAAGGCCGTAGCCTCTGTGGTCAGCAGCTGCTAACCAAGGGAGGAGTTCAGGTGGCACACGCCAGAGTGGTGAGAGCAGAAGAACATGTGGACGCAGAAGCAGACTCACCTGTTTGGTCATCTGCCACACACAGTCTATGAACTGCAAGAATATGGGGGACCGGTCCTGGTCTGCGTGGTTCTTGTCGCCGTGGCCGATTCTCTGCGCGCGCACACACACACACATTTTAGTGAGCAGATGAGCCTGAAGGCCCGATCAAAGAGCTTCAAGGGGCGACTGGTTTTCTGGAGGGTTCTGCAGGCCCCTCACCGAGGTGAACTTGTGTCCGAAGCTGATCCACTCCTTCTCCAGCAGCGTCTGGAAGCCCCTGAGCGTGCGGTAGTGCGAGTCCAGCATCAGCATGGCCAGCGAGGTGAGCTGAGCCGTGCGGTCCCAGCCGTCGCTGCAGTGCACCACCACCGAGCTGCCCGACGACACCTTGTCCGCCACCTGGATCGCCCCCGACAGCACCAGCTAGGGAGGACGGGGGTGGAGATGAGGGCAGGCCAGCGTCCAATCACACGCAGTGCTTCATGTGCAAATGGGTTAGGGGTTAAGGGCTAATCCTAATCCTAATCCAGTGAACTGTGAACCAGGCCGGCTGTCCTGTCCGCGGAGAAACTATTCTGTCTGTTTCTGAGCAACTTCTACTGAAGCAAGTCAGTGTGGCGGTTGCACATCCAGGACGTTCTACACAACATGCTGGCAGGAACAGAATGGAACAGGGTAAATATCTTGAGTTATAGGTGCACAAATCCACCAGGGAGTCGTTTCAGATCTCCAGATTTTATAATCTAACTGGCTTTAACTGATCTAACTGGATTTCTGGTACACAGTGATGGTTGCTCAAAATATAGAACATGTTGGGCACCAAAACCTGTCAATCAACAATTTATAGTGTGACAATACTAATAAAACAATTAGTATTTTAATTGCAGCTGTCACAAATGACCAACTCTGAAACAACGCACAACGAGCAATGGAGTCTGATTATTTGAATGATTGATTTCATATTAAAAGCACAACAGATTTTTGGGCAAGGTGCTTTAAGGCAGCTGAGATGCACGTGTTTCTTAAACTGCTTATTATTTTATTGTATTTTATATCGCACCATTTCTGCAGCAGTGGGAACAGTAAAAAGCAGAACTCACTTTCTCTTATTGTTTTCATGCAACAAGCAGCCAGACTTGCACTAATGCCTCGTAGGGATTTGACACCGTGCACCATAAACACCTGGAGCTTAGCGGCTTCAGCAGCCACAAGCCAAAACTGCACGTGATCTATCGGTCAGAGCTCAGCTCCATAATGGCACGTTTAAGCCATCCCAGCGCGTGGAGTGTGAGCGACCGGAGAGCAGGGGGAACTTCTGGAGATGATACCTTAATGTGCTCCAGCCAGTGTGTGGACTCCAGACTGGACAGCCAGTGGGCCTCCTCCACGTTGGGGTAAACGATGTCCTTCAGCTTCTTCAGGGACTCCCTCATCACGTGGATGTTGTGGATGTCCAGGAAGACCAGATCTGCGTTCTGGTAGGCGTCGTCACCCTCGTAACCCCCTCCGGTGGCCTAGGGGTCAGAGGTGAAGGGTCGGCGGTTAAAAACGGCCCTTGCGTTGGGGTTAGCGGCAGGAGGGCATGCTCGTCCTGAGCAGCGAGCGTCTGCGCACTCTGAGCTGTGGGTGGGGTTACGGGGTCAGTTGCTTCTCCACACTCAGGCAAAGGTGGGGGTGGTGCACGGCACTGCGGTATTAGTGGAGGCTTGTGCTTTTGCCACGTCAACACACACACACACACACACACTGACTGCCCTGTCCCCCAATTGCTCAACTCTACCTCACTTACTTCTCTTGGTATGATGAGTAACCACTCAAGCAGACAAAACTCACACCCCTACAGACAGGATGAGAACAGAACACAGGAGTCTTTGTCTATGGGGTGGAAGCACAACATGCCCCATATAAATGGATCTAGGCTCAAGTGTGGGTTATGACGCCTTGGTGGTTTAAGGCACAGACGAAGATATGAAAGATTAACAAATACCAAAGTGACCCTTCATCAGAAGAGCTGCTGGTTATCTCCACCCCCTTCAGCAACCATGCATCTAAACCACCCGTTACAGTTCAAGGCGGATCTCCGGAAGAACAGCAGCCATCTCTGGGCTCCGCCCACCTTGTTGGCCACGGCGTTGACGTTGGGCCTGGCGTCGTAGATGGGGAGTCTGGGGGTGCCGTTGGCCTCGCGGACCATGTCCAGGTAGCGTTCGTCATCCTTGTTGCGCTTCCCACTCATGCCCACCAGGGGCTGACTGCAGCGCGTGATCACCGCCTGGTTCTCTCGGTGGATCCACGACAGCACCTGCGAGCACCGCAATACACAAACAGACGCGCCACCACCGAGTTTAGAGTGTGCCGAGATACAAGTCGTAGATGATCACGGCGCGCAAACATGGAACGCATCTGAACAGAGGAGCGGTTCGGTCCGCTCAGAGCCGGGCTGGGCCCTGCTGGTGCCCCCGGGCCTTACCGGGATCCGGCCACGCGAGCGGAAGGTGGCCACCCGTCGCAGGTCCTCATCCGTAGCTTTGAACGGGACCACCAGGTGCATGGGGTACGTGTCACACAGCTCGTAGTTCTCATTGACGAACGAGATCCTCCACCTCTCGTTGGGCAGATTCTGGAGAGGTGACAGGACAGGTCACAAAACTCAGGACAAGTCACAAGAAAAGGAGCAGTGGTGATCCATAAGGCCATAAGCTAAAAGGCCATGCTGTATTTATGCACATCTTTGCAAAGGTCAAAGGTCATGAACATGAAATGGCAATGACCAGGCAGGGTCTTGGGACGACATAAAAATAACGCTGAAGACCTGACGCTAAAGCATACATTAAATGCCTCAAGCCCCCTCAGATACGGCAGGATGGTCACAGAGCAGAAGAGGGACGTGGGGGGGGGTGTTCAAGCAGGAGGGCGCAGGTCGCTACGGCAACGACCCGGCTGTTCGGAGACATACGCTGCTTCTCACCTGACGCCTGTACTCGTCTATGGCGCTGTAAACGTTCCAGCCGTTCTCCTCAAACTTCTCCTGACTCAGGAACGCAAACAGCGGCTGCAGGAGGAGGGGTGACATGACCATGACATGACAGACATCTGATTCAGGACAGTCATTAAGGAGAGTTATTTGGAGGGCCATTTCAACACATTGTCATTACAATGCACAGTATCAATGTTTGTAATGTCGTCGTAATATCGAGCTTTGCGGTACAGCTATTGGAAGTGCCTGCAATATGCCACATTTTTCTTGTGTTTTGTGAGCATCCTGATCAGCCCCTGACATTTGCAGGCGAGTGCTTTGAGTGTGTAATGAATCACAGCATGATACAATGAGCATGAATAATCCAGACCTGCCTTTAACGAGGTCGCATTTTGCAATATGGAGCGAAATATAGAATTTAAATAGTGTTACTCTTCACATCATGCAGCCTTAAATTTTACACACTTTATAAACACTTAAAACCAGGCCACCCTAAATGCACTTACAGATTCTTACAGGCAGCAAGACAGATGATAGACAGACAAGCACACAGACGGCAGCAGGGTAACGACGCGCTCGGAGGTGGGTTACTATGGCGTACATCATATACTCTAATACGCAGCGTAAAAAATAGTCTCGTTTTGACCTGTGAAATATTTAACCTCAAACATCTGAAGTTCTAGGAACTCCGTTCTGCTGACTGTGGACTTGGAGTTAGACGCATGCAAAGCGGCTTGTTAAGACGCATGCAAAGCGGCTTGTTAAGACGCATGCAAAATACATGATTCTCTAGTAGCTGAGAATCAGAACAGATGAATGCGCGCGTGTTTGAACTGACCAGTCCATGAGAGACGGGGAAGGCGTATTTGAACAGCTCCCCAAAGATGTCTCTACGACTATGGCCTTCCTGCTTCAAAGCAAACCGCAAGTTCCTCATGTCCTGCAAACACACACACACACACAACGAGTTTAAGGGCAACGGTCTACGTAGCTGCATCTGTATGTGGTGAAGTGGAGGAGAGTTTGGTATGTTTGTAAAAGCAGACATGATGCACATTTATTCTCCAGGGCTGAGCAGTGTCTTTAGGAAGTAATGAACTGAGGTTCATCTGTCTGAAATGTGTTAACTGAGTCCACAGGGACGATAAAGTGGCCCAGTGAGTCCATGAAACAAACATATTTCGCCACCAGTGCAGATATATAGTTAATAGTCAGAAGGTATTAATCACACTCGTATTCCAATGCAGGCAAAAGACTTCAAATTCAGTCCGTCCAGCGTATTAAAGAGTAATGCAACTACCTACTACTTAAATGAAATGCTTACTATTTACTAAGCCAATAAGCACTATCCTGCAATCATAAATGAGTGACTTACAGGTTAAGCCCAGTGTGTGCTGTGGTTGAATTATGTTTATAATGGGTAACATGTTGATGGTATCCACTTCATTAAGGCAGACTGACTCCAAATCACTTTCTACATCAGAGGTCCGGGACCCAGCCAAAGCAGCGGTTTAAAACTAGCGCTGGTGGGTTGCGGGAGACCAACACTCAAAATGGTCTCTATATATATAACTGCTTCCTTTGTCTTCTCCTTAAAAGCTTGCTTAAAATAAAACCATCGTGACTATTTAGATCTGGGGCCTATGGTACAGAACGAGGGTCTGATTTCAATGTCATACTTTGATGATATTTTAGCTGTAATGTTTGTGAGTGGGGGGAGGGGGGGGGAGGCAATATGCTCCGTGCTGAGAGAGTGGTGGGTACCTTGCAGGTGATGTCCAGCCCGTAGGAGTTCTCCCCTCGACTGGATGCCCCGCCCATCTTCTCTATCCTGCTGATCACACCCAGTGGCACATCTAAGGTAACCGTGGGCTCCTGAGAGAGAGGGGCACACGACCACCATCAGTTAAAGTCTGAACTCCACTCCACTCCACTTTGCAGGACAGAATAATACAAGTCCGTTACAGCGCTCAGCTTCATCCTAATTGCTTAGGGATGCAAGTTTAAGTGACAGGCCATTTGGGGACAACGTTCCAGACAGCGAGAGCGCTACATATAATTCGCTGGACAATCCAGCGAGTCTTGGCCATCTCAACTGTGGGACGGTGCGCAGACGTTGGCCTGTGCTTCACTACCCCACCAGGAGTCTGTGCTTATGGAAAGCACTGAGGCAGCTGAAATCTGTTCTCTGCTGTTACACACTCGTCAAAGTGTTATTTCTACCTCAGTCAACAGTCTATACTGGTACGACGGGAAAGCCCCGAAAATAAGGGAACACCTGTTTCAGTCATCATCAAATATTAATCAACTCTTCCAATGGGAAAATCCAACTTTCCTCCCCCTTCACTTTACACACACACAGGGACACACACACAGGGACACACACACAGGGACACACACACAGGGACACACACACACACACACACAGGGACACACACACACACACACACAGGGACACACACACACACACACACACACACACACACACACACACACACACACACACACACACACACAGGGACACACACACACACAGGGACACACACACACACAGGGACACACACACACACAGGGACACACACACACACACACACCTTTTGTTTTCTTACACCCCACTGGTGCAGTTGGACAAACATGACGTGTGGCATTACTAAGAGACAGGAGACAGTGGGCAAGAGGGGAGACAAAAAACCCTCTCATGGGTGGGAGAGCAGGAGAGGAGAGTGTGAAAGAGTGACAGAGTGGTGGGAGGTGAGAAAGTGTGTGAGAGAGAGAGAGAGAGAGAGAGAGAGAGAGAGAGAGAGACAAGAGAAAGAGAGCGAGCGAGACAGTGAGAACATTTTGAGACAGACTTGGCAAAGTCTTCAGAAGAGCTGTGTTACTGAATGTACCGCTGCAGAGGTGAGGGGAGGGAACACACACACACAGGCACACACACAGAGACAGGCAGACACACACGGATGCTCACACAGACACACACACTCACCGTGTCAGTGCTCCTGAAATACAGTCTGTAGTTGGTGATGAAAACTTTCCCTTTGAGCGCTCCATTGAACGGGCACATGTAGATGAGGTCTTTGTCTAAGAGAGGACACACAGGAGCCACATATGAGGACTGGTCAACATGGACATTTCAGAGACACACTCATGCCCACGATGACTGTCCACCTCTCCATTACACACAAGCTCTGATAGAACATCAAACTGCCGGCAACAAGAATGACGAGCTTCCACACAACATGGCACTAAAACGCACTTGAATATTGTTAGATTAGATACTGAATATATACAAAGAATGAACAAATATAAATGTCTGCTGGCACTGCGGTTCTGCATGAATATTTATGTCTAGTGGGACCCAAGTCATACTGTCTTCCTGCACAAAGACCTACCCACACACACACACACACACACACACAGACAGACAGAGAAAATCAAATCTCTCTCTCCCTGCCTCATCAGATGTGGTGTCATGGTGCAGTGCAGTAATATGGGTTGTCAGATGTGAGCTAGGGAGCCATTGGCGGTAGCAATCCCAGGAAAGGGTTTGGCTAAATTTAGTCCCTCCAGCCACGAGCCAACAGCCGGGGGAGCGTTTACTGTCAGCACAGGGACGGCAGAGAGCCCCACTGCAGCAGGGAGATACCACAGACCCAGCTGCTGGGTTAGTGTGGAAATGCACCTGGAGAGGCGGCACTGGAAATGTCCTGCTTTAAATAATTAGCTACATTCCTCCATGATGTGTGTCGCGACACGTTAAGCATGACACAATGAGAACGTTAACATTAGATAAAGAGACTACATCACCCCCAGAATAAAATATATTAAATAGCCATGGTGTACGTACTGATGAAAGATGGTGAGGGTATGTTAAAACATACAGGTGCGTGTACACACACACACACTCAACTACACACACACTCACCTATCACTCGCTCCTCTCCCGGCAGTAAGGCAACATCTGCTAGAGGCTCCATCTTCAGACTCTCCCTGGATGCCTAACATCAAAACACAGCAGGCTGACTTGACATGGCTGGTGAGCAGGGGGGTTCCCACTACTGGCCACACAAACACACAAAATGTATCTCTCACTGACACCATAACATGAGCTAGTACTCCACTACATGGCTCCAAATATGGATGAGATGTTGGCTAGGTGGAGGCCCATGGTGTGTGTGTGTGTGTGTGTGTGTAGGGGGCAGGACATGACAGGTACAGCACTCAGCTGCTTCCACTACAGCAGAAAGGGAGAGTGACAGGAGAACAGCAGAGGAGGAGAACAAAGAAGCAGCAGCAAACACCAGTGTGTGTGTGTGTGTGTGTGTGTGTGTGTGTGGGCCGGGGATCCAGCTCGTCTTTCCCTGAACCCTTTTTCCTGCTGGCGGTTGAAGCCAAGTGAAGCGGAACGGCGCCAGCACACGCGCCCGTTCCGTTCGCTCGCTGCAGCCCTGTGGCAAGATGGGCAATGACCTGAACTCTGCCCTCTAGAGGTGGGCCAGGGCAGGGGGGGCAGCAGGGTTACCAAATGAAGAGATGTAGACTGGCTCATACATGACAAACAGCAGAGAAAGAAATGAAAATTAGTACAGACTACAGGACAAAAAAAAAAAAAAAAAGGTGTGTCAGAGGGGGAGAGAGAATGAATGGAAAAGGTCCAAGATAGATGAACACCTTGGACAGGGTCCACCCACCCACACACACACACAGGTGTGAGTAGCTGAGGTAGCATATGTACAGTACAGCAGCTGCCCAGCTAAAAACCCAGCCACCATGCCAACTCTCCATCTGCCCGCCATTCCTCGTGCCCACTGCCTGCCAGCGTTTGTGTGTGCGCGCGCGCGCGTGTGCACGCTAGGCGAGTTCCCATCCCACTGTAAACGTTCAGTCCTCAGTGTGTTTAGTCGGCTGTCATCCCACTGCATTCGTTCAGCACTGAAAACGACCAACCGCCCTCTGTTCTCCATCACACAGAAGCCTAAATGTTACGGACAGCGAGGCCTTTTATACGGCGGCTGCAGGGACGTGGACAGCTGTGCTGTATTTCACTGCTGGATGCGGCGGGCATGATGTGCCTCGTAACAGAGCATAACAAGGCCCTGTCCTTGATGGTGCTCGAAGATTTATGTGCACGACTTTGAGCAAACTGTGCTCGTTACATCGGGTCAATACTGTGATGTCACGAAAACACCCACAGGACACACATCTGGAATACCCGAGGAGAGTCCTGGTCGCCGCGGAACGCAGACATTTCGAGGGAAATATTAGATAATTTTGCATAATGCGGTGCTACACAGGGACACCAATTAAACAGCTGACATTGGGCAGCCCTGTATAGTGTTGAAAAATCACACCTTAAATAGTTTCGTTCTCTGAAACCATTAAAGTTTCCAGTGAAGCAGGTTACCAGATGATGAGTCAACTTTATTAACTATTAAAAGTTATGATAAATAGGTAGAGGTCCTTGAAGGGTTTATAGCCCAGACTTCATTTTCAAAACTTGGTGAACATCAATAAAATTAGACTATATAAAATATCTAAAATCAGTCCAAAGTAGCTACTGCACAAGGTTTCTTGGCTGCATACATTATTTGTACAGAATGGCTTGCGCTCATATCAGCATGTTGCTCAGGTAAACAACTATCTTCTGTCAGTTCTGCTTAAAGCTACGGAGGCTACCTAGCATGGTATGAAGGACAGGACCCTCTACTGACAGCAGTGAACTGCATCATTTATTAATGCAGCATCATTAATTAAGGTCCAGCCCACCTAACAAAGCAGAAAGCCTCGTCACTGTACTCTGATGGCAGACTACCTTTAGCCTGCTATTCTAAAAATGCTTTAAACAAACAAATAACCTCAACGTAATAAATAGAGATTAAGGGAAATAAAAGACAACACAGTGTGTATTTTGGGCGGAGCCGAATGAAGGCGGTGGGTGTGGCCAAGGTAGCTGTGTGCAGAGGGGAGGGGCACTCACGTTTTGGCTGGAGCTGTTGTTCTCCAGGGGACTGGAGTTATACACCGGGAGGGGAGCTGAGGCCATTGCTGCCAAGAGGAATACAGGGATCAGATTAAAGGACATGCCCCCTCCCATGAAGCCATGAGAACAGGTGCAAAAACACAAACTGGAATCACCAAATGCGGAAAAGCATTCATAGGTTCAGATAATGAAAACTGGCAAACGTCCAATTACAGGCGGGATGGGGGCAGAGGGGTGGTGATGACCGCATGCAGTACGTCATATCCGATATCCCTGAGTCACAGTAACACTTTAAAATGTTCCTTTGCTAGGAAATTAATTATTGAAACATACTGCCAATGCCATAATTAAAAAGTTTATCAATATAATAAATATTCAAATTTGTCTGAAATGTGATGGAGTCAAACACCCAATTCTAAATGTATTAGTATAGCCTAAACTCCAAGGGACTTTATGTAATGAACTAAAGGTAAGCGCGTTACCATTCACATGTGGGAAAAGTCAAATCATCCAAGCAACAATCCAACAATGACCATTCTAAAGCTTTTCTGAACATCCAGACAGCGTTCAAATGTATCATACAATGCTCATTTACGAAAATAACATAGCCCCTATCCAAAACACGAAGACTGAAGTTACCACTTGGGCTATATTTAGCCACAATGTCTGTAATTAACTTCTGCACAGCCAGCCCAAAACGAGCACTACAAACGTTTGCTCTATTTTCATCCTTCATACAGAAGGATCGCACAAAGGGCAGCTCTGAGTAACTGATCATTTGTATAAGTAATGCACAGACTTTAACGTTAACATCTATGAAGATCGAAGCCTGGCAGTGGTTTTCTACTGGCTAATTATTTATAAAGAGCACAAAAGGAGAGATGGTATGACATACTTTTCCAATGCATCGCTCTCACAGTTTAAACTAGCTAGTAGTACCACTGCATGACACGGTAGCTACAAACACCGAAACTGCGAACCAGTTTTACGAACAACAACAACCAATACAACTAACAACGGTAGCGAGCTAGAAAACTAACTAACAGAATTAACAGAATGACTCCTGTTTAACCTAACCATACTGCTGCAAACACTATGTACACAACAGGGCAGCTAACCCTGGCAAGAAAAAACTACAGCTAGCTGCGGTTAAGTTCTTTCATTACTTAGCTCGCCTGTCTAGGGGAGAAAAAGGGCCGCCCAAAAAAAACTTTTCGACTTTTCGTCCGTAGTAACAGCTCCGAGGCGAGGTACCTGTTAAATTGAAGTCTGTTAGCCTGGGATGGCTAACTAGCTAGCTAGCTTTGCAAGTACTTTATTTCGCTAACTTATATGATGTGATGGAAAGTAAGAGTCACGGTCAGTTTGAGATACATTATTATTCCCCTCCTGGCTCCATTTCACCTATAACCACGAATGACAGAGATTGTAATGTGAAAACAAACTTCGCACACGCCTGAAAACAGAACTTTTCTAACTTCTTTATATTCCGTCAACAGAGCTAGCCTAGCTAGCTAGCTAGGGCGTCCAGCACAGTAACACAGCAACTCGTACAAGGCACAGTGCTAGGACCAGGAAATAGCTCGGGCCTATCTGAGCGACTGCTTTGAAGTGGTACATTTAACAAACAGTTATTTTTCGGAATACGAAAACCTTAACCACTCGCTCACATAAGACACGTACCATGCAGCAGTCTGCAGTTTTCGCCCGCAAACGCATATACTTACCCTATAAGTGCAATTCTATGTTCCTGAAATCGCCAGTTCTGTTAAACACCGCCGCAGGAAGCGCTCCGCCTGAGTCATGTGACAGCGGTCATCACACTGATTGGCTAGTTGTCAAATCGTCTAGTCTATCGATTTAAAGGAGTTGTATATTTTTGTCCAAATGTATCTATTGCAGTAAATATCCTGGTTAGTATTACACACTATCAGAACATACTTTATCACCAAAGATGGAGCACTGAGGAGACAAGCTCAACGGTATCATGCACATCATTAGATACAGATTAGAAGAATTTGGGGATGGGGGCCCTCTATAATTATTACTCATAAAACAACCAGAATTTAAATAAATAATTTTAATGATAGTTTTTTTAATGAATTAAATAAAATGTAATGATGCATCTGAAAAGTGTCAGCTGTTGAGTTTTAGTGTTATCAACAACCAGTACACTAATGGCCATCTTTATTTGCAGTCTCTGCTCACCCGTGTGGCTACGTAGAGAACAAGCGAAGAGGTCTCTCATTAAAGATGTCTCATTAAAGATTTTTGGAGGCCACACAATCTGGGCTCCTCTATCTGACTGTAGAGCAGACCCTGGCCTTGCTGTTAGTTTCTTTCAGTCAGCTTATTATCATTAAAGTCCTCTATAGACAGCAAATCTCCATGAACAACCATAACACTGCAAGGCCCTCTGGATAAAAACAATGCTAAATGCCAAAACTGTACATGTAGATAAAATGAATGTTAAGGGAGACAGTGGCATGCTCCGCTGGACTGTAGACTGGACTCCGCTGGACTGTAGAGTGTAGAAGAGCATGATTAGGACCCCCAGAGTGATGTTCGTTCGTCAGCTACCCAGGTGTTTGTCCAGTCTCTTGTCATCTCTAAGCTTGATTACTACAACTGGAAGTGTTGCTCTTCTCCGACAGGACATCGGACCTCTACAACCGACCCATATTGCAACAGTGCAATTGGTCTTCAGCCGTCTGAAGTTCACATGTCACTCCACTGATTTTCCCTTCACTGGCATCCAATAGCTGCTCATATCAGATTTACACTTCAGATTTACGATGCTCACCTACAAAGACGAGAATGGATCAGACCCTCCATCCATGATGAAAATGGTCAAAGCCTGATGCGCACTTCAAACCTCGGCCATAGCTTGGCTTGAAACACCATCCATCAAGTCTCCTGGAAGACAAGCATCAAGACTTCTCTGTCCTGACTCCCAGATGGTAAAATGCACTTCCACAGGCTGAATGCAAAGTAAAGTCCCCTGCTGTCCAGTGCAGACTGAACACTCATCTATTTGTGCAATATTTTAAATGATCACTAATCCTATTCATTCATTCATACTATTAATTAATTGCAGTCATTGGTGGTATTGCACTTATAGTTGTTGGTATTGTACTTTGGCTCATTTTTGTAATTCCTTCTAGGTATCGGCATAAACTCCGATGGTATCTTGGACTCTAACCTATTGAACTGGTTAGGTTGCATTCCATGAGGAGATGACGAAGCACTCCAGAAGGCATGAGGATTTGCACTCTGGACATGAGGATTTGCTAAATGCCATAAATGTAAATGTGTATGGTTTCATCCATCTGTGTCATTTTAGTTAATTGGTATATTAGAAATGTGTCTGCTGTCTTTGTGTTGTGGGTGTCTTTTGGTTGCCTTACCTCTATTTATCCCATTACACTTCAGTTCCCTATTTTGGTTGTTTCAGAGTGTCAGTTTTTTTAAAGACCCAAGAGCATTTCCACTCAGGAACATTTCCACTCAGGAGCATTTCCACTCAGGAGCATTTCCTTGAGCAGAAATTGCATTCTGTGGTCCATCTTCCACACTGACAACACAATATTTTATTCAGTGAAGAGAGACTGAGAACTGAGAGGCAGCATCAGTGACCTGAGCTCCACGTCACTGCTGCTCAAAAATGTGTCTAGTCAAAGAAGTATTCTGTATTTCCTGAAAAACATAGAAGCTAGGCAACTCCCTTCAGCAGCTCCCTTCAGCTTCCCCCTTGAACGCAGTGCTCCGTCTGATGTGATCTTGTTTCTTAAAATCTATTAAGCGTCCTTACAGGAATTGTAACCTATTTTCTTATATCATGTTTCTTGACTGTCTCGGTGCCGTACTGACTTCCTCTCCCACAGGAGAGATACCACCTTACCGCAAAAAAGATCACATGGTTTAGGGCTCAGCTGTACACTCTGCAGTTAAATAAATGCATTGGGTCTGTAAAGTGTGGCACTGCAAATAGGTTTCCAATGTTTCATTTTACATGCAAGAAATGTTAACGTTATTTCTCAATAAGATGACCAAACATAGGTGCAGCATGGTGTGAATAAAAAATCATGTAAGCTATGTCACAATTTAATGTCAAAATGAAAGAGACAAAACCATGAAACACAGAACTGTGTGGTCAAATTCCTCTGTGCTGCTATAGCGGAAGCTCTCATTGGCCACCGGTTCCTGTGCACCAAATGATGCTGTTTAGAGTTCAGTGGAAAGAGCGATGTTTAACATTATTTCACTAAACTGCAGGAGACATTTGTGAGGTGTGTATGTATGGTGTTCCTCACCCAGTGCAGAGGTCAAAGGACTTTAACTTTCAGTGCATAAAGTAAGGAAGAAATGAGGTGGCACATAAAGATAGTGGTACATGTAGGCATATGAAGGTAGTGGTATTTTTGCTAGCATATGTTATATACAGCACAAATAACTGGATATATTCACATGAAAGGCCAACTGGTCATACACAGTAATTAAAACCTTGACAGAAGTTTGATACAAATGATAGCATCCCCTCTTCTAATGATAATGGTTTACTATTTTATTATTTTTACTTATATTACATTTTGTGTAATCTTCTAATTATTTTAATAGTTTGACATTTTATTATTTTATTACATTATTTTATTGTTGTTTTTATTCTACTATTTTAATAATTATTTATGTCATTATTTTATTACCTAATTGTATTATGTTTGTTTTCTTCTAATTATTCTGTAAAGCACTTTGTGTTGCATGTATGTATGATAGGTGCTATACAAATAAAGATTATTATTATTATTATTATTGTAGCTCTTATTACTTACTCTTAGAGTGGACACATTTTCAAAAGTCCCTCATTGTAATGCTCGTGTATATACACTACATGGCCAAATGTATCTGACCATCACAACTATATGAGTTTGTTGGACATACCATTCCAAATCATGCATTCCATGGACATTAATATGGACATTATTATGGAACTGCCTGCACTTCCTCCCTTGCGGCTATAAAAGTCTCCACTATTCTGGGAAGGCTTTCCAAATGATTTTGGAGTGCACCTGTGGGAATTTGTGCCTATTCAATCCAAAACCCATTTGTGAGGTAAGGTACTGATGTTGGACCTCAAGGCCTGGCTCACAATGATTGTTCCAATGTTTCCCAAAGGTCTTCAGCGGGGTTGAAGTCATGGCTCTGTACAGGCCACACCAAACTCATTCAATCACGTTACTATGAATATTCAGAAAAACCTCAATATGGTTCTGCCTGAAAGGAATCAGTCAAATAGACCTAGAGGGTGCTTTATGGAAAGGGGTACAAAAACCTAAACATCTCCATGGTTTTCTACATAAAATGAAAAGGCTTTTATTTAGACATGGCTATAGACAGAGAGTCTCTCAATGCACAAGCCTCAGGGTGATCCTCCTTGGTGAAGAGTCATGCTAAAACATGTCTACCATGGAGATGTCCCCCCCCCCTCCATGTCTTTATAGACTTTGTTTGTGTACAGGGGCAGTTATGCTGGAACAGGACAGGGCTTTTCCAAAACTATTGCCACAAAGTTGGAATTACTCAAGGGTCTAGAATATCTTCATATGGTCTAGAACTAACCTTACACTTCAGTGTAACTAAGGGGCCTGGGCCAGAGCCTGAAAAACAACTCCAGACCATTATCCGTCCTCCTCCAAACGTTGCTCTTGGCATTATGCATTCCAGTTGGTAGTGTTTCCCCAGATTCATCCATCAGGCTGTCTGAGAGTGAGCCGTTATTCATCACTCCAAAGAACACCGTTTCTTCTGCCCCAGGGCTCAGCCAAGCGCGTTTTACACCACTCCAACTGACACTTGGCATTACGTATAGTGATCTTAGGCATGTGTGCAGCAGACATAAAGACCCATCTCGTGAAGCTCCTGATGCACAGTTCTTGTTGCTGATGAAGCTTGCAGAGCCAGTGAGGAACTCTTTCTAGTCAGTGATGCAACAGTGATGCAACAGAGGACATGCAAATTTTTCCATATTATACAAGGGTGAGCCATACAAACTGTTAGTGGGATTTTGCTTTAAATGGTATTAATTAGTGCAATCATAGTGTGATGGAGATTTCTAGAATGCATGGATACGGCGAAAAAAACTGCCAGGCTGGTTTTGCTTTATGCATGGGAGACCACAGAACAGGGCTGACCTCATTAAAATGCCTTGCCAAGTTCATCAGACAACAACTTAACTTCCTATTTGGTGATCAGCAGAATAATAAAATTGAGAATTCAACTGAGATCAATTATGTCAAGTCCCATTCCTCAGATTCTGAGGGGATCTTCTTTGCTATACCAATACCATACAAAATAAATAAAAATAAACAAACAAGAAGCTCAAGGTTTTGACACTAATCATCCGCAAATGCCATTTTTTGGTATTTATTCAGTTTATTGTCCAATCTAAAAAATAACAAGACAAAATATAATAATCACAGAGAAAGCACAAATGAGAATGGCTTACAGTTCATGCCCTTAACAAAGAGACCACAAACAAAGGGCAGTCCAGGACTCTGGCACAAAAGACTGGGGGTTAATTGGCCATTCTGACTCCATTATTACATAATGAACGGTGCTGCAGTATCTTTCCAAATTCCAAACCAAGGCTATAGTTTTAGTGATTTTGTACACAAAAGCACACATGGATCTGGAAATGAGTGATGTGTACATACTTGCTCTGAAAGCTATAAAATCCCTTTATGATGTAACCCCTTTGTCATGCAAATGTCCCCACATCAAACAGATAGTGACAAAGACAAAAATGTCTAGTGCAAACACATTGGAAATAGAAGAGAAACAAATGGGAGGACCAAATTTGTAGTGCAAGTAGTGTCAGAAACTGACCTCACAAAAACAGCCAGACTGGAGGACCAGGAGTCCAGTTATGTGAAAACCATAACAAATATTTTAACATTGTAATACATAGTATTACTGCAAAAGCTAACTGTATTCTGTATTGTCTTGCGTATTACAAATTACAATAGTTTCCAAGTTCAATTGAATTGTGTTTTTTTCTTTACAGCACTGTTTTCCTTCTTTGATATACTTGTCATTTTTATAATTATTTACAAAGGAAATCTAATGTATTTGCACAAAAGAAGTATAAATATGGATACTTCTCCTTTATATATGTTACAGCTTAGGAAAACATATTTTACAAAATATTTTACCATGTACATTATTAAGCCCCTTTTGAAATACCATCAAACAGCTCACAAGTTAAATGACTACATCACGTGTATGTCCACAGTGACAATCAGACCATCACACCGCACTATCCTTACTGTTTGCATGTGGCCCAAGCAGTGAATTGCATCAGGACTTTACATTTCAGGAATGAATAAATACCCTCATTTGTTTTGCTGTGAAAACACTGATGTCCGCTCATTACACAGTGTTGAAGCCCGGTGGAGCCAGATTACTAAGTTTTCCTCCAAAGACAACAGTTTGAATAGGACGCGTTGAGCAGTCTCTGTGAGAACATTTAAGGACGTCGTGGACAGCTTAGAAGGTGTGGAGATTTCAGTGGCACGGTTTGATGACCCTACTCACTACTGGAAGATCCTAAAGGACCAGCACAGACCTAAGGGACCAGACTCTTACAAGGCCACGTGGCAGTGTATGATTCTAACCCATGTAGTTTCATAGCTATAGTAGGCCTACAGTTAGGACATGATGGGTTTGGCACCTTCTGGAAACCATGGGTTCTCGGCTGCCACACCTTACGTAAAGTGATTTCTTGCACCAAGAATTCGCTCTTCCCTATGAGTTCTGCTCCAGGTATTCATCAATCATGTTGAGGTTGTTAAACCAGTCCTCATTAGTACCCACTAAAGTTTCTATGAAGTCCACCTCAGCCTCTCCACCTATGCCTCCCCCAGCTCCTCCACCCACAGGTCCAGGAGCTCCCATTGTCATGCCACCATTGCTCTGGTGTTGGGGAGGGTAGTCACAGGGTGTCAGTTTATGACCCGGATTGTGCCCAGGGCCATAGCCCTGTGCCGGGGTATGTTTGCCCACTGAGGCCACAGGGTAGCTTGGTGGTGCCATGCCGTGGGCTGGGTGCATCATGGTTGACGCCCCAGGTTTCATGACAGCCATGGCGGAGAGGGGACCTCGCATCCGAAGGCTCTGCTGCGACATGGAGGCCAGGGGTTGGCCACAGGGTATCTTCTGCATCTGCCTGCCTACCAGGCTTGGAGCTATCTGGTTTGGGGGAGGTCGATTGCCAGGAAAATTGGTTGGCATCCCTGCCATGCCTGGTCTCGGGGGGAACTGAGGTCCCCCACACCCTGGAGGGACTCCCCCACTGGGGAATGGGTGCTGGTGGTTTACAGGGTCCAGATGTGGGTGCAACCCCTGCTGGTTCGGCCACAGTGGGGACTGGGGCTGCTGCTGAGAAGCACACATCATGCGTGGAGTTCTACCCTGATGCAAAGCATGCCGGAGATGGTTTGTTGGCACCAGAGTCCCTACCAAGCTTGGTCCAGGCATCCCTGGTCGTGCTATATGTCCCTGGTTGGCAGGTTGCCGTGGAGGACCACCCACTCCCATCATGCTTTGACCTGGACGCATGGGCATCGCTAAGTCTTGTGTAGGATGGTAGAACGGTTGCTTGGAGTCAGTGCCGCCAATATAAGGTCCAGAGTGGCCCACTTGAGCAAGGGATCCATGGGGGAAAACTATACGGTTGGACGGCAGAGGGGAAACCATTGAGGGGTTTGGCTGCTGGGATGTACTCATAGTGTATCCACAGTCAGGAGGCATTGTTCGCCCTGGAAGACAAAAGAGACAAATAGATCTTAATGACATTTAATGATAACATACATAACATTTAATGAACAATGAGCTTAGGAGCCATGAACACTATAAGGATTTTCATTCAAATGTACAAAAATAAGTAAACGAACATTTAACAAAAGCTTTTCTTATTTAATAATAAGTGCCATATGTATGAACATGCCGATTCACTACCTTGAAATGGCGCCACCTGCTGGCACTCTGCAATCTGTGCCCCATTCATTTGCTCCATCTGTCTTTGCTTTTCCTGCATAAGACAAAAGGCACTATGAACACAGCCTCCCCCAAAACAAACAAAAACAAAACACCAGGACAGAACGTAGGGCTAATGTATTTGCTGTAATCAGTTTAACTTTATTAAACATTTTACTGTAAACACTTTTACTTAAATCAGAAAATATGCTGAAAGTTAGAAGAACTGGGCTGTTCCTTCTTTAGGATTTCAGTGAGACGTAATCCTCAAACACACCTAAAGATAGCGACAAACTCTCCTTGAAGCGCAACTCTATGGTCATTGTTTTTTTATTTTTCTGCCCACAGTCATGAGATGCTTAGACTGACCTGCTGCTGGAGCTGTTTCCTCATTATCTGGGTTTTCAGAAGCATGTTGTAATGGCTGGCCTGCCCCGCACGAGTGCCTGTGGAGGGCTCCTGAAGATGAGGCATTCCTACACCCTGATCCTGCGAGAAGGGGAAGGAAGAGAGAGAGAGAGAGAGAGAGAGAGATTTAATCGACATTCCATTTCCAATTTTGGTCATCACTCTGTGCCAACGCATTATCAGATAATGGTTCAAATATGCACGCTGTGATGGAGGGATCCCACCACGTGCAACCTTCGCCTTATCTCGTTCTGTCGTCTCATTCTCTCATGATTGTCAAGCTAAAGTCTAAAACCAGATGAACACGCTGCAGTGGCTTATGACCACGGTGAGTCTGTCCTCTCCTCACCACAGTGTACCTTCAACACACCTGGGAGATGTAGCCTAACCTCCTTCCCCATCTGGCTAGGGTCATAAATATCTATAAATAACCACAGCTGATTCAAAACAGAGCCTTGTTTCCCAGCACAGTGGATGGTTGTTTGTGTTGGCCCTGCATGAACGCACCCCTCAAACATCCCAGTCTGACTAGGCATTCCCAGATTCCCATTCCCACAGCACGAGCGCAAGCAGTGTTTTGATCTGGGGTCAGCTAATCGCACTCATGGCCGTGAGCAGTTAAACATCGAAGTTAAACTGATTTTGGATCAGTTGGAGGAACAGTAACGATCGCTTTCATGTTTGGAACGAGAGCAGCAATATGTGGCGCAAACAACTCTGCCCTGCTGTGCAGTTCTGAGCTACAGGGAATGCTTAAACAGCATCACGTGCCGGATTGTCCGAATGTAAACACAGTTCACATCAAATACTGAAAGAGGATCTAAACAGCATAGCTAAAAATCAAGTATACCCGGTGGTCATGTCAAACATCAAGCCAGAACCAAATCTTAATGAAACCTTTAAAACACATGTACTACACATTTCACGTTCTTAGCTAACACTCACGAGTGATCTTTAGAATGCAGTGAAATGGCCTCGGGGTGGGGGTGGGTGGGTTATAGCGCTGCTTTGTAGAAATAAATGGCTTGTCTGCAGCCCGACTGTTGATAATGGATATTGATCCTGCCCCCGACTCCAGACCATGTGCAGTTGGAGCAAAGAGCTGATGAACACTCCTGTTATTAGCACAGCTACCTACAGAGAATTTAAAAATGCCGGTCCAAGTTTCTAAGAAAAAACAACTAAGTAATTTTTATGTTTTTTTTTTTTTTTTTGCTTTTTTGAAGTCGTAAAGCGTTCTGATACATAAAGACAATAAAACAGATAAGGTGATCCGCGTGGCGTTTTGGACCCATCTGCTAAAAGGATGCGATTTATTCTTCGTCGAACACTAGGTGGCACATGTGGCCTCGCTAACAAATCCAGCGCGCACCTTGCAATCCACCCGATTTCGCCCAGAAGTGTGTGGAATGCAAATACGCAGGGGACCGGTAAAGTCGCGGACAAGCCTGTATTATCTAAGCAAGTCGACTGTTCCATCCGTCGCTATCACTCCTGAGCAGCCCACCGCACCTATTTCCGCAGTCTGTTGTCCAAATCAAACACCAACTAACCCCACCAAACTTGGCCCTTTCCTTGAACCATGTGACACGCATTGTTACCTCAGCTGTATTCACGCGCTTGACGCGACTTACATATTTGATAGGAATTAAGGCGATGAGTTAAAAAAAACACAAATACAAAGCTGTACTTTATACCACTTTGCGGAGTGATTTGTTCCTATCCAGTGTGCTCCCCCCCCCGTCTGTCTTTCACGCGCGCGCGCACACACACACACCCTTGAAATATTTTCAATAACAAGATAATGGAGCATTGGAAAAAAAAACATACCCATTACAGTCTGACCAGCAATGCAGATATATCCCTGATAGGAAAGGAGTTGTGTTTTGTTCATTGGGAAAGCTGTGTGAAGCAGATGAAGATGGATGAAACACATTTCCATGTTTAGCTGGTTATTTTTAGCTGTTAAAATGAATGTTTATGCACAAAAATGACTAATGTTGTTGTCCCAATACTGCAATATAATCTCTCCGTCTCTCTTTCTCTCTCTCTCATAACTCCTGCCTCGAGTAACTCATGCATGCTGGGTCTATGCGACGGTACTTTTTTCCAAAACCCCCACCCCTCCTTTCTGTTTTATGCATAGCAGTGAGCTTCCCATTCAGCTCACATCCAGGGTGTATTTAATAGGTTAGATATCACGCCAGAGGTTATCAAAGCAATCCGCTCCCTTCGCTGGCAAACACAAAACAACCGTGGCGGAGTTCGTATGAAAGAGGAAGAAAGGTAGCGATAAGTCCCACTGCTCCCGCCATAGCAGCAGCCGGAGCAGAGAGAATCTTCAATTTGAACAGTGACTCTTTCTAAAAGCCACCATTTTACAGACACAATCCCCTTGTCACTCAGCAACTGTTTACTATTAAGGCAGTATAGATAAGTATAGATAATAGATCATCTTAAATGACAAGTCCATTAAATGCAATGAAATATTGTGATGTACAAGGCGAATGACTTCTTTGGATCTCACTCTGAATCATTTGGGTAACTTACAAGTACAAGTCAGAGATGTGCAGTATAGAAACTAGATTAAGGTAAAACCAACCAAGGGTGGTGGTATTCCACAAGCTATTTAAGCAGGCTTAAATACTTAACCCTGCTTCTGAGAAGGAATATTTCACACCCCCGAATCAGAATATAAACACAGTGTTCAGCAAATGTTGAGTGTTGAGTTATACAGCATAGCTAAAAACAACCACCATACAGTTATGCCAGATATCAAGCCTGCTCCTAACCTGAAGCAAACCTTTAAAATGGGCATGCCACATTTGTAGCTCAGGGTGAACTGCTCCTCTTTCACAGATGTATGCTAGTATATCGAGCCATAGCATTTGGCCAGCGGCGTCACAGTACTGCAGCCCGTTTGGGGGAGGGAGGGGGGAGTGAGGGGTGCTGCGTTGCCACGTGAACCCGCTCTCTCCTCGTCTGACCTTGTGATGTGCAGTGACCGAGCGTCACCTCTGCGCGCTGGGGACAGGTAAGAGCTCGCGCACGCACGCACGCACGCACGCAGGCACTCTCGCTCACACGCACGCACTGCTGGATGAGTGACACGTCTTAGTGGAGCCCCAGAGATGCGTGTTCGGTTCTCTCTTCTCGGAGAGCTACTGCTGTGTCTGTGACTCTCTGTTCTTGTAATCAGATTTGAGCTTCCTCCTCTCTGTGGATTTTGGTGTAGATCTGAGCAAAACACTGACTTGTCAGCATGTGTGTGTGAGTGTGTGTGTGTGTGTTCAGTATTTGCTGAGGTATGCTCAAGTTTGGTGGTGAACAGTCTGCTCTATCCTTAGGTCTTACCGTGGGAAAAAAAGTCGCTCATACGCACACACACATGCGCACACACACAGTATTTCCAAACATAGACCAAGCTAAAATTTAACTGTCATGGGAAACTATCTAAGAGACATTGATGGAAGACAGAGTGAGAAGGATAGAGAACATAATGGAGACCTGATGTATGTACATCTCTATGTAACCTTGCTACAAGCAAGGAGACGGAGAGAGATAGAGAGATAGAGACTGACTGTCTGAAAGTGTGAGACACGAACGAGTGAGGGAAGAGAGAGATGGTGACAGCGTGCAAACGAGTGCGAATGTGGGAACGAGAACAACAGGAGAGTTAAAAGCAGAGAGTGAGCGAGATGGTGTGTGTGCGTGTGTGAAAGCATAGGAGAAAGTGGGACAGAACTACAGAGAGCTGCGCTGTTTGTGTCTGCGTGTGTCTGTGTGTGAACGCGGTGTTACCACAGCGCCAGCTGTCAGAGCTGAAGGAGACACTAAGAACTCTGACTGCCCCGGTGAATAGGCTCTTATCTCCACGGTAACCACGTTTAATGGCGAGGTGGTTGGGGTACAGTCGCCTGAAAGGATGACCAGCAATCCAAGCATACGGCTGTAGCTAATTACTCCCAGCTAACCAATACTCCGGCTTCAGTAAGTGTGTGCGCGCGCGGGCGTCTGTGACGTGTGTGTAAATGTATGAATAGGCAGGGGGAATCCAAGTTGGGGTTTAATGTTGGACAGAACTCTTTTTTATTTGTATTGCTGTTTGTGTTATGTTGCCTGTTCTGTGATGTACTGTACAGTCTCTATGTTGCCTGTACTGTGAAAAGCCCACTATACTCTGATTACTGTTACTCTTTAATGACCACAATAAGGATTATTACTTACTAAGTAACACTTTGATCATGTGTGCTTGTATGTGTGCTGTGTATGTGTGTGAGAGAGAGACAGAGACAGTGGGAGAGACAAAGAGAGGGAGAGAGATGGAGACAGAGAGGGAGGCATCATGTTGTTGGGCATGAGAGGATGTTAATGAATATGACGCCTGACCTACTTCCACAACACACATGAACTAACCCCCACTCCCTGCCCCCTCTCCCTGCCCCCTCTCCCTCCCTCTCTCCCTCCCTCTCTCCCTCCCTGTCAGTTAGATGGTTCGTTTATGTGGCCTGGAGTTGGCAGCCTGTGCCATCCTTTATGCCAGCCATCCTCTGCTGCCTAACCACGTTCTGCCTAACAGACACAGACAGACAGACAAAACACAGAGAGAGAGAGAGAGAGAGAGAGAGAGAGATGCTGCAAAACCTTCTGCTCATGTACAGGGCCTGGAAATAGGCAGTAAGGAATGCACACGTCTTATAGAGAAAAACCCCGGCCATTTTCACAACAAAATCTGCACCCTTTTGTGAGGCGAATGAAAGAGAGCAGAGAAAGTGGCGAGTGGAGATGAAGAGAGGAAGGAGAAGTCTCTTGTTCTCCTCACGGCTCCTCCAGTCTCGTGGCTTTGAAGCCTGCTAACTATCCTGAGACCCTTTGAAATACCGCCTCAAATTCCCAGACTTCTCCTGGCACACAAATACACGTGTGCACGCACACACACACACACCTTCCCACAGCATAACAGTGCCAAACCCACTTTCATACAGTGAGTCACATGCATGCGTGCACACACACACAGGCACAAACACACATATGTTCAACTTATTGACGTACACAGTCAAATATGCTCAAAAAAACTTTATAGGAGAAATATTTATTGGTGACCATAATGTCCATTCATTCAGTCTGGCTACAGCTGGGCTTGGTCCCCTCAGCCGAGCAGAACACACAAACCCACACACACAGAACCAGAGCAATGGCCGTCGGTTCACAGTTCACCCCAAACAATCGCCCCCGTTAGTGAGAGCTTCATCTTCTTAGCGAGGCTTCCTCAGCGCCGTCCTGCCTTTCTGGAAAGAGGTGATTAGCGCTGTTGAACAAAAAGCTGTGGTTTTAAACTGCAGAGATCCATCAGCTCCCTACAACTCCGCAATTTACCAGAATGCATCACTTCTCCACAGTTCTAACACTGCTAACCTAACAATTCCCTACAAATCCATAACACTGCTGACCTAACAGTTCACCACAACTCCATAATACTGCTAATCTAACAGTTCCCTGCATGTCCATAATACCGCTAATCTAACAGTTCCCTACAACCTGCCGCTCCGTAATAAGGCTAGTGTAACGGCTCATCTCCCCCACTCCCCTCTGGAGCGCGGTTTGCTCGTGTTTGTCCTAAATAGGCCCCTGTCTTGCCCTGGAGCTCTGTCTCTTGCCATCTGTATTCCACCCCCTCTCCCCAGGGCAAGGGCAACAGGGACGGACCGGCCAGCCGCGCCTCCACCCAGAGACGGAGCACCGTCCTGCTGCTCCGACTGCTCTCCCGGGAGAACTCTGTCTCGCCCTGGCATGGTGGTTCTGGTGCTTTAATGTTTTAATGTCGTTATTCTGATTCTCGCTGATTCCCCTATATGAACCTATATGAGCAAGTGGTTTGGAAGCGTTTCACCGTTATATCCCTTTGTGCCTGCACATGGAGGTTCTGTAAGTGTGTGTGTGTGTGTGTGTCGAGGTTCTGTAAGTGTGTGTGTGTGTGTGTGTGTGTGTGTGTGGTTCTGCTCAAGGGTCTGTCTTCGCTTGGCCGCTGAGCTGCTGTTTCATGGTGTGGTAGACAGCCACTGGCTTTGAGCATGACTACCTACAGGGGAGTCAATTCCCATGACGGCCTCCTGAGGATTTGAATTTGATATGTTGCAGTAAGGGGTGTGTGTGTGTGTGTGTGTGTGTGTGTGCGCGCCCACGCTCCCTTGCCCACCACTGTGTAATACTAAATGGGTCTGCATTCTTATTTCACATGACTACGAGAGGAATGCCCTGTCACAGGAACATCATCAGTAATGAGAGTCTAAAACACCACAGCTTTCCTTAATCCACACACCATTCACTAAGAATAATACTCTGTCATCTTACGTTGTATGTATGTAAACATTATTTCACCATATCTTCGCAAGAGTCCCCCCACCTGCTCAGTGCTTAAACCTCCATACAATGAATATAATCTACACTCCACACAGTATAATCTGTATTACACACAAACACACATTCAGAGATTTCTAAATTGTCCTTATGTTAAAGGAGAGTTTAATATTCTAGGATATTTTAGCAGCAAGGTTGAGAGTATGAAGGTGCTCACATGCACACACACACACAAAACACCCCCGCACACAGCACACATGCACTGAGGACTATATTGCAACATATCCGCAATCATAAGAATAGACAGACCAGCCCCTTAACTGTCCTGGTACATTTGTGACAAACACAAAAACATGATATTTTTGAAAAGTCAAAACATAAAGGGAAGGACGTTTTTATGCTAAAAAGTACAGGCTTGGTTTAACTGAGGACATAAACACCCTCTATCTGTTCCACATTAGTTCCGTTAACAGTAAGCAAATCTGAATGCTTATTAATACATAATACATTTATGCAACAGTCATATAAGAGTGGGTATGCAGAGATGAGGAGAGAGATGGAGGAAAATAGAGAAAGCAAGGCAGAGAGAGGGAGATGGGAAGAGGTAGGGAACAGAGAGAGAGGGAGAGGTGGGGAAAGAGAGAGAGAGAGAGAGGGTGAGGTAGGGGATAGAGAGGGAGAGGGAGAGGTAGGGGACAGAGAGAGAGAGAGAGGTGGGGAAAGAGAGAGAGAGAGAGAGGGTGAGGTAGGGGATAGAGAGGGAGAGGGAGAGGTAGGGGACAGAGAGAGAGAGAGGGGGAGGTAGGGGATAGAGAGGGAGAGGGAGAGGTAGGGGACAGAGAGAGAGAGAGGGGGAGGTAGGGGACAGAGAGAGAGAGAGAGGTGGGGAAAGAGAGAGAGAGAGAGAGGTAGGGGATAGAGAGAGAGAGAAGTAGGGGACAGAGAGAGAGAGAGAGAGGTAGGGGACAGAGAGAGAGAGAGAGGTGGGGAAAGAGAGAGAGAGAGAGAGGGGGGGGAGAGAGAGAGAGAGTAGGGGACAGAGAGAGAGAGAGAGGTAGGGGACAGAGAGAGAGAGAGAGAGAGAGGTAGGGGACAGAGAGAGAGGGAGAGGTAGGGGACAGAGAGAGAGAGAGGGAGAGAGGACAGAGAGAGATAGGTAGGGGACAGAGAGAGAGAGAGAGAGAGAGAGAGAGAGAGAGAGAGGAGGGGACAGAGAGAGAGAGAGAGGTAGGGGACAGAGGGAGAGAGGACAGAGAGAGATAGGTAGGGGACAGAGAGAGAGAGAGAGGTAGGGGACAGAGGAAGAGAGAGAGAGAGGACAGGAGAGAGAGAGGTAGGGGACAGAGAGAGAGAGAGAGGTAGGGGACAGAGGGAGAGAGAGGGAGAGAGGACAGAGAGAGATAGGTAGGGGACAGAGAGAGAGAGAGAGATCGTTGTAAAAAAAAAGCACAATTTTTACAACATGGTGGTCTGCCCTCAATCCGCCTCTGGCTCTGCAAGAACTATCAGCAGCACACACCAGCACTTCCTTCCGCTAGACTGAGTGTGTGTGTGTGTGTGTGTACATGTATATGTATATATGTGTGTGTGTGTGTGTTGGAAGGGGGTGAGGGGTGGGTGTGTATGCTCATGAGTCCATAAGGGGGATAAATGCTAGGCAGTGCTATAGACTTTGTGCAGACTTTGCGAACAGCAACAACTTTGTGACCAGCTTTCACATTCTTACACACACACACACACACACACACACATACACACATACACACATGTACGTTAGTTTTAAGCCCAAGTCTTCTGTTAGGCCATTTCCAGTTCAGGGATCACTCGTCGTTAATCACGTTACCCACTGGCATGGCGCCGTGAAGAAACGTGTTCTGCCAACGTAGACATGGCAGTTCACTGGGTTCCATTAAACCCTCAGACTGCCACTCTTCCTCACTTTGGCGGTGGGGGGGGCTGTGGTGCTGACCCCCCACCCTTCAGAGTGAGAGTCTGGTCTTTCAGTCCTCGTCACCTCTGTCATACTGTGCTCATCAACATCAGCTAAACATCACCACTCTGCTCAGAGGAGTCAGGATTAATTTACATTGTGAACATTTTAAACATTTTACTTCTAAGTCAGTATAATGGCCATATTAGGCCAGAAGTTAATCTGCATCAGTTTTACTACAGAAATGTATTACACAAGCGTACCAAGGTTTTATATATATATATATATATACACATATTACACACACACACAGTCTTTGTCTCTCACTCTTTCCTTGGTCATTATATGCCTCTTCTATTATTTATCTCTCTCTATTCCTTTTTAGCTCCCCCCACTCCCTTTATATCCCCTGCTGTCACACTCATGAACACACACACGTGCGCACACACACACACACACACACACACACGTGTTGGGATTACAGCTGTCAGAACTGATCACCTCTTTAGACTCCTCACACACTGTGCCTACCTTAGGGGAAGCTGGGAGAGCAGCAGCGACTGAACCACTGCTGGCATCAATGCTAGTGTGTGTGTGTGTGTCTGCGCCACATTTGTGTGTGTGTGTGCCATCTTTAGTAGCACATACACACACACTGCACTGAAAACAGCTGACCGCTAAGTTAGGCACTGGCAGCTACTTTGCGACGCAACTTTTATCAATACCAATTTAAAGTATTGCTGTGTCAGTAGCTTAAAAAACGAAATGTCTATTCCATGCAAGGTAAGTCTAAACCCCCCCCCCCCACACACACGAGTTTGTGCGCCGCAAATGCAGATGCTTGTTTGATGGTGTCGGAAAAGAGCACTATAAAAAAAAACCTGCTCTCCACTGCTGCTGTGTGTTTGCTTTTTCCATAGCCATCAGATTTAGCCGGCGCGCAGATCTCTGCATGACACTACTGGCTAATTAGGGAGAAGATACGAGGCCATCCCGGGGCCACACACAGCCCGTCCTGTGGCTACATCTGCACCATCAACGTCCCGAGTTCCATTTATCTCTTCATTAAGTGAGATAAAGCTGGACGAATCAGGTTAATTCCGTGAAAGGTGTCTCTCAGTATTCAAGAGTCAAATGTCTTTATTGACGTGAATTGTGGTTCTCTCTGTCTGTGTGTCTGTAAATTTGTTTAATATTTGATACAGCGCATATGGGCATGTGACCTCTCTTTTTAGAGTACCACACATACACTCCTTCATTTGGTAACAGGGGGAGGTGCTGAGGTTGGGTAGCCCCGGAGTATGAAAGGTGGCAGGCAGGATTAGTACTGACAGATGTCAAAACACATAAACACGAATCACATGCTAGCCCCATTTCACTCAGGAGAAAGAGGTTCACTATGTATTTTGCCCCTCTCCTTCTCTCTCCATCTCTCTTTCTCTCTTTCAGACACCCATTTTTTTAGGAAGTCTGCATAGTGGTATATTGGTACAAGATCAAGTTGTTTCAGGATAGCATCTTCCCTGACAGATTTGTATGGGAAAATTAAAACGAAAAGTAGTCCAATGAAAGCCAAATGGCTGCCTTTGACTACAAGCGTCATGGAGATGTGTCACTGTATGGTGGACCTTTATTCCAGCCTTTCAGTGAGGCACAGATGCCACTACACAGCTCCTGTAAGGCTTCTCAGCTGGACATCCAGAGATGGTGTCCAGACAGGGACATTGATCTTCAGAAGCTAACCACCGCAGTGAGGGCACTGCCGCTCAGCCCCATTTCCAGGGGCTGATGGTAAACATTTCTGGGCGTATGGAGGGGGATATCTTCATGAGGTCCTTTGTGAATGTTGCGGGGGAAGTGCATCTGCCTGTTGCTTGTCAGCAAGTTGCATCATCTCTCCTGTCCATGAAAAAAAAATGCAAGAAGAAAAACCGGGAAACTGTGAGGCCTTACGGGCAGGACGAGTGCAGATTGAGAGGTCCTTCCCGACAGACAGGGAATCTTTGGTGGGGACAGGAAGGTTAGAAGGTTCTAGGGAATTAACCAGGGCTTTCAAAATCAAAACTGGGAGGTGGCAGTGGAAAGAATGTGCACCAGATTGTTTGTATGGAAATGGTTGCTTCCCCAGCTGTGCCACATGGGGAGACATGGGTGGGCACCACCCTGTGGCCTGGATCCAGGGTTCTTCAGCCATGTTGGAATGGCGTTGGAGGTACTTTGGGGATTTTTGTTCGGTGTGGCCGACACCGCCTACTTGCAGCTGCTTCGTACCTCTCAGTGCTGGAACGGGGACACGGTTTGGTGGACATTTAGGCCATACTGAAGGCCTTTTGCCCACAGGCTACCCGGAGACATACATCACGGAGGTTCTGTGTTTGGATGCTGCGACTGGCACACTCGAGGAAGGAAGGCAGCGAGAAGGGGGCTGGACAAGTGCGTGTTCTTCACACAGCTTCCAGAGACTTGATCCCTTCTCCAAATCTATTCTGGAAGAACGGAAGGTGTTTGTGGTTTTTCGAGCACACCCAACACACCTGCTGGAACATGGCTGCGAGTGTGTTCACTGTTCGGTCCTTCTACCCTATCGCATTATCTGTCTTCAGCCAATCCAGGAGCATGTCTGTTGCTTGCGGGGTTCATGACGTCAGGCCACCTGTATACCGACACTGCAGAGCTGAGTCCCATAACTGAAATCAGAGCAGCTTGTAATACAAGTTGTGTCAGAAGTCGGTGAGTCGATGTCAGGAATTCACCCAACTGACCCGAAGGTTCCTGCAGTTCCGTGGACGTGGAGGTGAGGCTGAACAGAGTCTTCTGTCCTTCACCGTTACTCTGGCTGTGGTTGAGAACGTGGATGACGTGGTGTCCCCTGTGCTTCAGAACAATGGAACTGGATACATTGGACGCAGCTGAGAGAAAAGCCCCCTACTTCACCTGTGTAAGGGCGTCAGATGCTCACTTCTTAGATGCCTTCATCTCCCCTAGGTGGTCTGGTGTCTTTGGCACTGGTTCTAAGGACTGCGGTGTGTCCCTGTACAAGCCTCCAATCAAACACAAGCACATCAGCCCCCCAGTGGAGGAGAGCACATGGGAGAACAGACACAGATAGGCACCTTGATACCTTCACCGTGTCGGGCTGCGGTGCCCTTCCTGTCCCGAGACTGAATCTTCGGTTCATCTTTTTGCGCAGCGTACATGGTTAGGTGACCCATTTATCTTCTTACAACAATGGGTTCTGCTCCTAAGAGTAGGTCTTTCTTTCCCACTGTTTATTTCTGGGCCAAAAATGATCAGTAAAACATAAGGATGGCCTAGTTTTATTAAGCTTTAGCCACAGCTTAACCAGCTATCTGAATATGGTTCAGCAGATTCAAAGTCCACGCTCATGGGACTGATAGCTGCTCGCATTAGACTGAACCAAACGGATTACTGTCTGTGGCCTCAAACAAGCATTATGCACAGTGGATGACACTACGGATTTACCAAAGGAGTTTCAGGCCATTTTATTATGCATTTTGCAAAAATATTTCTTAGTTGCATTAAGCAGAACTCTTGCCTTGAACATAGAAATGTAATAACTAAATGGGTTAGATAGAAGATTATAGCAATTATTTACAAAAAATTGACATATGTTTTAATCAGAAAAATTACTGGAAATATACAAATACGTTTAAAATAGCGCATCAAAAAAATGTATCACTGGTGTTGGTTGGGAACTGTTTAATTATGTAAGCATGGCCTAGTTTTGTCAACATACTTAGTTCTATAACAAGAAAGATTAACGCTGCATATTACACACCCAACCACATGCATGCACACAGACACACGCACACACACAGAATAAAAACATCTGTGCATAGCTAGGTCAGTTAAGCATACAGTTAGGTATACTGTCACCACACACACACACTTGCATTTGACTTTTCAACCACACTCACATTCTCTCTCTCTCTCTCTCTCTCTCTCTCTCTCATCTGCATCTCCCATCTCTCTCTCTGTATCCCTCATCTCTATCCTTACTCCGGTCTCTCTCCATCCTATCTTCCTTTCCATTCATGTCTCTCTCTCTCATCACCCATCTCCATCCCTGACTCTCTGTCCAACCTCCTCCCATCCCCCATCTCTCTCTCTCCATCCCACCTTGTCCTCTATCCCTGTTTCACTCTCCATCCCCTGTCTCTCTCCAACCCCTGTCTCTAGTCTTGTCTCTGTCTATGCCTTGTCTCTAGCCCTGTCTCTCTCTGCATCCCCTGCCTCTAGCCTCATATCTATCTGTCTCTATCCGAATCTCTCTCCATCACCTGTCTCTGTCTCTCTCTATATATATTCCCATCTCCAGTCCTGTTTCTGTCTCCCTGAGTGTCTATTCTGCCTCTATCCCCGACTCTCTCTATCCCCTTTGTCTGTCTCTATCTGTATCCCATCTTTATCGGTCTCTCTCTCTACTCTCTCTCTGTTCATTTCTCTCTCTCTTTTGTACTCTCCCTCTGCATGTTTTTCAGTACTTGTTTTGTACTCTAAAGCCTTGTGAAAGGATCATTATTTATGCGACTAGTGCATGCTCTGGGCTACTGAGGATTCGGTGTGTTCTGTCTGCTCTGTGTGCATTGGGCGTGTGTGTAATGAAGAGCATTAGAAGTATATTGAAACATGAACCATATTTAAAAAAAAAAAAAAAAAAAAAAAGATCAATAGCTTTTTTGCTTAAGAAAATATGTTCCTGTCCCCCCCGCACACACACGCACAGCCAAAAGCCAAATCATTCTCAATCTAGAGCCAGTACTTTTGTTGCTATATCAACCTCCCTCCTAACACACAGTAAAAATGAGCAACAATACACTGTAAACTATTTATTTCATCATCTCAGTCTCTCGATTTCACCTCTTCCTCTCTTTTTCTCCCTCTCTCTGTGCCATCAGCCTCTCTGTGGGACATCTGAGAAGAGCTTTCTGATGGAAAGCAGGTAAAGACGATGAGTACTGAACGCATGTCAGGCAGAATGAATGAGCAGGGGGAAGACGCGTCAGAGGGGGAAACAAACCCACGCAGGTCAATAAAGCCGAGAAGGGACGCGGGGAAGGGACGCCTCGGAACCGGCAGCTAAAACACGACGAACTGCTCGTGTGCGTGCGTGTTTTCTGCAAGTGTGAAAGTGTCTACTGATGCAAAGTGGAGGCTTATATTTATGCATGTGAGACAGAGGTGAAAAAGAAAGAAAGAAACGGTGTGTGTGTGTGTGTTTATGAGTACTGGCTTGCTTCTGTCAGGAACATGCCTTCTTGCAGAACAAATGGTGGTAGCAGTAGGGCAATCTCAGCTCTGTAATGGATGGCCTCATAAGTATCAAGGACACACACACACATGCGCACACACACACACGAACGTACTGAAAAAAACACATTCACTGTAAAAGTACATATTCAACTATAAAAAACAAATGACCAAACAGCAGTAACATACACACACACACACACACACGAAGTCAGTGTCTCTTTGTGTTTGCTGAAGTGAAAGACAGTAAACATACAAGCACAACTATTATACCGCTGAAGTCTGGAGTCTAGACTAAACAGGAATTTGTAGTATGACGACAATAGACAGAGAAAGAGAGTGAAAGAGAGAAAGAGAGATAGAGAAAGAGAGAGAGAGAAGGAGGGGGAAAGAGAGAGAAGAGAGAGACAAGCAGATAGAGGAGAGAGAGGTTGTGGGTACAGCATTATGTAAGCTCAGGTCAGCGTAGGGCTAAGAGCAGAGTGTTCCTGTTTGCCTTCTGTTGTTCATCTCTCTCAAGCCTGTTTACGTTGTGTTTTTCAGCACGCATACTTTCACATATACCAGAGAGAATCAAGCTTTTTTAAACTTTCCACCAAGCTTCCTGCAATAAGATTCAGTGTCCACGTATGTAGCTAGTTGTGAAACTGTGTATCACTAAGATAAAATGTGTGTGTGTGCGCGCAAGCGAGCGTGTGGGAGCTCTAAGAATTCCATGTCGCCATGTCGCCCAGTTGTCTCCGTCTGCCTCCTCTATGTCTGTCTCCGACGATACACTCCCCACATCCCCTTTTCTCACTGCCTCTCTCTTCTTTCTCTCTCCCCTTCTTTCTCCCTCCCTCTTTTTCTCCTTTCTGTCTATCAGTCTCTCTCTCTCTCTCCTCTATTCCTTAATCTATAACAATTTTAAGATGTGTGTGTATAAATGTATCATCTAGACATCATAAATACATTCTACAGAAAGACAGAACTCTATATTTTTTTGGAATGTATTACATATAATTGTTAGCTTTGGGGGACAGAGAGATCTTACTCTGAGCAACACAGATCATCACAGTCAGATAAGGTGATCCTCACAGAGCAAACCGATTAAAGTGGCAAATGTATCCGTCTGGAGACTAAAGTAAGAACATACCTGATGATCTCGATCTATTTGTGTAGTTGAGTGAATGTGTGAGTGAACATGTGTATGGGGGTGTGAGCAAGTGTGTGTGTGTGTGGGGAGTGGGTGTGTGTGACCACATGGCTACGAGTGACAATTAGGGAATCAATCCATGTTAAAAGCTTGGGTTTGGGATTGGAGTAGATTTTTGATATTATGGGAATAGAGTGTGATGTCATTCCATGTGATAATTTTGGAATATTTCCATAAAGGTATAATTTATGGACTATGAAAGAGATGGGATGAGAAAATGTAGATGTGAAAAGCAGTGTGTGTGTGTGTGTGTGGAGGGCTCTGGTGCTGCTCTACCAGCCCATACCTTACTGCACAGAGACGCTGACACAAGTGTTCCATCTCTCTCCACACACACACACACACACACACACACACACACACACACACACACACACACACACACACACACACACACACACACACACTAGAGGTGGGAAAGATGGCAAAAGATCATGATACTGATATCATCCAGAATATGGATCACCATACATAGATTTTCTGAGGATGCGACAAACAACAATAGTGTGAAACAAAATTCTTCAAATTCAACATTTATGAGAAAATAGTAAGACACAAGTAAACCGGTCCAACATAATGGATCAACATCCATCTTGTTACTATGCAGTTTGAGGTTGGTAGAGTGACATCACCGGTTGTTGTTTACAGGACCGTACAGCTGGTCGAACACTCCTAGAAGACCTGCTGAATTTCACAATATGCTCAGAAAAGTAGCACTATGATGTAATTTCTTGCAATAAGGATAACATTGTCATATCACCACTAATGTGTGCACACATACACATAGACCCACATGCACATTTCCACGCATGCATACACACACACAGACACACACACACACACACACACACACACACACGTACACACAAGCATTAAGAACCACCAAGCCTGTATCGTCTCCTGCTGTGTGTTCTGTATGTGATGTGTGTTCTGTATCTGTAATATGACCTGGCCCTTACTGACAGTGAAACTGTTACAGCTATTTAAATTTTAAAGGATAATATTATTAGTATATTCTTTGCAATGTTACATGTTCCTCTTTGTAGAACATAATCTATAAAGGAGACATACCCCTCCAACCCCCCAATCACGCACTCTCTCACACACACACACACACACACACACACACACACACACATACACAGCTAAAGTTACTAGTGCTCAAATCACTGAGAAAATGGGCTGTTTTGTCAGCCACATTTAAAGTGCTCAAGCTGAGGAAAGCTTAGACAAGGTTAGTCTCTCAACTCCCTGCTGAGGAGTCTGCTTTGTATGTGTGTGTGTGTGTGTGTTAGGGGAAGGTGCTGGCATGCAATATTTTTTTTCTCTCTGCTCTGTCTCCATGTCTCAACCCCCCCTCCCCCCCTTTAGCCTTGGAGGAAGGACATCAGCAGTGTCGGGGAGAGAGAGAGAGAGAGAGGAAGGAGAGAGAGACAGGAAGGAGAGAGAGAGAGAGAGAGAGGAAGGAGAGGGAGCAGAAAAAGAGGGGAAGAAGAGAAAGAGAGCAAATGAGAGAGCAATAGAAAGAGAGAAGGAGAGAAAGGTAAGGAGAGGAACTGAACATAGAAAGATGGCCAGAAAGGGAGCGGGCAATAGGGAAGGGGCATTAGTGGTGGGTGAGAACTGAGGCCTGAGATGTGCACGAGAGAGAGAGAGAGAGAGAGAGAGACACACACACGCACAGAGATTAGGAGTGAATGGAGAGGTGTGTGTGGGGACATGTATTTATCACTTTGTGGGGACCAGTGATGTGGGGTACATTGTGGGGACCTGATGATGGCGGGGAAATGTCAAATGTGAAAAAAAATAAAAGCCAAGAGATTTCCATTTTTAGTCACTGAGGTTAAGGTTAGTTGTAAGCATAGGGTTAAGCATAGATGTATCATTATTCAGCTATAGTAATCACACAAGTCAGTGAAAGCACCACACTAGGATAGTATTAAAAGACTGACAGTCTATGTGTGTGTGTGTGTGTGAGTGTTAGAGAGACAGAGAAAGAGAGAGAGAGAGTGGGAGTCAGTTCTTGTATGAGTGTGCCATTGTTTGCTTCTTTCGGAGTTTCTAACTCCTTTTCCTCTGTGACTCAACTGTACCCATTTCAGAGTCACTTTCGCTGACTAACCTCAGCAGATCTGTCACCATAAAAACAAATAACAAAAACTTTCACTTGCACTAAAGGGCCATCTGCTCACCATGACAACCGTTTTTGACGGACAGAGAGCTGGGAGAGTTCAGAGTTCACTCTTGATGGTGGAAAGATTCACACAAGCAGAGGGAAATGTGCAGCAGAGGAGATACAGCCAGACCTGGAAGCAATGAGTGTGTGTGTGTTTACGACCAATGACATAAATGGACAAAAATCATCATCTTATTCAAGATGCAAGGACATCAAAGCTTATAAAACACACATCCACAACCTCTAGGGAAAGACAATCTGTCCCAAAACCGAAGAACCATAAGAGGAGAGAAGGAATAACATAAAACAGAGAGAGAGAGAGAGAGAGAGCGAGAGAGAAGATACCAAAAAGAGTATTGTTTCTATACATGGGCCCAAACACGCAATTTACAACTCTATTTCCATACCTCCCACCCACTCAACCTGAATGGGTGAAGATGCAGAGACGAGGAGATAAAGACAAGCTCACCTTTGTTCTGTTCACACAAAGACAGACACACACACACACACACACACACTTCCTTTAAAAACCACTAGCCTGACAAGCAAACCTCAGGGTGCAAGTGCGGCGCGTGAGACACAGAGACATAGACGGAGAGAGGGAGGGGATCTCCACTTGAGTAAACAAATCCGAGAAAGCTGCTCCTGCTGGGAAAAGGCAGCGTTCTTGTTGAACTCTCATCAAAAAAAACACAAAACACCCCCCCTGATAACGCTTCTGCTTGAAGTTCTGTCAGTACCGTAAATGGACGCACAGGTTGTTGTGAAATGCCTCACTTTCCCTTTGGCTGAAAAAAGTTTTTGCCATTAAAAAATGAATTAATAAAATTAGATACATGTGTGTGTGTGTGTTGTGTGTGTTTGTGTTGAGGGGGTTCTGTGTTTAGGGGTAGTTTTTGCACCCCCATGGCTGTGGTGGGGCCTCTTGGAGCTGGCAGCCAAGTCTCTGCCCCACCTCCCCAGAAATTCATTATCTTTCATTGGCGTGATGAAAGACGACTACTGGGCTGAAAGAGGTGGACCTTCAAAAAGACCGCCAACCTGGAGGAGACAATGCCGCCGCGGCACTTTGAAACTATATACACACACACACACACGCATACATATACACACACACACACACACACACACAAACGCATACATATACACACACACACACATCTAGAGGCACCTTCACATTCTCTCTTTAGTGAGTGCAGACGATCACATCATTTCTCTGTGTAAACAGAGATGCGCACACTTGTGAGTTACGCACAGTCAGTCTCATCAAGCACAGATAACCTGATACTCAAGGCAATTTACGATATGTTGAACTGTGAGCAGAACATTTCTTTTATATTTCAACAAATCCAACTGGAGCAAAGGGTGAAGTTGGACGGTGCAAAGCCCACACACTGAAGAGCAGCCTTCCAGCACGGCTGATCAGCACCCTGGGCCTTCATCTCCCCACCCCTACCCAAACGACGGCCGTTATCTCCAGAGACCATGCTCCACCGCACCACAACCAAATGTGCTTGGCCTGGTCCTAATTAATACAGATGCACCGAGGATGTGCATTACCTCGCCAAGAATGCCAATCACATGCAAAAACTCACATTCCCCTACTCTCTGTTCTGTTGTCCATTCAATTAACCTCTGATGTTTCCTAATCCTCCATTCACCACCAACCCCCCCATGTGCGTGCGCGCACACACACACACACACAGACTCCTTAATACCCCTTGTGTAAGGAACACTGCAGGGTGCCTCCCTCTCCATCCCTCCCGTTAAATGACCCTCCCCAGTGAGGATGCAATAAGCAGGCATATCCAAACCTGAGAGCAAGTGGAAAAGTACTGAGCAGTCTCTCTCTCTCTCTGTCTGTCTGTCTGTCTGTCTGTCTCTCTGTCTGTCTGTCTGTCTGTCTCTCCCTCTACCCATTCATGTCCTTGGGTTCTCTACCACCAAATCATAGTCAAAACATATTTCTATCATGGCAACCAAAACTTTTTCCAAGTGCCCATGGAGTCTGTAAAACAATGCTCAGGACAATGACACAGACAGGAAGGCAGATCTGAGACAGCAAAGCAGAAAGCCGTCTGCACCTGGCAAGTCTCTCCAGCTTGCGTCCACATGAACAGCCAGAGATAACTCCCTGCACCATATCATTCTGACCAGTTTTGACCACCATACCATTCTGATGTAAAACTTGATCATTGCTAACTGGATAAAATATGCTACTTTATCAGCTAGCATTCAGGTTAAGGGCAGAATAGGCTATTGTAAGTGTACCATGCATGCTAGATTTTGATGATTTCAAAATTACTCAAATGAATGAAAGCACCCATCATCATCATCGTCATCATCATAATGGGCACAAAAAACGAATCTGTCAAGCTAACGTGTACTGGGAAATTCTATTGAATGTTCAGGTTCATGCAGTAGTGAGTTCTTGGCTAGTCTGCGACAGCTAGCTACGGCAACGTTAGATATCAGAAAAAGCTAAAAACATCAAAAGAGTTGGTGATACTACTCTGTCAAAGTTTAGAATTAATTTGTTTTTATAATTTTCAACTAATTTCATCCAGTGACCCATCTAGGAACCTAAATAGCCAGCTAACTATCTTTGGAATGCCAACACATTTACAGCATTAGGCGGACAACAGAATTAAATAATAATAATACTAATAATAGGTGTCAGTATGACTTTCTCTGCCATTCTAGCGTTATCGGGATATAAAGAGATTTAGAAAAATCGAATCAAATTTGCTTCTGCAACAAATGGACATAACCCACCTTAAACCGTAACCTCTGATATCTTCCATAATATGTTTGCTGTTGACACACTTATAACTGTGATTGTTTTTATTTCTTGCTTTTTTTTATTTCTGAAGCAAAAATAGCAAACATGCTATAATCAAGATTAAAGTATATGTACTCACCCCTCTGCAGTGGGGAACCACATCTGCCTGCATTCCTCTCTGCAGGCTCTGCTGAAGCAGGTGCGTCTGCCCAGCGGCTGGTGCGGACTGCATGCCGCCGTTGCGGAACCCCCCCAGTGAAGCGTGCGGCTCGGGATCAAAGTGCCGCAAAGGCTTGGTGTTGTTGAAGGACAGGGTCTCGGGACCGGCGGCGCCGGGAGCGGCTTTGCCGAAAGGCAGCTGAGCAGGTTTTGCCTGAGACGGCTGCATGAGGAGTTTGAGGCTGCTGCTGGTGGGCTGGTTGGCTGTGATGGCCTTATAGAGCTGGCTGGACATGTTGGGCACTTGACTGCTCTGCGAGGTGAAGGTACGTGCCTGTGAGGAAGCCTGGGCTCCAGGAGGAGTCGGCCCTGCGGGACTAGCGTGTTGCTTGTCTGTTCGGTATGGGGGAGATGGCCTTGTGGAGGTTGATGCAGGAGGTATACCACCAAGGTAGTTTGGTTGGGAGCCCTGGACAGCAGGATTGGAACCTCCGGATGGAGCGTTTCCTGGAAGAAGGCTGTTCTGCGGGCTGAAAGGTGGCTGGGCGAGAGCGGGACTTGCTAGCTTTTCGGGCCTGTACGGAGGGGAAGGTCCCGCTGATGGGGCTGGAGTAATGTTGGACATGAGTGAGTTCTGAGGACTCTGGATGCCGTTGGCTGGGCTGAAGGGCTGCTGGTGGGGGGACGAGCTTGGGAGCTTGTCTCCTGGCCGGTAGGGTGGAGAAGGACCAGCCCAGGACGATCCCTGCTGGCCGAGTGAGGGAAGGCCCGACTGGGCAGGAGGCGGCCCCCCACTGCTGGTGGAGTGGTGCTTACTGTTGGATGCCAGTTGCTGAAGCTGCTGTGCACGGGAGACCTCGCGCCAGCTGGTTCCAGACCGGCTGGGAAGGGGTGATGCTGAAAGTGGGGAAGGAACTGGTTTGGAAGGATGCGGAAGGGTGTAAGGAGCACCAGATTGGCTAGAGCCCATCTGAGGAGAGTTTTCTTGGGGAAAACCTGGCGACTGGGTAAGATGGGCTTCCAGGTGGGAAGGTCGTTGCGGGGAGCGCTTGGGGGTTCTGCTCCCTTCTGGATGGGCGAAGCTTCCGGCAGTACTTGCTTGCTCGTCAGCCTTGCTACCCAAGATCTTTTCAATGTCCAACTCGGGTAATGAGGGACCAGGGTTTTTCGTAAGCTCCTCTAGGATCTCCTGAAGCTCTTGCTCCACGGAGGGGGCCGATGACTTCCCATTTGGGTTGAAGGCAGCTGCCAGGCCTCCTGAGCTTCCACCACCTCCAGGTGTTGATCCAGGGCTTGCCTTGGGAGGCATGGAGTAAGGGGAACCCAAGCCATTGTTACTACTGTTCATTGGGTTTCCTTCTAGTCCACTTCCTAGGTTCCCCACTGTGGGGAAGGGGGTTTGGGGATAGCTTGTTCCCGTGGCCAGAGTAACATCCTCCAGGCAGAGTCGTTTGTTACTGCGCTGGGTCATGGAGGTATCGGAGACCCCGTTCAGTGACGCAGGCCCATCAACGGCTCCGGTCAGCTTCCTTTTCAGTCCTGGCAGCTTAGGGAAGAAGAGAGGATGGCATTGTTAGAAACTACATACAGTTCACCAGCAAATGCCTTACATTGAATACTGAACAGATTTAATTATTTAATATTTAACATTCTTGAAAAGTAATAAGCATACATAAGTGGGTTATAGCCAATATAAAATTGCCACCTTGGGCTAAAATGGGCTAAACTTAGCAATTTGCAAACTAAAATCAATTACTATTAATAAAGATTCATTTTTTAAATTTACAGTAATGAAACCATTTAGACACCAGGGGATGGCTTTTCTTTCCAAGTACCCAAATGGTCTACAGGGATCTCAAGGCCCAGTCTTTGAACAAGCCAAGCCTTTTTTTTCTTTTTTCCCTAGGATTTGGTCCTTGCTTCAGGCCCAAACCCTCCATAGGCCCAGCTGCTCGTCTCCTGGTGCCAGAAGTGGGATCATTCCCCACGCCATTTCCATTACGGCCTGGGTCACTACCCTCCCAGCCTTCCCCCATTTATTCAAGCTCCCAATCCCAGACCTCTGGAGGACCCTCTTGGTGGATTAAGACTAAAGAGCCGCCAATCAAAAAGCCCTCATTGACATTCAGAGGAAAGATGTTTGCTAACACGCGAAGCATGAACAAAACAGAAGGACTGCCACAGCCGTGTAGTTGTGAGAGAGCCTACTGGCTTTGATAAAAAGGCCACCATTGTACAGGATAAAACGAAATGTGGCAAAGCTGAAACTTTGATAGCAGATTTATATAGCCACAGAACAGTTAAACAAGAGTGAAACACAGATGCATGAGGACAGCTTTGGTAATGTTGTTGAGCAAAGTTACATATTTGCAGTTATGTTGCGTGCGTGTGTGACAGAAAGAGAGGCAAAATGAGTATGTGGCAGTAAGCAACATTAGTCTAATTATTTAATTAGACTAATATCATAAAACATTAAACATATGAAGTCATTACATATGCTCTCAGTTTCTTAGTAGTCTGCCAGCATAAATGTGTTGGAGAAAAGCAAAAGAAAGAAAAGAAAGGTATGAAATTTCAACACATTCTTGATGGGATGAATAATTTACTGTAATGTTCCAGTTGCACTAGAATGTGCAGTATTTTACACACTTCTCTCCTTGGCTTTCTTGCATGACACACACACACACACACACACACACACACACAAAAACGTTCAGGCACACGCACACACATACTTTTATGACATCTTGACATTCTTATTAATTTTTAAGCCTCTTTATAGACTAGTAAATGTGTGATAGGAAAGCTATTACAACACGTATGTAGCACTGTGCACTTTAGGCACAGATCTGTTCTGGCTGTCCAGGTTAGGCCTAAACACAGCACTGAAACTGCTGTCTGCAGAACAGTAGAGGTGTGGCCCCTGTAATCGACTTCCTTCATGCACTCCCTCCCTTTTTCTTATCCTCCTACTTTTCTCATCCCCCTCTCTTCTCTTCCCTTTTTTCCACAAGTGTTTTCTCTTAGATTCTGAAACAATAGAATTTAGCCGACACACCTTCCCTGTACCGCCAAGCTGTCTGCAACGTCCACCCTGCTGTGCTGGCTGTGTGTGAGTGTGTGTGAGAGAGAGAGAGAGAGAGAAAGAGAGTGGGGGAGCTGACACGTGACAAAGGGGAAGGGTGTCTGTGTGTGTAACAGAATATGAATTACGGCAGCCATCATTTTAGCGTTGCAGTTCTCTCACTCACTTGCACACGCACACACACACAGTCACACATTCATATCACATCTTCTCACCATGCCAATTTCATTCTGAGCAAACACATCAATACAGACACAGACACATCGACCCCCCCCCCCCACACACACACACACACACACACCCCTGCTGGATTGGAGGGACATCTTTCATTCGGCAGCAATCGGATTTATCCCATTATGACTGACACCACCATCTGTCACCACTGAGAGCAGGCGTGTGTTTGTGTGGGAGAGGGAGCGATTGGTGGGGGGGGGTTAGAGAGACACAGAGTACAGACCTGTCATCCAGACCTTGTGGTCCTTTGCATATACTTCATAATTATGGCTGTTGAGAGATGCTGAATGCATGTTATTGCATTGTTGTGAGCTCCAGAGTTCTATTATTTCAATCATGTGTGTGCATGCATGACACACACACTGACACACACACACAACAGCACCAATGAGGCCATTCTAGAGTAGAAGTCATACTGGTTCAAATTCGTTCAGTGATAATACTGAAAGGTCTGAGAAGTGATTTTATATCCAGATAAACTATCAGATAATTCCCCTTCTGTCAGCTCTCCTGTAACAAGGCTCTGGTACGCCACACACACACACACACACACACAGTTGTGTTACTCTCTGCCCCGATTATCGCATCATCGTCCGGCACGTCGTCACTGCCGTGATGCCGCCGGCTCTGTGGCTTCAGTGTGTCAGCGATGAGCTTTGGCTCTATAACTGGACGCCTCGCTGGGTGATCAGAAAAGTACCTCTGTCTGTCCATTGTCCTCAGCCACTCTCGCCAGGTGCCGTCTGGCATTGGGACAGCCGGCCGGTACCCTGGTCCACTCACACCCCTTTGATCAGCTCTTCCAACCCCGGCGAGCCCTGACCGCCATCGGCCCGACGCTAATCTGAACCGCGGAGCAAACAAACCGCACACCACTCCGGCTTAAGTAAGGCATGGCGAACACACCAATGCTCCCCCCCGACACAGGACGCCCCTGCCAGAGTAATCGCCCTAATGTACGCCCTGGATTTTGCCTTCACGCTTTTCCGACTGCTGTTTGAGTTCTGCCACACGCAGCAGTTTTCCGGCATTTTCCATGGAACACTAAACAAAACAAAAAAAAAATTCATGCGCTTGAATTTGTGCATTCGTGTCAGATATGTCAACATATCTTAAGATATCTCAGGCAAAACAAAAAATGATTACCTGTTTGATCCCACTCTTCTCAAACATTCTGGATATATTAATCTTAACTAGTCATAGCCTGTTATTACTCTCGCAAGCAGGGCTTCCCATAAAAGCTCCCATTGATCCAGTCTGTCTCCCTCAACACTGTGAACCAAACCAAATCAATGATTTGAAGGCTTTTCAAACTCTATCAGAGCATTTGTGCCTGTGCACCCCAATTATTTTGAGCTGGTTCTCACATGTCTAAGGAACACAAATACAACACAAAGAGAGTGAGCTGTCTACGCCCTTCTCATTCCTGGTCACGTTAGTCGAGTAAAGGACTACAGCATTAGTCTTATCCTGGACATTAGGACCATGGGAATTATTATATATGCTGAAGGTATAAGTAATGGACACAGATGTGTGCAGGTATTGGGGCTAGTAGACAGTGAGCTAGTGAGCAAGGGGTTTAGTGACTAAGGAGGCTAGCGGGTGAGAAGGCTAGTCAGCAGGGGTGCTAATGGGCAATGGGGCTAATGAGCACGGGGTCTTGTGGACAGGGAGCACGTGAGAAAGGGAACGAGTGGGAAAGGGGCCTAGTAGGCAAGGGAGCTAGTGAGCAAGGAGGCTAAGTGGCAGATCATTGCTACACTGCTGGATTTTCATATGCTTTACTGTACACAGCACAGCCAACTAAGGACAGAGCCACTCCCACAGAGAACACAGCAACAGGATGAGGGATGTGTGTGTGTTTGTGCATTTGTGTGTGTGTGAAGGAAAGTAAGGGGGGTGGGGGGAGGGGGCCTGAGCCAAAGGAAACAGTAAGGGAGGGGTTCAGGCAGCAGCACCCTCTTGTCCAAGCAAACAGAGGTTAGTCTCATAGCCCTACACATTGGTCTAATGTGTGCAAAGGAAAACAGACATATACACAAAAAGCACCCCTCCTCCCACACACACATGTGATGGGTGGACAACCCATGAAAGGAATAAAGAAAGAACATACTTTTAAAAACATATCAAATAAATTTATGTGAGGGGAAATTCCTGAGCTGTCTGAAGGTAAACAAGTAAACAGGGCAGAGTTTTCCCCACATATTCACACATACACGTACTCAACGTTTACAGTAACCGTTCTGAGATCTAGAGAGCGAGCTTCTTTATCTAACTCTAGAGATCCACATTCTGTCTCACACACACACTCTCTCTCTCCCCCTCACTCTCTGTGGTGTGTAACGGTGTCAGTCATCATTAGGTGTTCTATTGTTGTGTCCTTAATTACTGCAGCCTCTCTGATGCCACTGTCATCTAGATATGCTAATAAACAAAGAGCAGCCCGCCAGCCCCGTGCCACATACACACACGCAAACACACACACACACGCACACACACACACACACACACATGTATACACGCAGATGCACGCACACACACTGCTATTAATAGCAGTTTGCCAAGTGATGTCACACGCTCTTGAGAATAGAGAAGTGAGAGAATAGGAAAGCACAGTCTCAACCGCTTATGAAGAACAGGCCAAGAGACACGCACGCACGCACGCACGCACGCACGCACGCACGCACGATCAATACAGCCTTGTACACCCTGACCAATCGGCTTGTGCCTGTAGGGTGAGGGCAGGCCTGGTTCACTCCAGCCTACACCAACCTGCATGTGGCAGCAGGAGTGAACAGAGCTGGGCGGGAGGCAGAGGCGGGTGTAGCTCAGAGAGGTGTAGCTCCCCGTAGGCTCATCAAAATCTCTTCAGGGCAACGCAACTCCTGCATCATCACACTCCACCGGCTCTCCGAAGGTGCGTCGTCCGGATTTTTTTCCAGGCCAGGTTTACCTGCACGTGCAGGTATGGGAGAAGAACCGCACAGACCTGCTGACCTGGGAGTCTCAGCCTGGTGTGGAGACGAAGGCAGGCAGCAGCTGTAGGGGAGGTGATGTGAGCGAGAAACCCTGGACATCAGTCCCTCGCTCGCGCCTGGGGAGCACACGCCCGGGGAGCACACGCCCGGGGAGCACACGCCCGGGGAGCACGCGCCCGAGGAGCACGCGCCCGGGGAGCACGCGCCCGGGGAGCACGCGCCCGGGGAGCACACGCCCGAGGAGCACACGCCCGAGGAGCACACGCCCGGGGAGCACACGCCCGAGGAGCACACGCCCGGGGAGCACACGCCCGGGGAGCACACGCCCGAGGAGCACACGCCCGAGGAGCACACGCCCGGGTTTGTAAGTTGAGCTTTTTCCGGTCACTCCGTGGGCCTCAGGTGAAAGTGGTGTGGTGTGTGTGTGTGTGTGTGTGTGTGTGTGCACCCAGGTGTGTCCTTCCAGCAGGTCTCAGGCAGGATAAAGAAGATTAAGAGGAGAGGAGTGCACTACTGTACACACACACACACACACACACACACACACACGGAAGGAAGGAAGTGATGCATCATGTATGTACAAAACCTACAGCGAGCATGTCGTCCACTGAATCGAGGCGGCTGGGTGGACAAAGGAAAGTCACTTCAGATCTCAAGGGTCTCAGCAGCAGGAGTGGAGCTGGGTGGAGCAGAGTGGAGCAGGGTGGAGCAGGAACCGGTCCCTCCAGTGGCTACATCACGGGTCCCCGTTACACACACACCAGGTCGTGGGTGTACTGGGGTGGTTGTCATGGCAATGTGGGGGGGATTACGTCATGGTGAGATTTCCAGATATGGACGTGACTCGGACGCAAGAGCAAAAGATTCTATGGGCCTGTGACTAAGATTATAAGAACATCTTTTTCATTGGTGCCTAATGTAACGCATCAAGACACAGGACCAGCTCTCTCTCAAGAACAATGTGATTGCTTCCAATATTATTAGTGAGGTCAGCTTTTCATTCATTATTTCTGCAGCGACCGCCTGGCTTGGCTTACAGCGTGCAGACCGGATCCGGCCGGATCGGCATTGAAACCGTTTTAAACATTCAAGCCTCCCACTATGTAGCGTCTCCAACATCCCAAGACTGCTGGGAGACTCAGTGTTTGTCCCCGTGTTTGGACTTGTGAACGCTGACCCTTCTCCTCTCTGTCTATTCACTCGCTGGAGGAAGCACAGAAGTAGAGAACGGATGGACAGAAAGACGGGGAGAGAGAGAGAGAGAGAGAGAGAGAGAGAGAGAGAGCGAGAGAGTGATTGAGAAAGGGAGAGAGAGCAGGACAGAGTGAAGAGGACAGGAAGAGAAAGAAGGAGAGAGAGAGAGAGAGAGAGAGATCTGCAGTGTTGAGATAAGTCTGCTGCTTTCACTTTGAGTCACTAGGAGCTTTTGTTCTCGTCATCTACACTCAGGCATCTGTTTGTGTGGGTGCGAATTTTGGTATTTTTTCCGTTCTGATTTCAGAAACTGACATTTCCAAGGTAAGAGAAAAAGATCTAAAGAGAGGGGATCTCCTGGGCAGGTGAACGCACTCGCACACAAACAAGGTAAGCATTCTCGATCAGAAAGCATGATTGTAGAATAATGATTCAACACATTTATTGATGCAGCACAACACACACAGCCACAGAGAAGGAAAGTTAGAAACCCTTGCAAGCACAAACACATCCACCAACATATAACATCACATACACACAGACCTAAGTCTGTGCACACACACACACACACAGACACAGACACACACGCACAGACACACAGTGCTTATGAGTGCACAGTGCCGGAAGGTCTGAATCTCTAAGCACAGTGTTCAATGAATGTCAATGAACTTGCAGAGGAAAAAAAGAGAGAGAGAGAGAGAGAGAGATAAATGGGGAGAGAGAGAGGAAGGCGGATGTGTGGCCTTTTCATAACAGGCAAGAAACGCAGGACAAAGACAAAAGGAAACAGAAATGAAAAGGAAGACAACGTGGGTCTGTGTGTGTGTGTGTGAGTGTGTGTGTGTGACTGTGTGTGTGTGTAGGGGGGGGGGGGGGGGCATGGGCACATCTGTATTCATGTAGATAGCAAAAGCCCATTCATGGAATTTGTGCTATTGTCATGTCCTGTGCTTCATTATAATCTCAGCTATTTATCGGTTTGTGTTATTTATCATGACTGCATCCCACCAGCCACCAGCACATAACCTGCACTTTTACACACACATAGACATGTTTATAAATAAATCAGACTGCTCTAGTGCATGTATGTATGTATGTATGTGTGTGAAGTGTGACCATATGAGTGAGCGAGTGTGTGTGTTTGTCTATATTTAAGAGCAGCTGCAGGCTAGGGCTAATTTAGCTGTTCTGCTAGTCTCACTGGACACTCCAGCTGCGTCAAAGCGGCAGTGAGTCACACACACACACACACACACACACAAACACAATCTTTACTTTTTGCTCAGGCTGGAAATTACAAGACTGAAGATGAAGGTCAAAAAAGTATTGTTATATCGCTACATCAGTGCTTTACTGTAAAAGAACAGACATTTGGATGAGACAACAACAGAACGCCAACGTGTCCTGACAGACGTTTGATGGCTGAAATCTGTGTCAAGGCTTATGGTCAACATGGTGGTTTCTGATGGTTCATTTTAGTTTCAGGGAAAATTAATGACAAAAGGAAAAAGGCCAGTGGTGTACCCATCATGCTGTGTGTTTCTGTTCCTCTTAAACCCAGAACACTGGCTCCAAACCTCTCACACTCTGACCTTCTGACCCCATGATCCAGATATTTCAACTGCTGAGCTCTCTCTGTCTAGCTCTGTCCTGCTCTCAGGGGAACAGGGGTGTGTGTGTGTGTGTGTGTGTTGGGGGGGGAGCAAAGACACTAACCCAGTCTTCTATCTTTCATCATGATGAGAATCGAAAGAGATTTTCCTGCATAGATACAATATTCAAAACTGGGAGTGAGAGAGAGAGAGCAAGACATCAGAAAGGAAAAGAAGAATTAAAATAGAGACACATATTAGGCGGAAAAGCGCGGGAGACGGAGAGACACCATTACAGAGACAGAAACCTTAAGAGAAAGACACCATAAGAGAGAGACACCATAAAGGAGACACAGAATATATAGGAGAGAGACAGCATAAGAGAGCAAAACTCAGAACTATTGGCGTGATGTATACCAAATGGCCAGACACAAATGCAAAGGGAGAGAGAGAGAGAGAGAGAGAGAGAGAGAGAGGCCACACACCCACACAAACACACACACACAGAACAGACACCGTATTCATTTCACACTTGTCAGCTGCAAGAATCAATAAGAACAACGGGCTGAATGAGAAAAGACAGACAATATAAAGAGGGGGGGAGTTAGAGAGAGGGGGAGAGAGACAGAGAGAGACAGACAGAGAGAGAGAGAGAGACAGAGAGGGAGAGAGCGAGAGAGAGAGGGGAGAAGGCAGTGGAAGGGAACAGAGCTTTTTCTCTGGGAAGGAAAGCAGCTCCTAACCTAAAGCAGCCAGACTCGCCCTGCGCCGACTGACACACTCGCTGTGCTTCACTTCACTTCTTGCTTGCATTCACTTCACTTCCACTGTTGATGTTTTGTAATCGTGGCTACTGAACATGGACCATCATTATAAAGGCATCCAACTCTTTTGCTTTTAAATATGCAATAACGGTGCTGAACGTCAGCATACAGTACTGCTGTTGTGGTGGTCGCGGCACCGGTGCAGTACGCGGAGCGGAGACGGTGAGCATGGCCTCTTACTGGTCTACACGTTTGCCCCAGTGCCCCTCTGCTCCAATTCGCCGAATCCATTCTGTAATTCTCATGCCTCATTTCAAATATTCGACTATAGTTGCAGAAACGCTATCAATCAGTAATCAGCCCTTGCTGTTTTACTGTTCAGAGGGTGTGTGGCGCGTGCATACGTGTGTGTGTGTGTGTGTGTGTGTTTGTGTGTGGCTGTTTTACTGTAAGTCCTTCCCTAAAGGGAGGCCCCTTAAGTGTGACTACACTCTCTCTCTCTCTCTCTGCCGCCCCCCCCCCTCCAGTGTGTGCAGTAATGGTTTAATGGTGGATTACTGTGCCACTGCAGTCTTGTTGGGAGAGTAATAAAATAAATGGCTTGGCGAGAGCCCCTCCCCCACTCCCAACAGTGCGCTACTGTCCAGTGGTCCGGGCTAGCCGGCGGGGAGCAAACCCCGCCCCTGCATCCTGGCTCCACCCAGCAATCGCCTCCACTGGGCGTCACCGCCACACCTGGGTTAGCGACCAATAAACAACCTTGCAGAACATGACAGTGGCACACGAGTGCGGGTTAGCGGGGCTTAGCATCCGGATACCCATTAACCCCCCCTCTCTCTCCACCTGGGCAGCGTCCCACTGTGGAGGTAAATGGCCCGACTGCAGGCAATAAAGAAAACTCCTCCAGAAAGGCACATAAAGGCCTAATTGCTCGTGTGAAGACAAGCCCTGGTCACAGCACACGCAGGCAGGCACACGCACGCACGCAGGCGCACGCACGCAGGCCAGCCAAAGCAAATAGTCGCCATCATTGTTCCCGCAGGAGGAAGTGTGTGTTGTGTCATTGATGACACAATCATTGTGTTTCTGCGAGGGCGGTGAATAGCAGAGAGGCTCTTCGGAGGGGTTGGGGGAGTAACATCCCAGAAGGCACATGGGCAGGACAGGTTGTCTTAGCCTAAGGAAAATCCCCTTTATAAAAGGTCTCATTCATACCACAGTAACACTATAGGCCTCAGGGAGTGTGTGTGTGCGTATGTGTGTGCGTGCGTAATATCATCTAACAGAAATACTAACAGGTACACAATGCAAACACGCACACTCTAATACATACGCACTGTGCCTGACCTGCAAACATGCAGAGACAGTGTAAATACAAATATGCACACCACACAAACACACACACACACACCTTCCCCAAACCATGACGAATACTCACAGAGCCAGCGCTGTACACCACCGGGACTCTACCTACACCCTTTCTGCATGACAACGTCTTCCTCTGACTCATCAACATTCCTGTAGATATGTTATCAACAATGTCATATATGACTTTTCCAGTCCACTGATTGGAAACAAACACTGATCGTTCTAGCTGGTGTCTAAGTTCATGCTAGACACCAGTTCTTGCACAAATGAATGTCAGGCACCTTCATTTCTGCAAGCATGTCACCTGGTGTCCTGAAACTTTGGAAGAGAACTTTGGAAGAGGTGGTGTTTGAGTGATGGTTAAGACTTCCTCCGCCCGTCTGTCCCACCAAACCTCGACATCCACCTACACACTCTGTGCCACAAATATATTCATGAACAAATATATTTCATATTTGTTGAAATAAAGATCTTCCACAATGAATTTGAGGGAGTCCTAAGGTCTGCCTGATTGGATGGCCTTTGAAAGGTGTGTGTGTGTGTGTGTGTGTTCACGCACAGGTCAGGGGAACTGGCTTAAACTATGCTGCATTATACGACCTGTTTGATGCTTTGCAGTCCCCAAATACTGCTAGTCTTCTAATAACCAAGATTATTACTGTCAGTGTGTGTGTGTGTGTGCTGAACAGTCTGCCCTAATCTCCTGTGCACTGGCAACCGCTGCCTCTCTAAGATCAATAGGCAGTGTTGTACTAGAGGCAACGACTCATCCTCCTACCTGTCTCCCTCTCTCTCTCTCTCTCTCTCTCCCCTCCTCTCTCTCTCTCTCTCTCTCTCTCTCTCTCTCTCTCTCTAAGGACACATCAAGAAAGCTCTAGTACAAACTAATTTGCTGCATGGCTGAAAAGACAGATATTTCCAACCGTCCTAAAACACACACACACGCACACACACTATGATGGTGAGAAGGAGACTGAGTCTCTATTGTTTGTCCCACCTGCAGCTGTAAGGCCACTGAATACTCAAGGCAGCTCCTCTCCTCCTCTCCTCCCTCTCCCCTTTCCTCCCCCTCTCCTCCCTCCTCCTCTTTCCCCATCTGTCCATCATCTCCTGCCCCTCTCCCACGTCTTCCCTGCCCCCCCCCTTTCGCCTTTCGGGCCGTCCCTCTTCACGCTCACTGCTGGGCAGATACTGTGCAAGTGGCGTCGGTCCCCGTCAGCCTGGACTGCCAGGCCGCATCAGAAAGCAGCGACCCCGTGCCACACGGGACAAACAGCATTAAACACCCAGCCGTGTGCTAAACATCAGACCGGCGAGTCGTTCCGACCCCAGCGGTCTTTTTCCTTCCAGTGCTTAAGCACATGATGCGCCCTGGTAAACCGAGAGTTTTAAGGCCCCATAATCCTCCTGTTTTCCCCCGCTGGTACGGACATCTCGTGCAGACGCCTACACATCACAGCGAGGAAACGGGGGCGGGACGGTCCGGAGAGGGCAGCTCCGGCTCCGGGGAGGCCGCCCGGTGGGCTAGGTGGACCTTCACACCGGCCCGCTAAGAGACGGTGACGCAAGCGAACTTGCTGGTGCGTCAAGCCCACTGGGACTCTGCGCAAACGGGCCAATCAGCAGTCTACCCTGACCTTTACTTCAGCCTTCAGCCTGAGAGCAGCATGTGTTTGTGGTGCATGTGTGTGTGTGTGTGTGTGTGTGTGTGCCAGCGCTTGTGTTTATGTAGGACAAGGTCTTTAGGAAGCATCAGTGCGACAGTATTAGACGTCACAGAGTTTGTACACTAATAACAAAACAGATGGACACACACACAAACACACACACACACACACACACACACACACACACACACCATCCTTCAATGCTTCTCCTTCTTTTATGCCTTTCAGTAGTGTAAACTCAAGGCATTAGAGAAGTAATGAGATGAATAACTGAGATACTGACTGTTGTAGATACTTTATGTTTCATCCTCTCTGTGTCCCCACTGGTGCTTACCTGTGTGCCAACGTCTCATTGTGTGTGTGTGTGTAGTACATATGCGCACTATAATGGAAAGAAAGCTGAATTGGGACAATGGACAAATGCAGGGATCTCTCACACACACACACCTTTTGACTAGCATTCTCCTGGCATGCAGACTGAAAAGTTGCAGGTGTAAAACACACAAATTTTTACTTTCTTCACACACAAACACACACATTACATAAAAAGAAAAACACACTGACAATGTGTTAATGTGATGCGTTCAGGTGTCACGGTTAGTATGTATATGTGTGACAGGCAGAGAGTTTGGTGCTGGTGTTTGTGTGCTGGTGATGTTTTTTGTGTTTGTCCGGTGGTGTAGAAGGACTGTGGAAATGGGTCAGCTTAGACTGGCTTTATCAGTACAGGCCCAACAAAGTTAGAGAAAAGCCCAGGGGCGCACACACACACACATGCACGCACAACCGGACACACGTGCACATGCACACACGGGTGCGCACGCACATACGGAAACACACCCGTGCATGCAAACGCCCGGACACACGTCCATGGACAAAAACATAATATGTAATAACATGCTGTATGCAACAGTAGGAAACATTCAGTCAAAAAGCAGCGTTCATGGTACATTCAGGGTTTCTGATTGGTTTCACGAACCCATCACAATCATGTCACATACACAATCATGTCACATACACGATCACATATAAAATCTCGTCACATACACAATCACATATAAAATCTCGTCACATACACAATCACAACACACCAGAAAGGACAGACAGAACCCTGAAACTCATAAAATGGCGTATAGGCTACAGTCTCCACTTTATCCTGAAAAAAATCTATTTGTTATATAACACACAGGGAGGGCTATTGAAAATATAACAAGCATCCTGTTATACCTCTGCAGTTGAAACCATTCATGGCTGAACTCACACACACACACACACACACACACACACACACACACTTCCTAATTAAAAACATGGTCGTTTTCTCATGGTGAAGAAAACAAGCTTCTCAGCTTCATAATAATGAGCTCTGGCTCATTATTGTTCAAACACACATATGCCTCATACAACACACACACACACACTTTCATAAATCAAACACATACTTTTACACTCTTTTACAAACGCACATTAGCGCATGCATGTACACACACAGATTCAAATTATTGCTGTCTGCACACATTAAATAAACCTAATATGCATAAACACACATACATCTCTCCCACGCATTACTCTCCTTCCCCTGAGTATAACTGAACCCTAACCCTAACACTAAAACTAACACCAACACTAAGCTTGAGTAGCAACCCTAACACACACACATTCATAAAAACAGCTTTTTGTATTTGAAGTAGCAGAGTGTTGATGTGTTTGTCTTGGGAGGGCTGTGCGTGTGTGAGAGGGTGAACGGGGCAGGGTGCGGGTGATAGACACACACACACACACACACACACACGCAGATGATGAATGAAGGGAAGTAGGGAGGGCTGGAGAGAAAAGAGGAAGTGCTGGTTTCTCCAGTACTGCTCTGACCTCAACCCATTACTGAGGGGATCTCCCTATGGACACACACACACACACACACACACACACGCACGCACAGCTAGAGAGAGTCAAACAAAGGACAAGATGGAGAGGTGGAGCAGGAGAGACAGCTAAAGCATAAAGCCATACAATCCAGAAGAACCACCAACTGAAGGCGGTGACCTAATGTCTGTTCTTATGTTTTATGCCGCCATTCAAACAGAGCGGAGAGAGGGAAGATGTAAACCACCTGTATGTGTGTGTGTGGACATAAGAAAGACCAAATAAACCACCTGTGTGTGTGTGGACATAAGAAAGACCAAATATCTCAGGAGAGGTTGCAATGCTAAGGTTCACCAAACACCTCAAACAGACAAACAGGGAGTGAGCTGGAACACCCCCCCACCACACCACACCACACCACACACACACACACACACACACACACACACACAGGGGTTTGCTAGGCTCGGTGTCCTGGTTGTTAAAGCAGTATAAATATTCATGTGGAGGCCTGCTGCTGTCAGGGTGGGAGTTTTAAATGAATCTGCTGGCCTTGCTCTCTCTCCTCCCATACCACTGCAAGAATGGGACTCCAAGGCCCCTCTCCCTCTCTCTCTCCCTCCCTCTCTCTCTCTCTCCCTCTCCCCGTTCTTCCATCTACCTCCATCTATTCCACTCTATCTCTCTTTCAGTTATCACCCCTGTACTCACCACCTCCCTGATTATGCAGGCCCCCATGAGAGCCAAACTGTGTGTGTGTGTGTGTTTGTACATGCACATGGGTGTCTGCGTTTGACTTCGATCAAGAACAAGCAAGGACCTCTCCTGTTAAACATGGCTGCTCTAATCAAGATGATAGGAGAGCCTGCCTACCTGACCCCTCACTCACTCCCCAATCCCACACTGCAGCTGTTCAGCACTATGGGTGAAATTATGATATAATATGTAATAGAACTTAGAATTAAACATCTTTTTTTTTTCTCGGGCATGCTTACCTCTTAAAGCAGTCAGCCCTCTCTTAGCTAGTAGAGACAGCATCGTTTTGATGTATGGCTGTGTGCACGGCTGTGGCCATTTGTGTGTGTGTGTGTGTATGTGATGAACAGAAAGTGTCTTTAATGGATAATGAAAGAAGCTGAAGGAGACAGAGAGGAGAGGTAGCAGAGAGGAAGAGCAATCTCTCTCCCTCTGATTACCTCTCCCTCTCTCTCCCCCTCTCTCTGATTATCCCTCTCTCTCTTTCTGAATAATGGGACCGTATTAAGTATATGTGTCAGACAGCAGGGCAGAGATCTGCAGTAGACTCTGCTCCACTCAGTTGAATGTCTATCAACAGAGAGAGAGAGAGGGAGGGGGGGAGAGAGAGAGAGAAGGAGAGAAAGTGAGAGAGGAACAGAGAGGAAAGAGTGGTTTCTGCCCACCCATCCTCATTCTTCACCACCGCTACCTTTCTGAATCTCATACAGGACTCTCCGTCTCTGCCACACACAGCCACACCAGTCGCGCCTTCACTTACACTCTCTGCTTGTTCTGCCACACCGAAATGCCCCGTCCGCTGTTCCCGACCTCTCGCTCTCGCTTTCACTCCCAGTCTCGTCCACTTGCTCTCACACTGCCTCTATATCTCTCGCCCCCTCTCTCTCTCTCTCCCTGCTAATAAATCTTTTGACTGCCTCGCCCCCAGTAGCTTTGCCCACAACACGTCACAGCAATTAAAGCGCTCATAAAATGGCGCCATGTAGACCCATGTTGTGTGTATGTGTGTGTGTGTGTGTGTGTACTGTGCCCCTGCATGTGTTCGCACGCATGTGTGTGTCTGTGTGTATTAACACGTCCTTGAGGGGGCAAGAGAGGAGATGGTTATTGATTGCAGGTCCCTGTATAGCACACAGTGTGTCGGCTTTTCATTTCACCCACCCACTACAGTTTCCCCTCCGCCTGCCCGTCTGCCGCTACACCCTCAGCAAAGGTGGCGCGCTGCTCTGTCCCCAGCCTTCCTGCCTACTGCACCACCCTAGCCAGGGCAGGTCCCCGCTCCACCCTGAGCCAGTCAGCCATCCCCATAAGCGTGATACGCCAGTCTGGTCCGTACACAGCGAGACACCCAGGAGGCTCTTCCCCTTTAAACTGTCTCATCAAGCAGGTGTATGCAGACCCCGCTCTTTAAGCACTGCGTCCTTGGCCCGCATACACAAGATTTTGTTTTAGGTTCTTGTGTTTTCGGATATTTGCGTTACACAGAAAGTGTTTTTTTTTTTTGTTGTTGTTGTCAGGTTTACGTCTCTTTTTTATGTCATTAAGGCCAAAACACAGGAATGACACAATTCTTTATTTAGGCCGGTTTCATTCAGATGTGCCATTTGGAAAGTGTGATTTATGCCGTTCACAAGTTTAAAAAGTAGTGGTGTGTGAAGATCCTCTTTCGGTTACTGTGAATGGGATTATGAAGTGACGGGTATGAAGGAACCAGAGATGTCCTGGAACGAGAGGGTCGTTTAGTTCTCGCTCCTAGTGTCTTAATCTGCAGAGCGTCACAGTGAAGAGTGAGAAATCTCTTTATCCAGGCAATGATGAAAACCAGTAGCGCTCTTTAAAGTGTTAATAACACTAGGCCACTCTCCCAGTCCCTACACAAAACGCACACACACACACAAACACACATATACGCACCCACCCACACACACACACACACACATATGCACACACAACTTAACTTCCAAAACAAGAATAATCTCCTTAGTTACAGAAGGGTCTAATAATCCGTATGAAGGGGGATTTGATGGTGTGAATTAATGCATGAAGACCCTGGGTACAGGCACATACAGCAATGCAGGGGGAAGTGTGTAGAATGCAGTACACCAGCGTCACTGCCAGCGTGTCGAATGGTAATAACCCGCCAAGGGAGAAATCCATCCTCATGTTCATTAGTCATTAAAAAGGAATATTTTAGCAGCAGATGCCGAAGTGCTTGAGTGTCATAACAATTTAACAGAGAGCGAGAGACAGCCTGAGTTAGAGGGAGAGAGAGAGAGAGACAGTCAGAGAGTGATGGAGAGAGAGAGAGACGGCTGGAGAGAGACAGTTGATAGACAGAGAGAGAATGTGATACTTATTAGCCATGCAGCTTGCCTCTCTTGAAAGGGTATTGGCTAAGGAGATCAATGCTTTATGACACACACACACACACACACACACACACAGCTATACACACACACACACACCTATGCACAGCCATACACACACACCAATCGATTAGCTATGCTGCATGTGCCACTCTGTCTTGTCTCTGGTCCCCTAGGTGAGTGTGTGTGTGTGTATGTGAGAAAGAGAGAGAGAGAGAGAGAGAGGGACTGTTGGACACTGCTATGTCATCTTGTCATATCAATACAGGGCAAGAGGTGGCATGTACCCATGAACTAATCACTACAGGCTTTTACAGATAAACATGATTTCTGTCTCACTTTCGCACACATACACACACACACACACACACACACACACAGTGAAGTCATTTTAGCAGCTGCATAAACACACTGAGAGAAATCGTTGGACTGTGTGTGTGTGAGTGAGTGAGTGTGTGTATCATGTTTATTAGCTCCTGCTGTGGTAGGATGGAGAGGCACAGCTGGGCTCTGGGAGCGAGGGAGGGGAAGCAAGAGAGAACAAAAACGGATATGACTGCTGCCCCGCCACCCAATCCCCCCCCCCCCCACTGTCCATCGCCACGAACATCACCTGCCAGACCACGATCACTCCTTCACACGTCCCGTTTTTGAACAGATGTTTGGTCGGGATTAGCTGATGCCCTGTTTACAGATGCACTGTGGGCTTGGGGCCACTCAGAGTGACCTACTCCTCTCTCAGCAGAGAGGTGGTAACGTTTTCTGGGATGTTTTGTTCTTTTCAGGAGTTCTGTTTTGTAGCCAACATCAACGCACACTGCTATGCCCTTCTGGACAACCAGATACCAAGCAAGAACACATCTGTTTAAAGGTCTAACCACTAACAAACATCTGTCAGTGGAACAGAGAGAGAGAGAGGGAGAGACAGAGAGAGAGAGGGAGAGAGAGAGATTCCCTGGCTGCGTGGTTGCTGTGGAATTTTGGTCCTATTGGAGAGTAGCTCCAGCCCTCCTAGCGCTGTTTGTTTTGGACGCCTGCGCGAGGTAGAAATATGTTCCTCCCTTCCACCCTCGGCTCTGTCGCAACAGCAAACAATCCTGCGCGCCACGCTACCGCCGCACTAACACACCGCGAGTTTGTCTCGAGCCCCAGCCCATGTCCTCGCGCCCCAACTGAGGCGCGCGAGTGGCTCGTCTCAAAGCCAGTTCTACAGAAATTCGCCGACATTTAACGCAGTGATAATGTCACACATCTGAACCTTTCGTTACCATGAAACAAAGAGATTAGCCTACTTTGAGGCATCGCTCTGGCAAAGGAAGGCTGAAATGTGGATAGTCTGAGACAGAAAGGACATTTGGCGTTATACAAGTCGCGAACCTGACTAAACAAGTCACGTGTGACAAATGTATCAAATTGTTAACAGATAACCCGGATGTTGTCTCAACGTCTCTCCCACTAAAAACTTCGGGCGGTTGGTGAGCATCGCCAAAATGCAGAGAGGATTCGTTTTTGAAGTGAGCGCTATCACAAATGCGAGAAAAATCACCCCCTTTGATGTACCCTATTTTGTGGTTTCAACGGGGTCTTAAGCTATTTTAATTCATTTCAGAGCTCTCCAGGGTTTAGCGAATCTGGGCCAAACAGTGATTGAAGCCATTAGAGTAGGCCTAACACTATAAAAGCAGGTTTGGTGTCTGTTATAAAAATGAGTGGCTGAGATGGAACGAATATCAATAAAAATTGATGAACCAACTCAAGATGTGCTTCTCCGTTCACTAAAGTAATCTGAAACCCCTTAATACAGGGAGGATTACTTTTTACTATATGTATAGGCATTTTATAGGCTATAATGTATAAACTCTTGATTTCCAATAGTCTGTACAGGTACTTCCTTAGAATAATTTTAACTCTCTTAAATTAATAGCCAGGGTTGAAGAGGGCTCCAGAAAATGGTGCATACCCTAATTGTTCCAGCTTCTGTATAAATAATGTAGGAAAATGTGCAGTTGTGTGGGCATGATCCAGTGGAAATCTACACTAGGGCATTGGCAAACCTGACTTTACCTAATGACCCCTTTCTCAATTACATCATCAGCTTTTTGTAGCACTCTCGGGACAAAAGTTAAAGATACTTAGCCTGTAATGAACCTCCTCTATATCCGCCACCTGCACGCACACACTCACACGCACAAACTCGTGCACACACACTCGTGCACACACACACTCTCACAACCATTTCCCTTCTAGTGAAGTTTTACTGTTATAGTACCCGTCCAAGTATGAGTTAAATAGTGATGAATGTCAGGGCTTCATGGCGAGCCCCTGAAACAAATGCTTCAATATTCCAGTAATGGCTTAAGAATGTAGGAGAGAGGCGTGCAGATGGAGCCAACTGAAACCAGGATTCACTGTATATTTTTCTCTCTCTCCTTCTTACACAAACAGCCTCTGTCATCTCTTTCTCATACAAAAACCTGACCAAAACACAGGCACTCTTCTCTCCCTTGTGTGCGCGCACACACACACACACACAGACACACACCCTCCCTTCTTTGCTCTGCGAGGACTAGATCAGTGACATGCACTTGAATGTGTCCTTTTGCCAAAATGAGCATGTCCCCCTCACTAGTCCCATGTTCTCTAAAAATAAACCAGTGGAGACAAAAACAGGAGAGACACAGTCCTGCTGCACTGAGATACAGGGAGCTTAACCTGAAGTAAAAGACCCATAACAGAACATGGCTCTATCTGCGTAATAAAGCAATTGTTGGTTCCCCTGTGTTTTAAATCTTACAAACTAGGACTGAAAAATGCAGTGTATAAGTCAGCCTTGTCAGACTGTTTCAATAGCACTTCTACCAGTCTGAATGGCCTTTCCTTCTTCAAACACGAGACACCCATTTTGTTCTATCTCAAAATTTCCTTTGTTGCAGAATTTGTGAAACAGACTCAACAGAACTCCTCTACAGCTCTGCAGGCTGATAAGGAATACCAGGGTGCATATTCACACAGTGCTTCATCTGAACTAGGCAGGAAGATTGGAACTCCAAAAGCAGAGTCTCAACTACATTCACACAGTTATATTATATTATGGAAACTTGTGTACTTTGTGTACTACAATTTTTTTATCTCTCTCTGTCTCTCTCTCTCTCTCACACACACACACTTTTTGTACTAAATTACACTGATGTCCTTTGGCACAAAGTGTCATGGAGACAGAATGGACCAATAATTGCTATTATTTATCTGTCTCCCAAGCTGATAGCTAAATGAAAACGCTTTTAGGCTCAGAGTCGGAAAGAGGGCTTGAACGACTATTAATCAGTTATAGCAATTACACTGACTCCACCCCTCTAGTGACCTGGGGCTGGGACGGGTCATGTGGCCAGTGCTCAGTGGATGGTGTCCAGTGTGGGAGGGCCATAGGCATGTGACCGTAACAAGAGTCATTCCAAACCCTTGGCTTGCCGTAGAACAACATTAACGCCATATCAAATTACTCAGTGAACCCTGTGCCACAATCTGTTAGTGTGTAGCTGCAAACTGACACCGTTGTTCTGCTTAGACACACTACGTCTATAGTGATACTCTCACTGACCTCGTACACACACACACACACACAGATATTTCTGAGTTAAAATGGAAACTAGAGAGAGTAAATGAGCAAGTGAGAGAGAATGAGAGCAAAAGAGAAATTACAGGGATCATATGCAAAAATGGGGGGTGGGTAGAAGGGAGGGAGGAAGGAAGGGAGAAAAGAAAAGAAAATGTGTGTGTGTGTGTGTATGTGCATGCATGCATCCAGTGAATGACTGAGGAACAATGGAAAAGTTCACAGGAAAAGTCCATGAAGAGTCTGTTGTAACAGTAAGTGAGGATATAATGCAAAAATAATTCCTATCATGTTTATAGACACAAAGTAGATGTCATGGACACAAATACTTCATGGGTATCTTGACGTCCAACACAACAGACTAATGTTCACCTCTGATGCGGTCCTTTATTACCTTACACACACACACACATGCAAACGCACACACAGTTAATGAATGACACAAGGGAACTGAAAGGAGGAGAGTGACCTAGAATAGCACACTCAGCCAAGACAACAACAAAGCAATGTATAAGGCAGGCCAATAATATCCTCAACAGAAATAGATCTTTCTCTCCCTGTCTTTCACATACAGTTCTTGATTTGAAATATTGCAATTCTAGGCAACAAATTACACATATATTTTTATTTCTCTAACCTAGTATAGTTAGAGATGAACCTTCTGTCTTTGTGTATGAATAAATAAAAAACACTCCTCTTCCATTTCTGTTAATCAATAATTTACATCCTATTCCACTTATATCACTCATAGAGAAGAAGAGTGGAAAAAAGATCATACTTGCGAAAAGCTGCCAAGGTTACTACGACAACTGCTTCTGGGAACAAGTGTATTATGTAGAGCCAGGAATTCTGGGTAATTCTACTTTGGACCACAGATGAAAGCAGAGTTGTCTGCATGTGTGCAAATGTGAGCTTGAGTGCTTTACTAAAATGCACATGGAACATGTCTTTGTAAGCAGTTGTATTAGAAGAGTATGTTTAATTATTGATTTTGCTCATGTGTGATAGTGTGAGTTTAGTAAGGATTTTGAGAGTTTTAGAAAAGTATTTTAGTGAAAAAACAATGACAAAAATACACGTATACAGACACTGATGTACACAGTGTGTTCATCCTGACAATATTCTCACACATTTTATATGTTGTGATTCTATGATCATTCAGTCTCTCCCTCCCTCCCACACACACACCACTGCCGCCACTTTATTTTGCATACAAAGGCCACACCTGCCCTTACCTGAAGTCAGTATCTCTCAGTCCTAGCAAAATATAATAATTATATGTTATCACCATTCAGACAGACACCTACTTTCCCACCCTAAGAAGCCTGACCAAGTAAGGATGAAATGTACTCTTCTGTGCTAAATGTGTGTGGATTTGTGGCCATGTATGTGAATACAGTGACATATATGGAAATCACTACAAAAGGTCCATAATGCAACACGTTTCAAACAAAAAGGGAAACGAGACAAGGGAAACACTGTTAAAATTATCCATGCACATCATGTGCAGTGGAGACTCAGCAAGGAGGGGGGGGTGGTTAGAGAGACAGAGGGAAATGTAAAGAGAGAGAGAGGGGAGAGAGAGAGTGAGACAGAGAGAGAGAGAGAGAGAAGCGTGAGTGCGGGAGGTGTGAGTCAGAAGCACTTACTATGGGCCTCAGGTTTCTTGTTCTTGGTGACTTGAAGTTGAACTAAAGCACAGCACAGAGCATTTAGCGAAGGACACTCGAATTCATTAGCAGTTTACTATACATTAATCACTTAATAATTCTCGCTTTTAAACGCGAACATAAAAGCCCTGTTACTCTACCACAACCCTATTAACAACCAGAATGAGAAATCACATAAAAAAAATGAAAACAAATAAGAAAATTCCAACCTATTTTGTGGTCATGATGTCATGTGTGGGTGAGCAGAGATTTCCATTGCTTGCAGTTTTGTTTTCCTGCTTTATATCTGACCGTCCACGTTCCCTACTCATTCACAAAACCGATACGGAGCTCGTCTGTCTGCTGACCACACTCCATTCTCAAAGCACACAATAGAGGGCTTATTACAGCAGCTCCTCACAGAGCACAGGGGACTAAATGTTTGGGTCTTTAGCATGAGGAATGAAAGGCTGTAGTGATCTGTCCTGCCCAAGGACTATCTTTGTTTTCTCACCAACAGCTGCCGGTGTTTTGGAGTACTCCGACGCGAATCCCGGCTTATCAAACGTCACCCTTGTGTGAGGGTTCGAGTCAAAATCGTCCCGAGAGTGGAGATGTCACTCGGGCCTAACGAGCTATCTGCAGTCCTACGAAGACCTGGAAAACTGACAGAATCCCCATGAGATCTTAGACCATCTTGCTATCACAGGAAAATCAACCTAAAGGACCTAAAGGAGAGCAGGTCTCCTACAGTGCTGTTGACTCAAAATGCCTCCAATGCAAATAAGCCATTAAATTAATATGTGAATGAGGCTACAAATGCATAGTGTCCCTTTGGGCAATGAGGCACAACAGATGCTCCGCTCATATGGCGCTGTACAGTAGATGAATGGTCAGAGGCAACAGATCAGCAACAAAGGAATCGGTTCTGTTTCAGTGCCTTTACTTAGCACTTTATTTACATCTCGTCACGTCTAATCTACGTCTAATCCACATTTAATCACGGCGCGGTACCACTTTATTTATGTATTTTTAATCATCTAAAATGTGGTTATTCAGCACCACAAACTGATGCAGGTGGGTGCCAGTGTCTCGGTGGACTCATTCATAAAACCAGTGTTCATTTTTTAAAGGAAGTCGTCCCCCCCCCCCCTCTCCCCCTTTACAAAAAACGGGTGTTGCGGAACAGGCTGAACAGTGAGGCGTACACAGTCGTCTCCTGCCCTTTCACTCTTTCCGCTGCAAATCAGAGGCAAAAAAAATCAGGCTGATAAGTCGCTCCCAGAGCGGCTAGCGGCGGAGCCCAGTGCTCGGAGTTCGGCAGAGCGGTCCGGGCAGCTCTAGCCGAGCCGGCGGTTTCCGTGTGAAGCCGGGGAGCGGGCGAGGGAAAACACACACAACCTGATATTTGCTGTGTAGCTGGTGTTTGTTTTGCATCCCTAGGCAACGCTGATGTTTCCTGGTGAGGGCTTGCCTGATAGCTGTACTGACGTACACACTCTCTCTCTCTCTCTCTCTCTCTCTCTCCTTGGGTTCTCCCTCGCACGCGTTTCTCCCTCGGACAGGACACTCGGCGCTCAGGCGGACTGGTAGCAGGAAACAGCGAGCAGCTCACGGGTTAACAGCTCCTTGCTTTCCCCCTCCCCCTAGTGCTGTTCAGAGTGCTGTCTGAGGGCTGATATATTTATGGTCCACTGGCCTGCTTGTGTCTAATAACTGTTTCTTTCAGTGCATGTGGGTTGTGTGTGCGCATGCACGCGTCAAAGAGACTGCGAAAGGTGCTGGTTACCTCAGTGTAATGAGTATAATAAGTTCAATCACATGTCTCACACACACACACACACTAAATGAATATTATGGACTTTATCGTTGACGACTTGTGGTTATATCCCAAATGTTCGTCTTTCCTGTCCAGTGTTGGGGTCCATGACTCAACATCCAGCCAGGACCAGGGCATGCTACTTCTTTTCACCCAACAGCTGGGCCTGGCTAACACATTCAAGGCCAAATCTGTCTCTCTCTCTCTCAACCCCCGCCTCACTCTCTCCCTCTCTCTTTCTCCATCAACATGGCCCGACCCCCTGCCATCACTTCTTCTCCCTCTCCCAGGCATACACCATATGGCTCACTACTGCTGATCAGCACAAACTCATTCTTCTCGTTTTATGAAGGTGGAGCCTCCGAAGGTGATACAAACTGTCAGTTAGTCTCCGACACCATCAAGAAAGGCAACCGCGCACTTTTTTTTTTTTTTTTAAGTGGAAAATGATAGCGCGATTGTTTATTCTAGAAGGGCGAGTGGGGTCTTGCGCTTTGAAGACTGCGCTTTTGAACTCGCAACGGCGGGCTCTTTGAACTGAAGCGGCTTCTGAGTTAAATTCCTGCTTTCTCCACACACATTTTTTTTCAGTGATCTCATCCTATAAGACCGTCGGTAAGATGAAAGTTCACACAGTGTTGTTGTTTTCAATTTCAGCACAACTTTGAGGTGGGATCCAAGTCTATGCACAAACCACTTCGGCCGCGCTCACATTACGGTGTCTGCTGCATTGGCAGTGTCGGGACGCGAGATCTGAGGACCATCGCGCATTCCAGTTCGCGCTTTTTTCCTTTAACTGTGACTTCAAAGCGCTCTGACTAATTTGGCCGTAGATCAGTTCAAATCGAAAAGGGCAGAAAGATCCGGTGCAGGAAACCTAAAGTGGGTGTAGTTCTAAGAGAAATAGAAACCGCATGATAATATTCGGACTTCCGAACTGGGTTCAGAAAGCTTTCTATAAAAATAATAATAAAAATAATGTTATCCATTTAACAGTGTAAAAAAAAAGCTGTTTGCCCTATAAATCTTGGACCACCGCCAACACGCCAAAGCTACCAGCATTACAGGCAATGTTCGACAACATCGATGCCTTTTCTACGTCTTGGCCGTCCTGTCTACAGCTTTCTAAAGAGTGACGCCGCCCCCCATGTGGATTTCATGTTTCTAAGGCATAACGAAAAGTATGTAACAGTGGTGTCGGCGGTTTATGTTAATTGCCGGAAACAGCTTCTCTGGTCATTAACACGATGAACCGGAGCTATCTATCCATCTATCTATCTGAGTCGAGGTTTTCATTCATGCCGTACTATGAGTAAAAATCGCACCTGAGTTAGTACATACGAAATCACTATGGAATAACGGGAAAGTTATGAAAACATTTTTAAAAATGCCACGCACACAGCTGTTGCTCAGTCCAAGACATCTCAACTACCCAGACATTCCATTCCTGAGTATTCACCCAGGAATGGTGTACCTTATTCCATTACTGGTACTCTACATGTTGACTATGTTTCATAGCCTACTTTAAAACGACCCGTTCACTGCACGCAGAGAGTTATGTAAACTAGACAAACGTCAAAGAGATCGTCTTCTCCCCTAAAGCTTATTCCCGTGATGGAGTGGTTAAAACAACAATGACGGAGGAGCGGGAATGTCGCACGGGAGCAAGACTTCCATCACCGCATCACACTGTAAGCTCTTTCAGACGTGTTTAGGCAAATTCATAACAAAGAGATGGGAGGCGGTTCCTAAATCATGCTGACGCTGAGCGTTTGTCTTTAGTTAATTGGCTGAGATTATTGAGCGACAGGGCGGCGCACACAAACACGCGCACACAGACACTTCTAACCCATTTATGAGGAGCAGCCTATTGAACCGACTGAAGGATTTTTTTTAATAGGACCGTTTCTAGGTTAGGCGCTGCCCTCAGTCTTACTCGTACGAACAGGGGGGAAATAACACAGGGCCCTTCCGCCGTCTACTTTAATCCCATTACGTATTCTAGTAGCCTGGCTTAATCCTGGATACACTGACAGTCCTGTCCCCCATTTCCGCGTGTCAATGAGATTTCATCCTCCGTCTGTCTCTCTTATCTCCCAGCAATCCACATTAAGTTAAACGCTGCACCCAATACACGGCACTCTTCCAACAGTGCAACAGCGTATTATCACTAATTTTGGGATGATTTACGCAGGAGCAGCACAGTCAGTGCAACGCGCTGACCCGAGTCCCTGGTCTGTCTTTTGTTACAGAGGGCAGCCCCGCTGTGCGCCGATTCCGCGTCTGATAAATGCCATTTAATTCCAACAAGGAGACCGCATGCTGGTTAACAGTGTGGGGTTGCTGCCTTGCTAGCGATTCGACACTGCGCTCAGCCGTGCGTGTTAAAACAAAAGGTTTTATCAATCGCGGAGTCGTATCGCATTCTCTGATATAGCAAGGACCGATAGCGCTGAGGCAGTGGGCAAAGAGATTCGTTAAACATTTGAATGAATCCTCTGACAGAATCTGCATCCCGTCGCAATATCGTCGTATGCGGCTTGGGGAACTCTCTTAAATAGAGAATTTTGACCAACATTTCGCTAATGTGAAATATTAAGCCGTTTCTTGCATTAATGGACTTAGATTGCGTGCGTAAGTACGTGAGACGGCGCGAGTTAATCTTTAATGCAATGTTCCAGCTTGTCTCCAGCGAGCCGTTTAATCGCTGCGTATCCTTATCTAGCTCGCAAAAAACCCACTGATTTCTTGATCAAGTTTTCAAACAGCACCACACTGAACGCTAACCGCAGGTGTAAACGCATTTCTTCTACACAAAGTTTAAATCCACCTGTGCGTCAAAAAACGATTGTAAGGACAAAGTCAGACATGGTGAAGTTTTTTTTAATTACTCGGTGCTCATTATACTCCCCCTCCCGACGCAAATCAAAAGGCTGGTACTAAACAATAATTAGAAGCTAATCAACTTACTAATGGCTCCATGCGAGGTGATGCTAGCCGCGGAGAGACCAGGAGCATCTTGGAGTGATGGTATACGGCGCAGCCACTGTTAAATCCACTTTTGTTTCAGTGTGTCAACCGTCACAATAATAAAAAAAGCTCAAATAAAAATCGAAAATAAAAGTTTAAATGAAGAGTCGTAAAATTAAGCGTTAAACTGACACTTGCCGGATGCGGGAGTGCTGAGCTACCGGTCCACTGCTACAACAACAACAACAAAAAACCATTCGATCCGAAAACAAGCTTATCTGACATTCCACTAAAGTATCAGGCAAGTTCATCCGACTGAATAGCAGCTAACGACTAGCAACTCAAAACGTCTGTATCTATGCTCTCACAGCACGGCCACTTACGAGGGGTAGCCCTCGACGGCTTCCTGACTCGAGGGCGGAGTAACCCCGGCGATAGGACGCTCCTCTGTGCGATGTCACGGAGGAGGAGACGCGGTTGTTCACACTCGTCCGCTCCTCTTAAAGGGACACCCTATCCATTGAGCGCGTGTTGAGCGAGGACTGGAGATGCTTCGTAACGATCAAAGCCAACAGGCGAAGAAAGAAAGTCACAACGACCGAGCCAAAGATAAGAACGTGTAGGCCTATAAATGACCGGGAGTCAATAGGTTATAGGATCTATTTATTTGCTTGCAAAGAGGACGAAGTACTTAATGGTGCACTAACAGTCCACCATATTCAGCACTTTAAAACCATAAGGTTTCAGATTAAGGGGCGATGAATGTCGCTATTTCTAAACTGGAAATAAAAAAGCAGTAGGGACGCGCACTGGCATGGCAACAATCTGGCCGCAAGCCACGTTTAGCCAGTCACTTTGAAGAAAGTTACCGACGGCGATCCTCTTCGTGACACAGCCATCATTCTGGCTCAGCCGAGTACAAAGCACGAGCTGGGGGGAAGGAGTTTTGAAACGTCAGCAGCATCTTTTGTCTTATTTTGACTTATTTTGTGTGAAATAACTCTGCAGGCAAAAGCTTTGAGTAGACTTCTGAGGCAACACTTTTACCCAACGCGTTTCTGTGGTGAAATGCGTCTTAGATTGAAAAGGGCTTTAAAAAAAAGTAAAATATGAAAGCATTTAGCCTAACTGTGAGATGTGATGTTTAAATGACAACATTCCAATATAGAAATGTAATATGTGTACGTACTGAGCATACATGTGTGATGTGTTTACAGATATCATAAATCTTGGTTCAAATGAGTGGCGTTTAAGCTTATGCAAATGTTTACATGAATACAGGTATAATAATCATAATCAAATAATAATCACTGCTCATCTCTTCACTGTTTCAGAGAGAAATAGAGACCATATTTGTTCACAGTGTGAATTAAATCTCTCTCTCGCTTCCACTCTCTCTCCCTCTCTCTCTCTCTCTCTCTCTCTCTCTCACACAAACACATACACACACACAAACACACACACAATTATCCTAGTTGGCACAAGAAGAAGTGGATGAGAATGATTGAGAGAGGAAGAGTGAAACCCCAGTGGAGGTGGTGAGGTAGTGTGCTACAACTCTGGCACAAGCACAAAGCACAGTGTAAGAGAGAGAGCAGTGATCTCCTTACTGCACCTGGAGTTCGGAGAGTTTAGGTTACAGAGCACAATGCTCAGTGTGCACGCACACTCACACACACACACGTGCATGCACAAATTCAGACATGTACTCACACACACTGACAAGCACAGATGAAAAATTGTGCTCTTTCACACACAAACACAAGCACAAATGTGCACACAGACACATCACGCACACACGCACATAGACACACAGCATGAAAGGAGCATTTGCTCTGCTTCCTCAGTTTGACAAGAGGTCATATCTAATATTTTGTGTTGCCTTCCCTCATCTTTGACAATAATACGTCACATTACATTCTACATAACAACCATCTGGACCATCTAATGGCTATTCTTCAAACACAAACACACACTCACACACACACACACATATTTTCACTGCAATTTCACACTGATAGCAATCTCAAGTATTCGGACACACCCTGCTAGTCCTCCATATGCATCAGGTTACAAATGTAAAACTATTTACAAGTGGAGCCCCTTACAGCAGTCCATTTTCTTTATCTCTGTTTCTCTCTCTCTCTCTCTCTCTCTCTCTCCTCTTTCTCTCACTGTCTCTCTCTGGCTCGCTAAATCTCTTTCTCTGTTTCTCACTGTCTTTCTCACTCTACCTATCAGCTAGAACCCTAAGTATGTAAGATACTGTGATATTTGAGGAGACTTTTAAAGTGATTAGTGCTAGAGTTGTGAAAATAGAAATAATGATAAGTGCATGAGAGAGAGAGAGAGAGAGAGAGAGGAGCAGGGGTGGAGAGAGGGAGAGACAGATTCTCCAGTGTCAACTCAGAAGGATGTGGGAACACAATGTCATAACTGCGTGAGATTTGACAAGCACTCCCTTTCCAGTAGAATGGCAGACAGAGAGAGGTAAAGAGATATAGACCGAAAGAGATACAGATATAGAGATGGAAAGAGAGAGAGAGAGATAGACAGAAAGAGATGCATATATGGAGAGAGAGATAGACAGAAAGATGCAGAGATGGAGATGGAGAGGTAGAGAGAGAGACAGAAAAATACAGATGTAAAGATGGAGAGAGAGAGAGAGATAGAAGATGCGTATATGGGGAGGTAGAGGGAGGTAGACAGAAAGATACATAGATGGAGAGGGAGATGTAGAGAAGGATAGAAAGAGATACAGATGTAGAAATGGAGAGAGAGATAGAGAGAGATAGACAGAAAGAGATACACATATAGAGATAGAGAGGGAGAGGGAGAGAGAGAAAGAGGCTCCCAAACTCACATTGTGTTTGTGCAGTGATGTCACTCATACCAAAGAGGTTAGGAGTTATTTATGAACCTTCTTTCTCAGTTGTCCACCTTCACCATCACCTCACCCTCTCACTCCCTCTAAGCCTAAGCCACATTTTACTGCTAAATCCTGTGCTCAAATGATCAAGTAAATTGCCCAGGTAGTTTACTTGTACAAATAGTAAAAATACACTAGTAAACTGAACTCAACTGAATAACAACTTAGCCAATAAGGATTTAAGGAGAATTATGTGTATAATACACACTCAGACACATGAACACACATACACAGACATGAACAGACACACACACACACACTTCAGAGAGCATCATCCAGGCAACTGGCAAACCCAAAATGTCTGTTACATATTGCTTCATTCGATGCCTGACTTGTTCTATTAGGCTGAGGACTGTTGAGCAGAGCTTTGGAATGGCTGAAATTACAATATAACACACACACACACACACACACATACTCAATAGACTAATGAAGTATAGAAAATCAAGAATCTCTCTTAGAAGCGGAGATATAACTGTGCTTGGAGTGTCTTTTGGTCTGCTCATATGTAGTCACATGAGACCAAATGTGTGTGTGTGTGTGTGTGTGTGAGTATATGTGTGTACATGTGTTCTACTCTCATGTGCGTATATGTGTGTTTGTGTGTGTACATGTGTGTTTATATATGTGTGTAAGAGGTTAATAATTAATGCTTTGGCCACAGATTGGCCTTCCATTTCCCTCTGGTTATGGCAGAGAAATGGAGTAAGTCTCCGCCAAACAAGCCCCTTGTAGCAGCAGGAACAGAAAAGAGAGAGACAGACATATGATAATCAGACAGAGAGACAGACAGACAGACAGACAGACAGAGAATGACATGAGGGAAAAAAATGCATCATGAATTTCTTCCGAGTGAGTTTGGCAGGAGCATTCGGGAACATTGTGTTAATGATTAATATGAAGTCAGAGGAATTCCAACCTCTCAGCAACCCTTCCCCCCAAAATCACACACACACACACACGCACGCACACACACACACACACACACACACACACACACACAGACTCTTCCCCATTCTCCCCCTCCTTTCTCACTCCTCCTCTCTCCTTCTCCCTTAGGCCGAGAGACGGCCAAAATCAGCATGGACAGTTGTCAAGGTAACCTCAATGCAATCTACTTGCCCACCTCTCCTGTCTTCTCCCTGACCAAGGTCAGAGCTCCCCTTTCTCCTGCGTCTGCTCCGTTCGGGGGGGAGGGGGTGGGGCGTGGGCTAGAGCACCTCTCAAAACCTTCACTCATACAGCTGGCAAAGAACTGAAAAAAGAGCAGGAATACAACTTTCCAAGCCACCAGCCTAGCACTGCATTCATAGGTCTTCTACTATATAAAGACTTCTCTCACACACACACACACACGCACACACACAAGAAGCCCCTCTCTTTAACCATGGAGAGATTAGTGAATATAAAGAGCCCCTGCTAGGCTGCAGCTCTCAAAGTGAAATACACGCAGTGTGTGAAAAGAGAGTGAGCACAGAGAGTGAGTGCAGAGAGTGAGCACAGAGCGCAGGGAGTGAGCGCAGGGAGTGAGCACTGAACAGAACAAGAGTGGGGGGCATTTTGCAAACCAGCTGCATGTGTTTCTGGCCTACTGGCTATATATCTTTTTCTTCATAAGCCAATTAGTTACCAAGATTTATTATATGTCCGACCAGTGGTGACTGCGTGACTCCGCGTCTGTGTCTGGCAAAGCTTTCTGAATTAACGGCTGAAAGTAAAAACAGGGAACAGATACTCATAATCACTGGCCATTTCTGTGCTTTGTAGAAATTCAGAAATGATATTTGCTTGTGAATGTAACAAAAGCTTGCTTAATTAATGACTGGAAATGTAGCCAATACATCCATGGGTTAAAGCAAACCTTTCATTATTTTAATCAGACAATCTGATTGGCTGCGCGTGACATGAGAAGTGTGCAAATGTAGTGCCAAAGAGACGCAGAACCTGGCAGCTCTGTCATGACTCCATGACGACAGTGCCAGCTGCTTTGAACTGGTAGCTCACAAGTCTAGGAATGCATCAAATGTAGTGAAACATATCACAGTGAATTAATTTATGTCGAGAAAACTGCAGAGGTTTTTGACAGCGTGAGAAATGATATCACTTGGTTTGCCTCATTCCCATCTTTGGTAAAACACACCACAGTCACACAGCACCACCACAGTCACACAACTCTTCCACACCGCAGTAACACAGCATCGCCACAGTCACAAAACACCAGCACACCACAGTCACACAGCAACACCACGCCATTGTCACATAGCAACACCACACCACCACAGTCACACAGCAACACCACAACACCACAGTCACACAGCAACACCACAACACCACACAGTCACACACAACAACCACCAGTCATATAACAGCACACCACAGACACACAGCACCACCACAGTCACATGGCACCACAACAACACAATCACACAGTGACACCACATGACACATATTGTCACATAGCAACTTTCCAGTCACACAGCACCACCACAACATAGTCACATACAAGTACCAGTCAGTAAAGTTACACAACATCTCCACACCACAGTCACATAGCACCACCACAGTAATACAGGATCACCACAGTCAAACAGCACCACCACAACACAATCACACAACACCACATGACACAAATGGTCATATAGCAACTCTACAGTCACACAGCACCACCACACAACAGTCATACAGCACCACCACAACACAGTCACACAGCAACACGACAGTAACATAGCACAACCACAGTCACACAGCACCACCATGCTGCAGTCACACAGCAACATCGCACAACATTCACACGGCAACACAGCACCACCACACCACAGTCACACAGCAACACGACAGTAACATAGCACAACCACAGTCACACAGCACCACCATGCTGCAGTCACACAGCAACATCGCACAACATTCACACGGCAACACAGCACCACCACACCACAGTCACACAGCAACACGACAGTAACATAGCACAACCACAGTCACACAGCACCACCATGCTGCAGTCACACAGCAACATCGCACAACATTCACACAGCAACACAGCACCACCACACCACAGTCACACAGCAACACTACAATCACACAGCACCACCACACCACAGTCACACAGCAACACTACAATCACACAACACCACCACACAACATTCACACAGCAACACTACAGTCACACAACACCACCACACTACAGTCATCTGTTATCACCAGAACGTAACCCACGCATCAAATATAGTGGGCGACATGCTGAACCCCCAGTTGAGAGGGCTGCTTCTATAGCTTAGGCACCATAATGTATCTATGTAGTAAATAGTTAAAGTTTGGCCAACTGCTTACTGGCTGTTCGTATCTGACCGACCTTCTCGGTGATGAGTGAGTGGCAGTTTCCCCTCTGCCGTCAGCCTGTGGACGCCTCGGTTTTCCGTTGGAGTAAACAGTTGGCATAATCACACTGAATCCTTTCCCTGGGAGTGAAGAGGAGGATTGAGCTATGAGTACGTAGGCTGACATGCCCGGCAGCCAACCCTGAAGCCCCTCCAGGAGGAGAGTTTAGAAAATTTACTTAGGAGGTGCTCAGCAAATTACTGAATTATTTTTAATGAGTCTTTTTGTTTACTGTCAGAAGCTAAGCTGCTAGTAGATAGACGGACAAGGTGAATTAAGGCCATTTAAAATGACAACGAAACCTGCCGAGCCTGTGACAAAAACTCATGAAGAGAAGGTGTCAGAAAAGTGGCATTTTGATACTGGTAAGAGAGAGGACATAGAGACAGCCAGAAAATAACCCAGCAACTCGGTCATTTCTAGGACAGTGTGTTTGAATGAATATTTTAATTAATATTCAGGAGTCAGTGTTCTCAGGTTGATGTCCCTGTATCATGGCTTCTCCTCTGGCCCGTTACTGTAAAGGCTGTGTCAGAAACCAAGGTTAGCACTGAACCGTGCTGCATTCGTCAGAGCTGTAGGTACTGTTACACTGTAATGATGCAAAGGTTGAGTGGAAGTGGAAGACTTGGCCATAACTCTGTGGAGAGTTGGATGATAAGTAATGGGTTTCTGAGTATATGTGTGTGTATGTGGGTGTGTGAGTGTGCTTGTGCATGTGTGTATGTGTACGTACACTCACCGGCCACTTTATTAGGTACACCTTGCTAGTACCGGGTTGGACCCCCTTTTGCCTTCAGAACTGCCTCAATCCTTCGTGGCATGGATTCAACAAGGTTGAAGGAAGGAAACGTTCCTCAGAGAGTCTGGTCCATATTGACATGATAGCATCACGCAGTTGGTGCAGATTTGTCGGCTGAACTTACATGATGCGAATCTCCCGTTCCACCACATCCCAAAGTTGCTCTAGTAGATTGAGATCTGGTGACAGTGGAGGCCATTTGAGTGCAGTGAACTCATTGTCGTGTTCAAGAAACCAATCTGAGATGATTTGCGCTTTATGACATGGTGCGTTATCCTGCTGTAAGTAGCCATCAGAAGATAGGTACACTGTGGTCATAAAGGGATGGACATGGTCAGCAACAATACTCAGGTAGGCTGTGGCACACCATTGCACCACCACCACCAGCCTGAACTGTTGATACAAGGCAGGATGGATCCATGCTTTCATGTTGTTGACGCCAAATTCTGACCCTACTATCCGAATGTCACAGCAGAAATCAAGACTCATCAGACCAGGCAACATTTTTCCAATCTTTTATTGTCCAATTTTCAAATTGTAGCCTTAGTTTCCTGTTCTTAGCTGACAGGAGTGGCACCCGGTGTGGTCTTCTGTTACTGTAGCCCATCCACCTCAAGGTTCGACATGTTTTTCGGACCATTCTCTGTAAACCCTAGAGATGGTTGTGCGTGAAAATCCCAGTAGATCAGCAGTTTCTGAAATACTCAGACCAGTCCGTCTGGCACCAACAACCGCACCAACAACCACATTCAAAGTCACTTAAATCACCTTTCTTCCCCATTCTGATGCTCGGTTTGAACTGCAGCAGATTGTCTTGGCCATGTATACATTCCTAAATGCATTGAGTTGCTGCCATGTGATTGGCTGATTTGACATTTGCGTCAATGAGCAGTTGGACAGGTGTACCTAATAAAGTGGCTGGTGAGTTTATTTGTATACGATTGTGTGAGTATATGTGCATGTGTTATGTGTGTGTGTACATCCTGAGTTAGGAATAGGTCAGAAGAAACTGTTGTGCTCTGCTGGAAACATTGGAAATGCTACATTACTTACAAAATCAGCCTCCACTTCTGCCAACAGCTGAGTAAAGGGGGAGGTGTGTGTGTGTGACAGTGAGAGGAATACACATAGGGACAGAGAATACCCAGTAAGGGAGAAATAAAGAGAGAGAAACAGAGACAGAGGCAGGACTGGAAGAAAGAGAGACCAGAGAGGCCTGGGTGGAGGGTGAGACACACATCTAAATATGTCTCACAACCTCACCTTGTTTGTGTTTGCACCACAGCCAACCAGAGTCACTCAGCAGGGTGTGTCCATGAGCTAAGTATCACAACAACCTCACTCAAAAACATATGCAGTACGCACGCACGCACACAGTGCACACACACACACACACATACGTTATGGCCATTTTCATGGACCAGTGCTCTGAGTAGTGAAGAAGGCAAAAGAGGAGGAACTACCAACTAGAGATATGGGAGGAGGAAGAGTGTGGTGAGAGGGGAAGAGTGTGGTGAAGGAGGGAGAAACAGCCGCCTGTCCCTCTCCCCGTCCTCCTCCAGCCTCCTGTATCAGCAGAAAAAAGGAGAGAGGAGAAACGCCAGCCGCTGTTGACACAGCCCTGACCTTCCTCTCATTCCGCTCCCCCAAGTGTGAAATTGAACGTCGGCCAGAAAGGGAAGAGAGAGACAGAGAGAGACAGAGTGTGAGAGAGAGAGAGAGATAGAGAGAGAGAGAGAGAGAGAGAGAGAGAGAGAGAGAGAAAGAGACAGGGAGCGCAGGAAGGCAGGAGAAAAGGGGGGGAAAAGAGAATGAGAGACTAAAGGAGAAAGGTAGAGGGGAAAAAATGACCCAGACTTCACACAAAACTAACAGAGAAATCCAATATCATATATATCAAACAGCGTGGACTGTTGGCGAGCTGTTCCATTTAAAGAGATCTGATCTGGAGCACACTGAGGGCGGGGGGGGGGCTTGGGTTGGGTTGGGTTGGGGGGGGGAGGTTGTATTGATCTTCTCTGTGGTCCACCCTCACTGAAGGCCTCCACAGTGATTTCTCCAGGAGACATCGGCCAGCACAGATAACATCGGGCAGGGCTGTGTGTTAAATGCCTGGCGGTGGTGTCTGACCCTGGATCGCTGTATCCCATGCTCCGTCCACCACAGCACGCATGAATACACACCGAGGGGAAAAAAAACGGTGAAGCAAATCTGCATTTGAGGCTAGCACCCGGCAGCGGCGCTAGCAGCACGCCGCCGTTCGGAGTGGCCTTTCACACCGCGCCCTTACGATAAGGCGGATGACGGCTCCAGCCATGGCGGGGCGTGTTCACCGTCGCGTGATAGCGCGCTTTATCACACCAGCGCCGACGCCCAGAGTCGACAACGTCTAGCTCAGCACTCCCCCCCCCCCCCTCCTCGCGCATGCTAGTACCATGCCGGTGTGCGGCATTCCTTGGAATAAAGTGAAGGGAAGCGAATAGTAGGGAAGGAGGGACGCGTGCATGTGTGAGCGCACGTGTGCGAGAGAGGGAGGGAGAGAGAGAGAGAGACAAAGAGATAGAGGGAGAGAAAGAAGGGGGGGCGGCAACTCTCGTGATGTAATGGAAGCGGGGCGTGCAGCGTATTGCCCGTGGCCGCCAGTCTCCTGCTGACTCCAGACATTTCTGGCATTCCTGAGAGAGCAGCTTCCATTGTGCTGCAGGGGACCCTCCATTCATCCAGCTCGGGAAAGGGGAAGGAAAAGAGCTGGAGGACCTGGGGTGGGGGAGCAGAAGGCACTCGTAGCTCACACAAGGACGCGGCGCTGGAAGTTCCGAGACACTCCAACACAAGTCCCGGATCAGTGGCTGGTTACGGCTGGTGTTCTGCCTCTGCGGAGGTGGTAATGGGAGCTGGGTAGGTGGCATTTTAATGTGCATCAGAGAACAGCTTTGGCGAAGCGGAAGAATGCTGATCAGGTTACTTTCCCTCACTTTCCATACAGCAACACGCTGTGATGGCCCAGTATTGCAGTGCATCAGCAAAATGGCCTGTTAGCGTGCTTAGCGTTTTTATTGTCCTTATATTCAGTGTTAGACTGACCCCCTCAGTCACTTATCCATTAAATAATGAAAGAGAAAAATAAGCTAATAAGATCCCATACACACACGCCCACCAGTCCAACCCCCCCCCAACACACACACACACACACACACACACACACACACACACACAGTTTATATTATATTATTCAGGGAAATTTATTATTTTTAATTATCTATCTTAATAATCCACCTTTGCCCAATGTTGATCATTTTGTATTGTAGTGTAAAACAAATAAGACATAAAGACCTAAAGAGATGAGGCATTACGTGCAATGGACACGTTCAGTCAGTAGGAGTGCTCCACCTAGTGGACACCTCTGCTAATAACCCAGTTTGGTTGACATACAGGCTCAATTTCAATTGTGCAGCATTAATCTAGGATCACAGTCTCATTCAGATTCAGTCTGTTTGAGGAGCTTCAGTTGAAATCTGTCAAATAGACACGTAGTCCTATGACTCCAGCTCTGTTGGTGCATCAGAACTGTACAGTTCTGGGTGTTTCCCCCCAAACCGTTTACAGTTTATTATATGAACAATGGAAAACTAACTCATTTTCTGTGCTTTACCAGGACTGGTTTAATCTACATGTGTTTTCTTGACATGAGGGGGTCACTATGGCTATAGTCTAAACATATATGACAACTCATTCTATTAACCATCATTCTAAAGGAAATCTCATTAGTGAAATGTATCTTATATATCGTTAAATATTCTATACATAATTGATAACAGTAGAATGGGAGTGTTTCCAGATCTCTGTGAGGGTGGTGAAGATGTGGAAGATGCCCTGAAGATGCCCTGCTGTACCACTGTGTCATTATCCTGTAATGTTATCATGGTCACATGAATAATTGTAATCATTTTGAACAAAAATATTTTGAAAATGTTATATTTAACGCATGGTTTTCCATTATTACTAGCTGTGTTCACATAATAATCATATATGTAGTGAATTGTGGATATAACACCAAGATTTTGTATTTTAATTTTTTCCCAAGCAAACTGGAATTATTTTGATAATATATTACATAACTGCAAGGCCTAAAAGTAAAAGAGCTAAATGCTTGACAGGTCACATGGGTCACAACAAGAACACATACATTCACTCTTTCCCAGAAGTCCTAGCAGTTCCAGCTCAGGTTTTTCTTCTCAGCTGCTTCTTGCTGAAAGGCTTATGGCGTTCTTTACATTGCTGTGTTCATGTAACCTCAGTGGGAAAGACCTCCACCTTGTGGTACGGAAAATGCCTTCACATTAAGGCTTCTTACTCAGCCAGCTTGTGTCAGGTTTTTTTAATAGGTAGAAGAATATCCTGCTGACCAATTAGATGTTCCTTCATGGAAAGTGAAGCTGCATCTCGTAGGAGACACAAGGTGTCAACTGGTCCTGGGTGAAGATCGTAGTTTCCAACCCAGGACACTTCCAAAGTTTGGCAGCCCATGTATTCCTGCCACTGTTGTAACCAACGGCTGTCTACTAGGTACCATTTATCTCCAGCACCTCCATCTGTGCTCTTCGGGTGTCCAGATCTGCAGTGGACACAGAAATGTGGAGGCTATGTTGTTTTATGTATGTATAATTGCGAACTACATGTAAACTGAACTTTAAGCCATTGACACTATACACAGCTATACGGCTATACAGTGCTCTATTTCCCTGTTACATAACAGATCAGACATAGTATCGCACGCGCACTCCTCTCTGCGATCTTCTTTATTTCCTTGATTGCTGAATTGTGTGCCTGTTGAAGCAGAATCAGAGCTCAGCTCACATTCCTGGCACTCAGACGAACGCTAATATGGAGTTGGCTCCAGCTTCCTGCCATGTGGCGGGGTGGACAACAATGGATACATCTACATTGCATTACATTGCATCTACAGCTTTGGCATGCTGTGTCACCAGGACGTGGAGGTGGTCCTCGGCATGGGAGAGCCGCTCCAGCCCAGCGTCTCACTCTCTCTCTCTGCTTTGGCTCAGTGATTTCCTGCTCCAAGCTCTTTAATGAGCCCTTCAGCCTGCGTCTCTGCTGCCTTCTGCTTCTGAACCAGAACCTCCAAAAGCTCAGACTGGATCCTCTCAAGGGTGGGCCAGAGACTGCCAAACTCTCCGACGGCGTCTGACTTCTCTTAAGTTCTCGTGTTATGACGCGCCTGTACGTGTATGGTATAAGCATTAGTGATTCCTCGATCGTCTTAGCAGGACGCGTTCAGTCACTTCCTTTCACTTCCTTGGACTCAGTTTGTAGATTCGTGTGCTCAGTCTTCTTCATTCTTTCCTGGAGCATCTCCAGAGTGCACGCCTGTCTTTTCTCTAGCTGTACCTGGAAAAGAACGAAGAAAATCTCTTGTAATGATGGAATTAGGGGCTCAAATCTTATCTTTCATATGGATATCAGCTGTCAGTTGTTGTTATTATATCACAATTAACGTCTCAGAGAGACATTTCTGCACAAAGCTTTTATTTCTTACTAGTATATTGACTGAAAAGCTGTAATGCCTTCAGTTATAATTATTAAATTCACATGAGAAGCAAATGGCATTTTATCAACCAGAGGAGCGTTACCTTCCACCTCCTTCAGTGCAGACCACACACACACACACACACACACAGACACACACAAACACATGTCTTGTCATCTCTACAGCTCGTGTATTGTTCCAAGTTCTGCACAGTATCACCGGTGTTGCATTTCTTGAGTTCAGCTGCAGTTGGGAGACGCTTCAGACGTGTGAAAGATGTTCCCCAATCCAGACAGCGGTCTGGGCCTGCGCTCCTGGAACAGTGCAGACACCGCACACCACAGACGTGTCAGCAGGACGTTCCTTCCAGGAGCTCCAGGATTTCACTCGTGCGTTGAAGTGAGCAGCCAGGTCAGAGGTGAAGGCGTTAAGCCGAAGTTCTGGCCTATTAGTGCCCCTAATTACTAAATGGACCCTGGCACTTCTGATGGTTGAACCACCATTGGTTGAGACAAGCCAGGCAGAAGTTGTGTCCCCTTGGAGTACAGAAGGGACCAGTGAGTCACACCTTCAGACAGAAGAGTGCTGCTGGGAGCCATGCCTGACAGAGGAGGAGCACGGGTATTAGAACAGTTACACGCAACATTCAACAGCACCTTTATTTCTCACAAAACCATAGGATGTACATGACAACGTGTTGTGGCAGTTGCCACTGGCTAGAGAGAGTGAGAGAGTGAGAGAGAGAGAGAGGGGGAAAGGGAATAGAGAGAGGGAAAGAGAGGGAGACAGACAGGGAAGAGAGAGAGAGGGAGAGAGGAAGAATGGAGGGGGAGAGAGTGAGAGTCTGAGAGGGAGAGGGAGAGAGAGGAAGAGAGGGAGAGAGAGAGAGGGGTGAGAGGGAGAGAGAAGGAGAGAGAGGGAGGGAGAGTGGAGAGAGAGGGAGAGGGAGAGAGGGACATGGTGAGGACTCCCAGGCTGCCATGCACCACCCCACAGACTGAATTAGATAGACTGTGAGTTAATGTGTGTCCATTTAATTCATTTTGTCTGTACCATTTCCTTCTATAGCTCTCTTTGGATATCACTCTCCTTGTGTGTGAGTGTGTGTGTGTGTGTGTGTGTGTGATTTCAGATACCTTTACCCACAGTTTTCATGTGATTCTAGACACCTGTGCCCGACGTTCCCTGTTAGTTTTCAGTCTTTGTGGTTACCATTATTTAGCAAATATTGCATTTGTAGCATGGAAATATTACATTTAGCCTACTGGTTCAATATCAGTAGCTAAATGGGGTGTCCACTCAACACTGAGTAGCCTAAAAACTGGAACTATTCACCTAACTGAACACTTCCTTGTTTTTCCAGACTGTTGTTAATACCATTATCAATTAACCGCAAAAGATTAAATTTTTTGAGCCCTATAATTATTGTATAATTGTTGCTTCTTTGTGGTTTCACTTTCCGTTTTACTTTACATGACATTTCCAGACTCCGCCTTTCACATTATGGGCTTGACATTTTGAGTTGGGTGATGCTGTGGTGAGGAGACCCCGCATTAGGAAGCAGGCAGGCCAATTACCTCAGCTGAAGATTTGACCCTTTGTCCTCTCTGCTTTTCTTCACTCCAGCAAGAAGATACCGTGTGGTCTGGTGATCACGGGTTCATCATCACAGTGCGACTGTTATCAGGCTGATTTCTCACATCTGCGAATCAGTTCATATTGCACGACTGAGTCGTGCTCAGAAGAAAACCAAGCAGATCTTTACTGGTGACGGGGAAGGAGATGAAACTCCAGCTCCAATCAGCTCCTGGCTTCAGGTTCCTGGGTGTCTACATGTCAGCAGATCTGACATGGACCTGTGAGCACCACAGCGCTGTGGAAGGAAGCATGGCTGACTGTCTGAGGCTACGCAAAGACAATGTACCTCCAGATGGACTTAATAATAATATAATAATAATCTTTATTTGTATAGCACCTTAACATAAAGGTAATAAAATGACAAATTCTTAAGATAATAGACAAAATTATGTAATAAAGTACTTTGGTAAATAGAACTATTAAAATAATTAGAACAAACATAAAATGTAACTAAATAAAATGATGAAGAAAGTAAATAAAATGGAAACCTAGTACAACAGACATAGATTAACTAAAAGCAGATCTAAACAAGAAGGTTTTAAGACTCCTCTTGAAGCTATGCAGGGATGAAATGTCTCTGAGCTCCTCAGGAAGAGAGTTCCAGAGTTTTGGGCCATAACGGCTGAAGGCACCCTCACCAATCTTTAATCGGCTTTTAGGAATCACCAGTAGATTACTGTTTGACGACCTGAGAGACCTGACTGGAACATATCTAACTATCATTTCACTGAGGTAAAGAGGAGCAAGACCATGAAGACATTTAAAACCATCACCAGAACCTTAAAATCTATTCTAAAGCTGACAGGTAGCCAGTGCAGTGAGTGGAGCGCAGGTGTAATATGATCCCTCTTTCTCGTGCGGGTCAGGACCCTTGCAGCAGCATTCTGAACTCGCTGTAGCTGAGAAATCGAGCTCTTTGGGAGAGCAGATAAGACAGCGTTACAATAATCAAGCCTTGATGTGATAAATGCATGGACAAGTTTTTCACTATTAGCAGGAGAGAGCATATCTTGGACCTTAGCGATGTTTCGGAGGTGAAAATAAGCTGTCTTGCATGTGGTCATGATGTGTGATTTAAAGCTTAGCTCATTATCAAAAGTGACACCCAAGTTCTTAACATATTGTTTGGCTTTCAGATTAATTTGATTTAAATAGGTCTGAACATCTTCCCTTTGTGAGTCACTACCAAGAACAAGAACTTCTGTCTTCTCTTTATTTAATTGCAGAAAATTGTCAGACATCCATGTCTGTATATCACCTATGCACTCAAACAGTGAGCTAATTGATTTTAGGGCTTTAGGTTCTAGAGAAATGTAAAGTTGAGTGTCATCCGCATATTGATGATAACTAATGCCATGTTTGTTAATGATATGTGGTAATGGAAGCATATATAGGTTGAACAGTAAAGGCCCAAGAATTGATCCTTGGGGTAGATGATGATGGATGAGGATGACTTGCTTGTCATCCTCTTCTGAAGCAACTGTGAGAACATATTAGCATCACACAAAATGAGCATCACTCTAAATGCACATTAGTGAACTTTACCTATCATAGTGTACCCGAAACCACACACAAACAACACATATATAATGCATGATGGTTATATATTGGTTATATAATGCATGTTGCACACAAGCTTTTTATAGCTGAAGAACTCTACCCATGTGCACTGCACACTGCACACTACACACTACACACTGCACACTACACAAAATATTGCATGTATATTGCACTTTTTTCATTTACTTATTATATCCATATTTAATTGTATATTGTATGCACCCTGCACTTCTTTTATATTCTTATATATGGCGAATCGGAAAATGAATTTCATACTAAAATACATACTGAATTTCTTTTTTACTGTGCAGTGACAATAATTGATCTATCTAGCTAGCTACTACAAATTAATCAGACTACAAATCAATGATCAGGAACTGTCCAGTCAAGAGCAGGATAGAACTGTACCTCCGTTTCAAAAACATTTTATTGTAGGATTGAACACAACCATTTTGATTTGAATTGCGAACCTACAGAAAACAACAAACCCCTCACATCATTGGTTATGTTTGTGTTTTTTTTTGTTTTCATGCTTAAGGGCTTCAGCCAATGAAAGGACTAGATACAACACTAGATAAACACTACATACAACACTAGATACAACACTATATAAACACTACATACAACACTAGATACAACACTAGATAAACACTACATACAACACTAGATACAACACTAGATAAACACTACATACAACACTAGATACAACACTATATAAACACTACATACAACACTAGATACAACACTAGATACAACACTATATAAACACTACATACAACACTAGATACAACACTATATAAACACTACATACAACACTAGATACAACACTAGATAAACACTACATACAACACTAGATACAACACTATATAAACACTACATACAACACTAGATAAACACTACATACAACACTAGATACAACACTATATAAACACTACATACAACACTAGATACAACACTAGATAAACACTACATACAACACTAGATACAACACTAGATAAACACTACATACAACACTAGATACAACACTATATAAACACTACATACAACACTAGATACAACACTAGATACAACACTAGATAAACACTACATACAACACTAGATACAACACTAGATAAACACTACATACAACACTAGATACAACACTAGATAAACACTACATACAACACTACATACAACACTAGATACAACACTAGATAAACACTACATACAACACTACATACAACACTAGATACAACACTAGATAAACACTACATACAACACTAGATACAACACTACATACAACACTAGATACAACACTAGATAAACACTACATACAACACTAGATAAACAATACATACAACACTAGATACAACACTAGATAAACACTACATACAACACTAGATAAATACTAGATACACACTACATACAACACTACATATTACACTAGATAAACACTACATACAACACTAGATACAACACTAGATAAACACTACATACAACACTAGATACAACACTAGATAAACACTACAAACAACACTAGATACAACACTATATAAACACTACATACAACACTAGATAAACACTACATACAACACTACATACATACAACACTAGATAAACACTACATACAACACTAGATAAATACTAGATAAACACTACATACAACACTAGATAAACAATACATACAACACTAAATACTAGATACAACACTAGATAAACACTACATACAACACTAGATACAACACTAGATAAACACTACATACAACACTAGATACAACACTAGATAAACACTACAAACAACACTAGATACAACACTATATAAACACTACATACAACACTAGATAAACACTACATACAACACTACATACAACACTAGATAAACACTACATACAACACTAGATAAATACTAGATAAACACTACATACAACACTAGATAAACAATACATACAACACTAAATACTAGATACAACACTAGGTAAACACTAGATACAATAGATACAACACTAGATACAACACTAGGTACAACATTAGATAAACACTACATACAACACTAGATAAACACTACATACAACACTAGATACAACACTATATAAACACTACATACAACACTAGATAAACACTACATACAACACTAGATAAACAATACATACAACACTAAATACTAGATACAACACTAGGTAAACACTAGATACAATAGATACAACACTAGATACAACACTAGATAAACAATACATACAACACTAGATACAACATTAGATAAACACTACATACAACACTAGATAAACACTACATACAACACTAGATACAACACTATATAAACACTACATACAACACTAGATAAACACTACATACAACACTACATACAATACTAGATAAACACTACATACAACACTAGATAAATACTAGATAAACACTACATACAACACTAGATAAACAATACATACAACACTAAATACTAGATACAACATTAGGTAAACACTAGATACAATAGATACAACACTAGATACAACACTAGGTGCAACACAAGATAAACACTAGATACAACACAAGGTACAACGCTAGATACAACACTAGGTAAACACTAGATACAATAGATACAACACTAGATACAACACTAGGTAAACACTAGATACAATAGATACAACACTACATACAACACTAGAGGGCAGTCTACAGGGGCAGTCATGGTCTGGTGGTTAGGGAACTGGTCTTGTTGGGGTTCAATTCCCAGCTAGGCCATGACTGAGGTGCCCTTGAGCAACTTCACCCCAACTGCTCCCGGGGTGCCAGGCTAGGGCTGCCCACCGCTCTGGGCACGTGTGTACCACTAGTAATGATCACTTGTGTGTGTGTGTGTGTGTGTTCAACTTCTCACTGCACAGATGAGTAAATGCATAAGACTGGTGTAAATCACCAGATACAACACTAGAACACTAGATACAACACTAGATACAACACTAGATATATACAATTAAACAGTAGATAAACTCTAGATACTACACCAGGCAAACATCTGAGCGAAGGACCTGCTCCATCCATCTGCTCTTGGGTCATACTGTGACACCTTAAACCACTGAACTGAACTACTGACACTCTTCATGACAAGATGGCGGAAAAAAGAAATGGAATTGATTTGGCTGAGCTCAGTAAAGTTCTTTTGCAAACTCATTTTAATTCCGTTGCCCCTAGAGGAACTGCTGAGCCCTCTTTGCATCAGCGAGCAGCACCTGCACCCCCAAGGCCAAAAACGGAGCAGTACAGTATCTGTGCTGCATTCATGCATCAGCCTGCACTAACCTGCTTAGCACCTGGACCTCCAAACATGAGTGTCACGTGTGAAACAGAACATGCAAAATATGTCAGTCACGAATCTTCTGAATGAAAACATTTTGGTAATTTTGTTTCCTAATAGCTCAGTGAGAATTGTTGGCAGCTCTTAGTTGTCCTAGCTTGTAGGGTTTCACAGTTTCTAAGAAGATAGCGTCACTCATGCTCATCGACTCCCATCACTTGCATCTAGAAATCACTGCATGTGCTGTTCCTCAAATCAGTGCATGTGCTTTTCCTCAAATCAGTGCATGTGCTGTTCCTCGAATCAGTGCATGTGCAGTTCCTCAAATGAGTCTCCAGTTTTGCATTATGGTTTCACCATTACTCATAATTAATCTTGTGCTGTTGCAATGTCTCCATCTGCTGGCTGCTTATGAAATTGACATTTTTTAATTGGAGTTCTTGATGGACCTGTCTTGTAACTCATTTATATTTACACAGCTGAATATTCTCCACAAGAGCACGCTGTGTAAAAGTTGTGCCTTACATCAGTGACACGGTGTCTGTATTTACTGGTCAATTCAGCTGCTCTTTCTATCTCATCTTTGTTTTACTCCCACTGAATGTTTCTACCATTTTTTCTCCTACTCAGTAACAATGTAGTTTTTGTTTATGTGTCACTGCGTGAGGACAACTGTGAGGACATTTCACTACAAAAGCATTTGTACTGCTTAGATTGTCTCTAGCATGCCTGATCCACACTGTAAGGTTACAGTCAAGGCAGAACTCCAGTAACATAAACTCCAGTAAGATAAACTTCAGTGACATAATCTCCAGTAACAGAAACTCCATTAACAGAATCTCCAGTAAACTCCAGACTGTATAATGAATGGTACTTTATCCTGATTCATATTCAGCAGGATAGAATTTTTTACTTTTTTATGGCTACATAGATAAAAAAAAGAACAATATAACAAATAATAATACAATATAAAATAGAATAATACAAAGACAATGATTCTGGAAGTGTGCTCAACCATCTCTAAACCTTCTCTCTCTCATCTCACATCTTCTCTGCTGGATGATCAAATGTTCTGTGGTCTTATCATGACATTGATTCCGACACCAAGTCCCTGTGAATAATCTGTATTCCTGCCATTGTCAGCACTTCTGTATGCTTTGCCCTTAGGACCTCACGTAGATCTCAAAAATCAACAAAGCAGAAGTCAACCAGCACTAAACTGATTTACATTTACATTTACATTTACGGCATTTCGCAGACGCTCTTATCCAGAGCGACTTACAAAAGTACTATGTGTTCAGTCAGAATATGCATCTCTATCTAGTATAAACAGGTTTAAGTCCAAACTACTTGAGGTCAAGCACTGCCATAAACCGTTGCTAGTGCTGATGCCTAGAAAGAAGACAACAAAATATAAGATTAGACACAGTGCAATACCTATCAAGACTGAAATACCTACAAGACTACATGCAGTATAGTGCAATACTTAGCAAGTGTTCCTAAAGATAAAGTGCAATTACGCTTTATACCAATGCTTCAGTTGATTTGTGCTTATAAGTGCTTTACAAAGAGATGGGTCTTCAGGCTGCGTTTGAAAACCGCGAGAGAGTTCGCTGTTCGGACAGCCAGTGGAAGTTCGTTCCACCATCTGGGTGCCAGGACAGAGAAGCATCTTGTCGCGTGTCTTATTAGTAGTGTCTGCATAGTCACAGAATTTCTAGAACATTCTGTCCAAAACAACTGCAGATGTTTCTACAAACACACCGTCCTTTGGCAGTATCCTAAATGAACAGGACGCAGAAGGTCGTTTTAGGATTAGAAAATGTTTCAAAGCTTGTCATAGAAAACACCTGAAAGATACGTGGTTACTTGGCCGTCAAAGTCCACAGTTGGCTTTGCTGGCATTTCCATGATGGATAATCAAGTATATCACTAACAGAATTCAAGTTAGCTGTGGACCAAACAGTCTTGGGGTCAGGAGTGTTGGGTAAGATGACCTTTGAGAAGTCTTCTGTAGCACAATCCTATTCAGATATCCCACTCTGAGGGTGGTCAGCATGTACTCACTCTGGTTAGTAATGATAAGATCAAGTGTGATGTGAGGAGACCAGGTAGACTGTTGTAACAGCTGCTTTGATCCACTTTGTTCCAAAACAATGAAAACGTCTGGGAGGTCGTCGCTGCCATCATAAGCACACAGGAATTTTGCTGCTCATCGTATTTCAGAGGATTGCAGCTTGGAGCACTTACTACTAATACCTCAAAGTTTAACTCTAAATAAGCATAAAGAATGCAATAAAATCAGACATCATTTTTTTATTCAATCCATAACTTTCATAAGCGGCGGCATGGTGGTGTGGTGGTTAGCACTGTTGCCTCACAGCAAGGCAGTCTGGGTTCGATTCTTGGTCTGGGCTGCTCTGTGTGAAGTTTGCATGTTCTCCCTGTGCCTGCGTGGGTTTTCACCGGTTACTCCTGTTTCCTCCCACAGTCCAAAGACATGCATGTTAGGTTGATTGGTCACTCTAGATTGCCCGTAGGTGTGAGTGTGTGCGTGTGTTGGCCATGTGGTGGACTGGCGACCTGCCCATGGTGTACCCTGCCTTTGCCCGGAGATGCTGGGATTGGCTCCAGCCCCCCCCCGTGACCCCGACTAGCGGGAATAAGCAGTACAGATAATGAATGAATGAATGAACTTTCATAAGCCTTATTTTAGGAAATGTTTTGCAGAAGAATCTAAGAACCTGAAGCCTCCCCTGGGATCAAGATGCAATCAATGCCATATGCATCTGGTGACAAAGACACTAAAAAGGGAAGCAAGATCAAATTTGCCTCTTTCTGTACTGAACCAATCATATTCAGCTATGAAATCTTGTGAACCAATCACGAAGAGAATCACTAAGTGTGTTTTGGTGTCATTAGATTGTTTATGTTCACGATAAAGGCAGGATAACATGGCTACAAACTTGGAGCATTTGTTTGGAACTTGGACCGTGGGGTAACCTTTGTGGAGATCCGTGTTAGGGGCTGTGCTTTTGAAATGATGGGGCCATTGTCATTTGGCGAATGCAGTTTTACCGTCTGTTTGCTTTAAACACATCAATCTTAAGTATTAGTCTTGATTAGAAAATTTGCCCTGAACGTCATGCCGAGTAGGACATCTTAGACACCCTGCTTCATTCTTGTCTGGTTTATTATATTTTAGTTTTTTCTTAATCCCTTCTATTTTTGAATTTTGTGTAGACCACAGTGTCGTTGTTCTTGTTCTGAGGGATGATGGAATGTGTCATTTCTGTTTTCATGCTACTGTGTCTGTCAGTTGACCTTTACGACCAGTCTATCCCATAAATGTTCCTGTGATGTTGTTCCCTAGGAAAGAACCGCTGATATGCTTCATGAAAGAAGCCAGGAGCCCTCAGCTGTGTCTCAACACATTCAGTTGATATCACCTGGAGTCTGAGGTACAGCTAACAATGGAAGAACACACTCCTGAGTGCACTGTAGTTATCTTAGATAAGAGGCTATCTGGCTAACTAGATAGCAGTTTGTTCAGGGAGCATGTTATCTGGAAGGAGAGATTAAGAAACCTATAGTAGCCATAGATAACAAATTTTAACAGCACTACTGACAATAGTAAAAAATATGAGGATTCTAAATCTGGATTATGTTCGTTAATGTCCATAATCTTGGTGCACACCGTGAACAGAACTTCCTACTTAGATTTTCTTCTCAAAATAGCCGAAGACTCTTTGTTGGGACTCCTCCAGGTTATTCCAGTTCTTTTTGCCGCACGGTGCCAGAACTGTCCTAGCACAGAGATGGGGATCAAATTTTTGTTCCCATTTGGAGGGATCATCTGCTTCTTTGGAGGGATGTCTAAATCCTTGCAGTCTCTTCGGTAATGCAGCCGTTCCCTGTACAACCATGAGGTCAAACCTATGAAAAGCAATTATGTGAATGTAAGAGCGCATACCTGTCACATCCTCTGTATCAGTTAAATCTGACCCTCCCTCATACTCCTCATCACTGAACCCTCACTTGTCCTCACTCGTCCTCACTCGTCCTCTCGTCCTATTCTCAGCCCTATTTTTTGCCATAGAACATTGACTGGTTCAATTTCTACACAAAAGAATAAACATATGGTTTCAAAAACATATAAGCACATCTGTAAGCATATCTGTCCATTCATACACCATCTATCTATCTGTCTGGATCCACTGACTATATAGTTCCATTGTTGCAGAATGTTGCCATTTGGCAACACACCGTATTTATTGAATAAAAAGACAGTATTACAAATGAATGAATTTTCAATTTATATAGCACATTTCAAGATACCCAAGTCACTTTACAACTTTAACACAGGTACACGACCAACCACACACACCGGCGAGAAGCGGCAGCCAATTGCGCACAGCGTACTCTCTACCGGAGATCACAGCCCCCTGGGCGAGGAGGGCGAGAGAGAACAGACCCTTGTGTGTGTGTGTGTGCCTTTGCACGCACGCGCGTGTGTGTATGTGTGTTCATCCAGCAGGGCAGCAGCACCAGAAGTATCAGCTGCTGTCCCAGTTCTAGTCTGCTACTCCTCTTCTCCGTCGCCCTCCCCCCTCTCTCTCTCTCACTCCTCCTTTCCGAGGCGCTCGTGGCCGGCGTGCAGATCTGAGGAGGTCGGGGCTGGCGGGACTCTCTCCTCATGCTGCGGGTGTTTATCCTGTGCGCCCAGAATGTGCTGACGCACGATGAGGACATCGCGGATGCCTACTGCTGCGTCGCATACGAAGGTAGGCTGACTACGCTACGGTGATTAAATGGTGACTGGACAACCTGGTCCGGCCACCGCCCGGCTGTACTTTACTCTTTCTCTTTCTCTTTTTCCGCTCACCCCTCCTCCTCCTCGCTGCCTTTCTGTCCATGGGTTCCTCTGCACCACAGCAGCTGAGGTTATAATTAGAAGAGCAGAGTGACAGAGAGAGCCCTCTCACTCACTGTGCCGCTGTGGGGTGGGGTGGTGTGGGGTGGGGTGGGGCCCGCAGGAGAGTCCAGTTACACCATGGCGCTCTGTGTGTGTGTGTGTGTGTGTGTGCGTGTACAGCATGGTTCTGAAGCTGTAAGCAGTGCAAGTGTCATCGGAGATACGGGGCACCATTCTCTTCCACAGCCTTAATGTTGCTTCCTCTCTGGCCCAGTGTGAATGCTGTGAGGCTGTGTCTACTGCCGTGAGGCTGTGTCTGTTGCCGTGAGGCTGTGTCTGTTGCCGTGAGGCTGCGTCTGCTGCTATGAGGCTGTGTCTGCTGCCCTGAGGCTGTATCTGCTGCCGTGACGCTGTGTCTGCTGCCGTGAGGCTGTATCTGCTGCCGTGCGTCTGTGTCTGCTGCCGTGAGGCTGTATCTGCTGCCGTGCGTCTGTGTCTGCTACCGTGTGTCTGTGTCTGCTGCCGTGACGCTGTGTCTGCTGCCGTGTGGCTGTGTCTGCTGCCCTGAGGCTGTGTCTGAAGTCTGCTGTGTCAGTCTGTGCTGCACCAGAGATCGCTGGTCCATGCAGCTGTTTATGCAGCCTCAATCTCACTGGCTTCTGCCTGTTGAAGTTGCATCGCGACCTCTGCTTAACAGTTCGGTGGCCCCATTGTGTTGCATTGTTCTGTAGAATAAACAACTACACAGTGTTCACAAGAATGCACTACGCCGCACCACGTGTAGCCTCAAGCAATAAAAAAGGAAAATAGCAACATTTACAAAATGAAAACAGACTGTTGTTCATGCAGAGAGGCTGAATGTGGGACCTCCTCTGTATGTGAGATGTAGGATCTCCTCTGTATGTGAGATGTGGGACCTCCTCTGTATGTGAGATGTAGGACCTCCTCTGTATGTGAGATGTGAGATGTAGGATCACTCTGTATGTGAGATGTAGGACCTCCTCTGTATGTGAGATGTAGGATCTCCTCTGTATGTGAGATGTAGGATCTCCTCTGTATGTGAGATGTAGGATCTCCTCTGTATGTGAGATGTAGGATCTCCTCTGTATGTGAGATGTAGGACCTCCTCTGTATGTGAGATGTAGGATCTCCTCTGTATGTGAGATGTAGGATCTCCTCTGTATGTGAGATGTAGGATCTCCTCTGTATGTGAGATGTAGGATCTCCTCTGTATGTGAGATGTGGGACCTCCTCTGTATGTGAGATGTAGGATCTCCTCTGTATGTGAGATGTAGGATCTCCTCTGTATGTGAGATGTAGGACCTCCTCTGTATGTGAGATGTAGGATCTCCTCTGTATGTGAGATGTATGTGAGATGTAGGATCTCCTCTGTATGTGAGATGTGGGACCTCCCTCCTGTGTGTGTGAGATGTAGGATCTCCTCTGTATGTGAGATGTGGATCTCCTCTGTATGTGAGATGTAGGATCTCCTCTGTATGTGAGATGTAGGACCTCCTCTGTATGTGAGATGTAGGACCTCCTCTGTATGTGAGATGTAGGATCTCCTCTGTATGTGAGATGTAGGACCTCCTCTGTATGTGAGATGTAGGACCTCTGTATGTGAGATGTATGTGAGATGAGATGTGAGAGGATCTCCTCTGTATGTGAGATGTAGGACCTCCTCTGTATGTGAGATGTAGGACCTCCTCTGTATGTGAGATGTAGGATCTCCTCTGTATGTGAGATGTAGGACCTCCTCTGTATGTGAGATGTAGGACCTCCTCTGTATGTGAGATGTAGGATCTCCTCTGTATGTGAGATGTAGGACCTCCTCTGTATGTGAGATGTGGGACCTCCTCTGTATGTGAGATGTAGAACCTCCTCTGTATGTTGCTCATTTACTGCAGAGGAAGCTGTATTGTATATCCGGAAGTAATCACGAATGCCCTTTTGCAGCAAGAATCAATAACTTAAGCAATGCTGATTCATGCACAGATATTTCAAACGATGGAAACAGGAGATTGTCAGAATTATACTTCTGAAAGTTGACATGCAGATTAAAATGTACAAATTTAACTCATGTTACTATTTTTATTTAGTCAAATAGTAAAACTCCCACACATTGTATGATGTTATGTATATTTGATTTCTACATTTTTTTGTTGTAGTCTATTTATAGTAATTCTCTTTAGGTTTTGAGACTTCTGTATACTCTGTAAGTTATTTGTAGCTCTTGTGAATTATGTCGAATGTCACTTTCAAATCGTAGTCCATGGCAACCACACGCTGAGAACCTTAGATGCTAATGTATGAAACCAAACCTTCACCAGGCCTTGAGGGTTCAACTCATCTTAGCTGATTCTGGCACAAATAATAAGGGACTCATCTTCTTGCTAAATATAGGTTTAGACTCTGAAATACATAATTAGGATTTTCATAGAAATCCATGAAGAATCTTTTAAATGTAGTTTAGCTTAGAAATAATTAAATTTAGCAAAAGTACATAAAGTCATATTGTATTGTATTGTTCTCCAACACTGGCCATTGAATAAATAACTACATTTTTAGTCGCATTTTAGTCGCGTTTTCTCATTATTCTTTTTCTGGTTTTCCTCATTTCTACACATTCTGTGAATGATTTGAGCTCATTTATAAAAAAAGATGATTTATCTGTTATTCGGTGCTGATGGCAGTTTAGTGCTGTTTAGTGATATTTTGAGTAGACAAAGGCAGCTCAGTTGACAGCGTATAAGACCCTTTTTTCCCATTGAGGAGGCCTAGGGTTGGTCTAGTGTGATGGTGCCATTCCTCTGAGGCAGCAGGTGGTGCTCCTAGGTGGAGTAAATCAGAAGAAGCCCGGAGCAGGAAGGAAACTGTGTTTACTAATGAAGTCCTCCAGCACATGGCTCAAATCAGTGCTTTCAAACATGGATAAATGGTTTGATTGTTTTAATTATTAGAACCATTACAGTGGCAAGAACTTTACATGATCGTAATGTGTCTTGTAGGAATATAATTATGATAATTATGAAATATTTGCTTCCTTGTTTGAGAATGATTATTTAGTCCCATCTACAGCATTTAGTTAGTCATCAAGAAAAAAAATAGAGACAGAAAGAGAGAGAGAGAGAGAGGGGGGGGGGGGGCAGAAGAAGATAGGACAAGCCAGCAGGAAATGTCCAGACTTCCTCTGGACGTACAGGCTGGGTCACAGGAGCTCAGGGGGTTTGGTCCAAAGCGAGCTTGTCCCAGCGAGTCCCCACACAACTTCGTCTCCCCTTGTCTGAGTGTGAGACACTCGAGGTCCTGGCAAGCAAATCTCCCCTTTGGACTACACCAGGTGGCACCCGCGGAGACTTCGTGTTTGGGACCTCCACCCGTTGGCAGGAAGGAACCCCGTGCACTCTCGCCAATCCAGCCCCCTCGCCGACCCGTCGCCGCTGGCGACTGCCCTTTCCCCGCCTCTCTCCTCCTGTCGGGTGATGTGCGGCGCTGCTGCCCGCGCGCTGCAGAGCTGAGGCGGACGGCGTGCGTGGACCATGCTGAGGTGTGTGCTCCAGAGAGCCACCCACGTGAAGAACGTGGAGAAGGGGGAACGCCACAGCGACCCGCTGGCCAGCATCACCTTCCGAGGTAACGCGTCGGCGCCGCCTAGAACGTCCGATTAATCCCAGACCTGGCCACGTGCCTGTGGAGCTGGAGGTCAGGGTGCACGGGGACCGCAGGGGGCGCAGGTCTCGGCAGGTCTCATTGGGGCGGTTGTGATCCGATGCTGTGCGAGGCGATAGTTCTTAGGAAGGCTGGTGTTGTTTTAAATGGGCCAGGCATAAAGATTCAGGATGCTCACATGCAAATGTGACTCGAATGTCAGGGATGTTGTAGTCGCACTCACGTTGTGAGTTATGGATGCCGTGTCATGACCAGAGAGCAGGGAGTTGCGTTCGTCTGCAATAACTCAAAGCCAGTGTGGGTTGTTTGATGATAAGGATGTTATCATCAGTGACACACACATCATACAGATACAGCGGGTGGGGTTACAAGAAATGGCTGTGATAACATCTGTAATGGGCTCAACTGTTGCCATCTGTACCCTCTGTTAATGTCGTACACAGTGCAGGAATACAGTTGGACGCACTATAAGACTGAACCCAAGTCTCTTTATGTCTCATTCCCAGTGGAAAGAATGAGTAGGGCAAACTCAGCCTGCACTTTGAGATCACTAGCAGTTCCTGTCTTTGTCTTCTGTTTCCTGTTTCTACACACCAATGCATAAGAACGTATGTGTTGGGCAGGGTGTGTCTGTGTTCTGGGTTGCTATAGCAACGGCCACTATGGGATGTTATATGACAGATTCTGTGTGTGTGTGTGTGTGTTGTGGGGGGGGGGGGGTAAAGGTAAACAGAGAGATGTGTGGGTTTCTGAGTCCCACATACTGGGGAGGCCTCTAGTGGGTACTGTGTGGGATGTTGTCCAGACGGGGGGTGCTGAGCCCACTGCCTTCCTTCCAGAGGACAAGTGAGATTGTATCTTGTATCGTGACTCTGAAATATATAATAGGGTTTTTTATGAAGAATGTTTGAAACGTAGTTTAGTGCTGAAATAGTCACATCTTGCAAAAGTACATAAAGTCATATTGGTGTACTGTTTTCAAACACTCGCCACTGAATAAATAACTGTAAAAGTTTTAGTTGCCGTGATTTTCCCATTATTCTTTTTTTGATTTTCCTCATTTCCACACATTCTATGATCTCATTTTATGTAATGTGCAGTATCGTACTTGTGAAAGTTGGGTGAGATGGTAAACCTTACATTTATTTCCAAGCCTTTTTTTATATTATTTGTTAATATAGAGCTGCCACATCAATCCATTCTAGGCAAAATCAGTGTGCCAGCAAACATATTCTATAACAACACAACCCAAAAAGAAGACAAATCAAGTCATTGTAACATGTCAGCGAAACCATTTTCATAGATCAAGTCACGACTAGCAGGAATTAAACTGAAGTACGGATAATTGTGGGTGTGGCCATGTAATCATTTTCATGGCCAATCCGCATCACTGTGTAATTATATACACTATGCTGTCATTTCATTATTTTTGCAGGCTAGTTTAATTATGTTGTAGGCAAGATGAAATCACAAACTCAGAAGAAAATAGGCTCCAAGTTGTGACCGTGTGTGTGTGTATGTGTGTGTGTGTGTCACTGTAGGAGGGACAGAGCCTGCTGGGTAATGTTGCAGGATTGTTGCCTTGTGGTATTAAATGCCACCATCATTTATAGACATCAGAGGTGCAAATTACCCTGCATGCAGCAAGCTCTGAACCAGCAACAAATAACGTGAGGGAGATAGATAGATTCTGATTGCACTTCAGAATGAGTTAACTGACAAAGATAGAGAGACAGGATATATTTAGCATCCTATTAAAAAGCATGGGGTTTGATTTGTGTCCAGTGTCTGAGATGTGAGAAAACCAAACCAGAGCTGGGTGTGTCCACTGGACGGAGCACTGAGAGGCTGGACGTATCTCCCCTTCCACTCGGAAGTGCCAGGGAGTCATATGTGACTTCCTGCTTTTTAGGATTTCCACCAATCCTGGCTCAGAAGTTTCAGGGTCACAGTAATTCCATCATATTTTTTGCTCCAGTGCTTGTATCAACCATTGCCAAACTTGCCCTTTCCTGTTGTTCTCCTTCGGTTGTTGGACTGGGCTTTTCACGGCCCGTACTATTTTAGACGTTCGCCGGCTGTTGTAGATTAATTTTCCAAAATGTCTGGTATGATGTACATTTACCAGATATGTTCCTTTATTCACCCTTGCCACTCGTGATCCAAACAGGAAGGTAAACACCTCTTTCCTGTACTAGTAAATAGCATGATACATTGGTGGGATTGGGTGGTGCGAACACGAGTGTGGTTTTACAGCTCTGTTGACTTGTGTGTTCACACGGAAGATGGGGGAGATACTGGGGATTATGTAAGTATGGGAATAACCAATTTGTCAAAGTGAGGTTTGATGGAGGCCTTCAATGTCAAATCCTGAACGAGACTGTGTGGGGGTTGAGCACTTCTCCTGAAGCCATTATGCATTATCTCTCTTCCCCTCACTGGACAGAACATGCTCACTGAGTCATGGTTTGGGTTTTTGAGCAAGCCTCTATACGTCAGGAGATTCTCTGGATTTTACCTGCCTTCTCTAATATATAACTTACTTTTTTTATACTCCACTTTCATAAATATGTTCACCTGTTAATTACATTTAATTTAACAGTTCAACTGTTCGTTAAATTGAACGAAATTCCATTGAAAGCCATGCATATCAATCTTTAAAAAGACACCCTTCAGTAAAACGTCAGTCTTAGATCTGTTTATAGAGATGCCAGAAAGACAACTTCCTGTGTGGACAGGAAGACAGTACACAGCCTTCCTTCTCCTCCCATTTTAAGAAATGTGTTTCCTTCTATTATATGTGAAACAATTTGACCCATCATGTTTGATCCCATGCAGTAATGATGATGCCATAAACAGCTGCAATTGTTTGTGTGTTGTTGATATTGTGAGAGAATCTCAGAGCTATTTTTTAGGGTGAATTTTATAGAACTTCTTATAGCAATGACTATTAAGGTAGGTGTCGAAGGGCTGGTAAACATTCATTTTGAGGACCTGTTCAGCGTTTGAGTGAAACCTGTGATGTCATAATGCTCTCTCCATTGGTTTGTCCATCTAGGGTGTAAGAAGAAAACCAAAGTCATCAAAAACAATGTCAACCCTGTCTGGAATGAGGTTGGTTATCCACATTTTAGATATTATAATAGTGGTACTCAGTATTAACATATTGTAAAAAAGATTTACTAAGATGCCAGAGAAAATTATGATGGACCTAAAACCATTTAAAATGGACTGAATCTTAATCGTAACAGCTTTAGTTATGTCACTTCATTACCTGTTGAAAAATTAGGCTCTTTAAAGCTATGTAATGCTCTACCAAATATGTCGCGGTGCTGTTATCTTAGTGGCCCTTCAAACATTGGGGAAAAATTATTTTTGCCAACACTACACTCTGATGTCTTCTGCCCATTCCTTCTGGCAGGGTTTTGAATGGGATCTTAAAGGAGTACCTCTAGACTCTGCAGCTGAGCTGCACGTTGTCGTGAAGGACCATGAGAAAATGGGAAGAAACAGGTATGTGCGTGTCTGATACTAATCTGATCTCTTAAGTGTCTTTCAAATGTCTCTGCGCATGACATAAAAGAACAGAAGAGGACAGGCCAGTAGTGATCCGAGCTGCACCAGGACACACATAGCAAGACAGCAGATGTGCAAGAAGGGCTTAAATGAGGAAGGGCTTAAATGAGGAAGGGCTTAAATGAGGAAGGGCTTAAATGAGACCCGCAGGTTGGCCTCCTGTCCTGGACCTAGGAGCACCAGGCACGCTTGTTTCCAAAGGCAAGACTGATTTAGAGCAGGACGTCCAGATTGTACAGCCGGAGTCTTTCTTATCTTATCAGTTCAGTCAGTGACGTACCCTTCAGCGACCTTGAGCATGGTGCATGGTACCCCGGCCTGCCTGTAGCCGCCGGCGTGTGTTGGCCCGAATCTCGGCTAACGCAGAGACGGCCGTTGTTGCAGTTGCTGCCCGGACCTTTGGGATACTCGTCTTGTTTTTTTCCACAATGTGGCTGCATGAGAAGAAATAGTTTTGACTCACTAGCCGTGTGCTGGGGAGCGTGGGGTGGGCATGGTGGGCATGGTGGGCATGGGTCAGGAATAGTCTCCAGCGTCCAACTTCCTGATTACAACCAAAGGCAATTCTGAAGCAACCTGCGGCGTCACTGACTAGTGAAATTGTGCAGGGAGTCAGTGGGGTTTCATGAGTCTATGGCAAAGCAATAATGATCCATTTTCTTTTTTTATAGAGATGGTGATGGTGCATAAGTCATTCCTAAGTGCCTTCGGCCTGTTGCTCTTCACAGACGTCAGTTCTGTGCGCACTTTAATGTTTATCTGAAGTGGGAAAACGGCCCATTAACGCCATGTCTTTCCTCTAGTAACGATACATTCCATTAGGCATTGTTTCACTCAGCATCCCCAAGTGTACACCAATCAGAACCCATTGTTCCCTCTGCAATCTGGATAGGAACATAACCGAACTTACTTCACTTCTGTTTTCCAAACTTCATACTAAGAAGGTGTCACCTGTGATGGGGAATTAAGTCCAGTGTGCAAACCAAAGACTAGTGCCTAGTTGCTGACCTGCTTTCCGAAGTCACAGATCTTTGTTGTCATGCGGCTATGAATTTGTCGACATTACCGGAGGAAAATCACAGATCTGCTGTTCTCAGATCAGTGGAATCAGCCGCTAGCAGAAGCTTGACAGATACACTCCTCCATATCAAAGGTCTCTGTGTGGGACATTTAGGGCCACGTGAGACATCCGTGTGTCTGCTGGGGAATCTAGAGAATGAAGAGGTGCATGAAGAAGGAAGAGTGACATAAATGGGAAGAATGTCCACAGGCCTGCCAGAGTTATTAGGGCTTACTGAGGAACATTAGGCCTCTTTAAATAGGTTTGTAAATAGGCCTTAAACTCAGTTGAATTTCTGTTACTATAAAACATTATTTTAAAATGTTAGACTCTTCCTGATAAGATCACTTGTACGTTATAAAAAATGGAAAAGAAAGAAAGAATGCCCAGTCGTTCCAACGCTTTGCACACTGGAGAGCACGCATTTGAGCATTTGTCAGAGTGACCCATGTTCACACATACTTCCAGAAGCATTTGGTGATGGTTCATTGGGCAGACAGTGGCACGAGGGGAGGAATGTGGAGACAGCGTGACTGACCAGTGAAGTATCTGTTGAAGAATCTAGCCTTGTGAACTTGGACATGGACATGTGCGTGTCTGTGTGTGTGTGTGTGTCTTTGTGTTGCATGTCTTCCAAATGTTAAAAACGAGATCCCTGCAGTGAGACGTGTCCGTGTTCATCCTGCAGGTTCCTGGGGGAATGTCGGGTGTGTTTAAGAGATGTGCTCAACTCCCCGAACCTCGCAGCCACCTTCACTGTGTCCTTGGTGGATTCCAAGAGGAACAACACTGGGGTAGGGCGCCCCCCCCCTCCAACACCCCCCCCACAACCCCCCCTCCTACCCCCTCCCTGTCTTTCTTGGGATGAAATGTAATTAACCAAAGCGAACAGAATTATTAACATTAAAAGTGATACCACTCTGGTGTAACAGAAAAAATATAGAGATATATACATATAATGAAGGTTTGTATATACACCTACTGTATACTCCCTCCCTCTATCTCTCTCTATCCCTCTTGCTCTTCTCTCCAATCTCTGACAATTCCTTTACACAGACTCATGGTAACTTAACACTTACCAAGAATGAAAAAAGAGTAAGAGGAAAGATATTGTATGTCGCAATCAAATTTAGCACACTGTTCATTCTGAAAGGCTCTAATGGGCACTGTGTGCTGAATAACCCTCGATTTCCTCTACATGTTGCAAAAATAGCATCTTATGTTGTTCCCTCTTTAGTATCAGACAAGAAACACCCAGCACAGGATTTGGGAGCCAGTTTAAATATGTGAGAGTATTTTTAACCATTTCCTCAGTGAACCTTTCAGGTCATACCCACTGAGCGAGCACACACACACACACACACACACACACACACAGTCGAGCTCTGTGCAGGTGCCTAGAGAATCTCTGTCCGTTCCTGCCCCTCCCATCACCATCCCTTTGCCCTGCTGACATTGGACACTCCTGTCTCTTTTTTGTCCCAGTGTGCCCTGCAGTCAGACTGTGCTGCTGACATCCAAGCGCTGCTTCCTGACATTGTGTGTGCGCGTGTGTGTGCGCGCGGGTGTGTCTGCGTGACACTGGATGGTGAAGGGTGAAGAGGAGAAGGTGGAGCTGGGACTCTCAGCTGTTTTGCACCCATGTTCTTTGGCATAGGTCAGCAGAAGGAAATAACTGCAGGAAAGGGGCCCTTGTGGCCAGGTACGGCCCGGGCGGCAGGACACTGCGTTCCAGCGGCAGCAGAGGGCATCTCCTTCCCTTCCACCCTTCCAGTAACCACAGCCGGAGCCTTATATAACGTGGCAGAGTGTACACACCATCAGCCTGCTGAGGAAGGGGAGGATTTATAGATCGCTTGGCCTTCGTGAGGGCGGCGTCCCCAAAGAACACAGAACCAAGATAGACCGGTGCGGCAAACAGCATTAGAACAACAACGTTAGACGCGTAGGCAGTCCTGGTTTCATCTTCCATCCACACGCTGCCCGTTATTTTACATGCAAGTGTCAACAGTACGTCAGTGAGGGCCCTTGGAAACCTCAGGGTAGCACAGAATGTGAGTGGTCTTCTGTCTTACTGCTCAGATAATGTGCCTCAGTTCCTAAAGCCCTCTCTGTTGCAAGATAAGTTGCTGTGGAGAGTGGAGAGTACCAAGATATTAATTCCCTTGCAGTGTTCAGTGGTTAGTGGTAAACACATCTAAGAATGAACATTAGACATGAAGACCCTTGGATCTCTTGTTTATGTGCATTTCAGTAAGGGGGATTGGTCACACCAGAATGAGGGACTGGTCACACCAGAATGGGGGATTGGTCACACCAGAATGAGGGACTGGTCACACCAGAATGAGGGACTGGTCACACCAGAATGAGGGACTGGTGACACCAGAATGAGGGACTGGTCACACAAGAATGGGGGATTGGTCACACCAGAATGTGCTCTCTTCCTTTGGCCTCACTTTTCACTAGACAGTTTATTATTGCACCAGCTATTGAGTTTCCATTAGAGATCAGTGACTGTGCAGCGCCCCCACCCTTGTTAGCATATACCAGCCACGAGCTGTACATGTGAGGGGCTCTGGGCTCAACCAGCTCTCTCCTCCTGCTTACCCACTAACCGTGTTCTACTTCCAGACTATGTGGGCCCACACACACACACACGCACACAGGCAGGTCTGCTTCGTCACGTGAGTGCGGTGTGGCCTCAAAACTACAACTGGCATTCAGTGCAAAACAAACAGTGTAAAACAGTGTTATCTGTCCTACTGGCGTGAATGAGGCTTAGCCTTTTCCCTCTTGTTCTTTCGAGTGGGTATCCCACTCCAACCGACGACTCTGATGCCAACTCGGCAGTTCAGAGCTCTATCTGCTATTGATTCCTATGATGAGATTACATGTATAAATGAGTGAGAACTAATGCATCATGGAAGATGTAGGAGACCAGATGCTTCGTCTAGCTGTAGTAAGGGTCCAAGACACTGGGAAATTTGTTGTATATCTAATTCCTCATTTTTTTAAATCAAATTTGAATTTTTATAACACTGAGAATTTCTAATGACCTGTGAGGATAGTTCATTCTTGTAACTTGAAAATGCCAATGTGTCAGAGTAGGACTATGGCATCTACCTAGCAGCTGTCTGAGTCAACGCAGAGGAAGGAGACTGAAGAACACAGGCATGTTATAGCCAAATCTCACTGTACTGTTAGTACTGACCTGAACTGCAAGGTTCAACAGGTAGTAGATGTAGGTGATGTATATTCACTAGGCATAGAAGACATTGATAAAAGTACAGTATTGTTTGATATTGATTTTGAAGATATTGCAGATATTGATAAAAGTATTCTCTTATACCAGTACGGACTGTAAGATGGTACAGCTACTGAAACAGGAACTGGAAAAGCTTTGAACAGTACTCAGCTGTTCAATGACTCATGACTCAGTGTCCTTTCTGCAAGTGTAAATCTATTGTTCACAAATAATGATCTATGTGGGAATAAATAGATCATAAAACAGAACCCCTGCTGTATCCTGCTATTGCAAACCACATCGAAATCCCACTGATTTTGCCCAGATGAGGGTGGGTTCCTCTTTACAGTGTGACTCCTCCCAAAAATAACATTGCAGTAAATTGTTCTGTAGTTGATCTGTCAGATTCTTATAAGCATAGTCTGTGTAATCTGTCATCTTCCTCTGAGCGTAACCTGTGTAATCTGTCATCTTCCTCTGAGTGTAGTCTGTGTAATCTGTCATCTTCCTCTGATCATAGCCTGTGTAATCTGTCATCTTCCTCTGAGCATAGCCTGTGTAATCTGTCATCTTCCTCTGAGTGTAGTCTGCATAATCTGTCATCTTCCTCAGAGGATAGCCTGTGTAATCTGTCATCTTCCTCTCATAGCCTGTGTAATCTGTCATCTTCCTCTGAGTGTAGCCTGTGTAATCTGTCATCTTCCTCTGAGTGTAGTCTGTGTAATCTGTCATCTTCCTCTGATCATAGCCTGTGTAATCTGTCATCTTCCTCTGAGCGTAACCTGTGTAATCTGTCATCTTCCTCTGAGTGTAGTCTGTGTAATCTGTCATCTTCCTCTGATCATAGTCTGTGTAATCTGTCATCTTCCTCTGATCATAGCCTGTGTAATCTGTCATCTTCCTCTGAGCATAGCCTGTGTAATCTGTCATCTTCCTCTGAGTGTAGTCTGCATAATCTGTCATCTTCCTCAGAGGATAGCCTGTGTAATCTGTCATCTTCCTCTGAGTGTAGCCTGTGTAATCTGTCATCTTCCTCTGAGCATAGCCTGTGTTATTGTCTGTGTCCATCCAGGCCACTGTGACTCTGCAGGTATCCTACATCCCTCCCCCAGGAATGACACCCATCTTCCAGCCCCCACCTCAGCCTGAGGTCCAGCATAACCCCCCTGAACTGGACACTGTCACAGGTAGCTCAGCCAGATGTGTAAACACACACACACACACACACACACACACACACACACACACTACTAGTAAATGCTAGGCATTCGCACAGGGTGTCACTGTGTGTGAAGGCATCATGATGTTTGGGAACACTAGTGGAAAAGCTACAGAACAAAGACGTCCAGGCACAGGAGACCAGTGTGCAAATATTTGGCAATATATCTTCATCAACCTGAGAAGAGTCATCTGACTTTGTCATGTAGATACAGGAAATCAATGGCGGTACAGGGTCATTACATACCCTGTGAAGGCAAAGCTCTGTAGAAAGAATGTCTCCACCCCTTGTGTGTGTGGGGTGTAATCCATGAAAGCCTTTCATAGTAGCAAGGCTTTCTCATGTATGTGTGTTTGTGTGTGTCTGTGTGTGTGTGTGTGCGCATCCAGTCTTCTCACTGGACACAGTGGGTGACGGAGACACAGAGAGCATGCTCACCCTGGAGGCTGCAGAGGAACCAGAACCGGTGCCCGGGCCGCAGGCCCAGGACCCCGGGGCCCCTTTGGCCCCGCCCAAGAGAGCTCCACCTGCCTTTCAGCAGGGCCTGAAGAAGAAGAAGCAGCACAACAAGGCGCCACTCCCCAACAAACCCCAGGACCTGCAGGTATGCCCGTGCCTAACGTGCACCCCCTCATTAACAGTGTATGCTCGCACACAGCCGTACGTACCGTCGGAGCATTGTAGCATCTCGTGAAGTAGCACTGTCTAAATGAACAGTTCCCTGTCACATCTGACACGTTCTTTAGATTCCTGTTTTGTTTTTTAAGGGCATGTTAGGTGTGTGGAGTGTGCAGCTCACACTCACAAGGCCGATTAAGTCTGTGTTTACATAGAAATTGCTGTCAATTCCTGAGTGAGAAACAGTGCCCCCCGGTGGCAGCACTGGTCATGAATTCCTTTATAACATCTGAACTATGTTGATCTGAGTGTGTGCTGAAATCTCACCTCCACATATTTGTTGTTATCTTGTACTCAACACACGTCCATTCCCAGAATGAGAAGGCTGATATGTCTTCTATACGTGAAACCTCAAAACCACTGAAAGACACAGACAAATACAGTCTTACAGAAATAAGGATTACAATTTTACTATGCAAATGCAAATACAGTCCTACTTAATTTATTGTCAGTGAGAAACCACATGGATTAACGTTTACTTAGAAATGGCCAGTCTTTGAGGACCCGTACATACCGTTTTATGAGAGTGTGCATTTCTACACCAACTGAGGTGCAGAGCTTTAGATTAAGTACTGAACTTCAGCTCTAAATCCATGAAAATTGTTCAACCTTCAGGTACGAGTGCGAATCATCGAGGGAAGGCAACTGCCTGGTGTTAACATAAAACCTGTCGTCAAGGTGACCGTGGGCGGGCAGACTAAGAGAACACGTATCAGGAAGGGCAACAATCCATTTTTTGATGAGGTGAACATTTTTTCCTTACTATCATTGTTGTGTCCTTGTAGCGACTTGTAGCGAAGTTATTAAATCACAAATAAATGGAACCGTCCTTTTCTCTCTTGGCTCCAGACTTTCTTTCTGAACTTCTTTGAGACACCCACAGATCTCTTTGATGAGCCTATATTTATAACAGTGAGTAGACTAGCCATCATGCTAAGTTCTTTAGTCAGACTTTACCAAAACACTGTAGTAATAGTCACTCCTGTTCCCTTCAAGGTATTTGACTCCAAATCTCTACGCACAGACTCCGTCATTGGGGAATTCAAGGTGGTGTTTGCATGTTTTCTTTCTTTGTCAATCGATGGCCTTGCTTTAACGTTGAAGCTTTTGTCAATCCATCATATCTATGGCTGTCACCTTTGGGCTGTGTGATCCACGTACTCTGTGCCTCGCTGACGTGACAGTAATTCTCTCGTTTTGCCACTGCCTTCCCTCACAGCTGGACGTGGGCACCGTGTATAACGATCACCGTGAGTACAGCTGACTCTGGTAGTCTTGGATTTTACGCTCTGCGTGGACGTTTTCACCTTTAAGCTACGCTTAGGAGCAGAAGGGAGAGTGAGCGGTGAGAGCGGAGCGGTAATGCGAGGTGTCGTTCCGCCAGCAGGACACGCTATCCTCAGGAAGTGGCTGCTGTTGGCCGATCCTGACGACCTCTCTGCAGGGGCCAGAGGTTATTTGAAGGTCAGCCTGGTGGTTCTGGCTGCAGGCGACGAGCCCCCGGTGTGTGACGCTGCTCTTCTCCCATCGTAACGTGACTCTCATGCTTCCTCTGTGCTTCTGGACAACAGTACTGGATTCATAAATGTTTGTATGTGTGCTGTGCGTGTGCGTTAGGCGGATAAGAAGGAGGGTGTCCAGGAGAAGGAGGATATCGAGGCAAACTTGCTGAGACCAGCGGGACTAACGCTCAGAGGAGCCACCTTCACTCTCAAAGTCTACAGAGCAGAGGACCTACCTCAGAGTGCGTGTGTGTGTGTGTGTGTGTATGCAGGTGTGTATATGTATATAGAAAGTTGTGTACATGTGTATATCCATTCATTTGTGGCTTTTTCCTCTCCTGTCTCCTGCTCAGTGGATGATGCTTTTATGGATGGCGTGAAGCATTTTCTGGGCTTCGACTCCAATAGGAAGAACCTGGTGGATCCATTAGTGGAAGTCAACTTTGCTGGCAAAACGGTACAGCAGTGAATTACGCCTGTCATCCCTAAGCATGTTAGAGCTCCAGGGTTAGGTAGTCCACACACTGCTCACCACATCTCCCAGGCTCCGTTAACAGGGGAAACCCTCGCTGATCTACAGGGATAATTGCTCAGGGGGTTGCAGTAGATCTTGCCTCACCTCTGCTTTTAAGCCATGCTAAACTCTGAGAAGAAAGCACAGCTGTCTGGCTGAGGTTTCAGTCAGGTCTGGCCAGCTTTGGCACTGATGAAAATTCTCAAAATCATGAGTCAGGCTGTGGCAGGTGGACGATCCAGAGCTGATAAACCCTAACAGAACAGAAGGTCCTACCTCTCAGCACGACAGCTTAAAGGAGACATATTCAACCTTTTCCCCTCAGGCGTCATATAGTGACACCCCCCCCCAGTTAAAACAAACTTGTTTCAAACCTCAAATGTACACACATAATACTTAAACATGCAAATTTCTTCATAACACTAATTGTGATTAGCCGCAATCATTCAAACTAAATATTTAAGCATTAAGAACAGGATTGTGAAAAATAATGAACACCCAAAAGGCAAGTTACAGAATGACAAATAAATGCTCTCATGACAGAGTTGGTTAAATGTATATTTTTTGCATTTTTCCATCTCCCTCTCACACTACTGCCTCTCTGCATATGTTAAAAGCCCTTTGAAATCTCTAAAATTACAGATGACCCAAACACTTCAGCGATTTTATGACACCTTGTGAATGTCATATGATTGCTAAGTAGGCTCCCGTGTGAGCTGTGTTCTTCTGAGAAGCTTAATGGCGAGGCCCAATATTTGCTTATCCACAGATGTGCAGTAAGATACTGGAGAAGAACGCCAACCCCCAGTGGAACCAAAGCCTGATGCTCCCTGTCCGGGTAGGAACAGTCACAAAACGGTGTTTATGCAGTTAGATGGCCAATACATGGTTTTCCATCGCTTCCTCGTCAACATTCCTGTGCCTCTCTGCAGTTTCCATCAATGTGTGAGAAGATGAGGATACGCATTTTGGACTGGTCAGTCAATCCAGAAATATAAGATAAATGAAAAATCAGCTGAGCTGTAATTACCACGAGCTGATTTAGGTGCTTCCTGTAATCTCACTTTTTCTCCAATCTCAGGGACCGGGCCAGCCACAACGACCTCATCGGCACCACACACCTTTGCATGTCAAAGATCTCTGCCCCCGGGGGGCAAATGGAAGGTGAGCTGTCCACATGGAGTGCAACAGAACGCCATGACAAAAAACCGCACCTTCTGGATCGTTCCGTCGTCATCGCGCTTGACCGACGGCAGGCGCAGACGCTTCCTCGCTTTCTTATTGGGCCTTTCAGGCTGACGGCTGAATTGCAATAGCAGATATGAAGCACTACAAATCCGGATGTTATATTAGCATGTCGTTTAATCAAGATTTCTACAAATAGGTGTAAAGGAGTAACTCTCATTAACTAACCTTAAAACACCAGGTCTGTTTTGTGGGTGTGGTTTCTTTTGTGACAGACACTTTGGCGCTGCACCGGCCGAGCTTTTCGGCCAATGGCGGTAGCACGAACGAGCAGTGATTCGTGCATGTCACCCCTACCATTCCCTGCTACCTTGACCTCTGTCCATGCACATGTGCTGTTTCACTCATGCTGTGGTGCTGCTTCCTGGCAGAGCGTTAATGCGGTGGGGGTTGTTGGTGCATCCGTGTGGGCCGCCGTGTAAATGCCTGTGCGGTGTCGGCAGGGGTGGAGTACTGCACAGTAGACCTGATGCAGTGGTGACTGCCCCCTGCTTGTAGGCGCGCGCCCTTGTAAGATCACTGCATGGGCAAAGTGCGGATTTGCAGCATAAACCAGAGTTAACGCTCCCTCGCGCCCATTAACGCCTCTCACCCGGATGCTACACTCAGGTCTTCTCCTTGTTCTCGAGCTCAGGCGGTCGGGATCGGAACCCCGTGATTGGCTGCCGGAATCTCGTCGCTCGTGTTGACATCTGGGTGTAGATTTGCTGGGCTGCACGGGCCTGACTAACCGTTTGGCGGTCTAACTCCTCTGTTCCGGCGCGAGCTAGCGCCAGCATGAGCTAGCACCAGCGCGAGCTAGCCACAGCGCGAGCTAGCCACAGTGTGAGCTAGCGCCAGCGTGAGCACGCCGCCCTGAATCTCCTCATTGCTTTGGCACTTCATGACTATCCTTTATTTCTCTTCGCATTCAGACGACTTGCCCCCCAGGAAGCTCCAAAGCACCAGTATGTCCTTCTTTCATCCTGTTTCAGTGTGACACAAATCATTTAATACAGATCGGATATAAAGGATCCCTTTATATCTATGACACCCACGAGCCCCTTTCGAGTGCAGCGGGTGTAGATGTGATTACAGTCAGATCCGTAGCTAAGTGGTGATTCTCTGCCTTAGCTTTGAACATTATCTTACTGTTTCGGAAGGATGTGTTATGATCTCGGGAGGTATGATCCTAATTTAATACTTAAACAATCTTACAATTCCTGTCTTAGTTGATGACAGCCTTGGTTTCCTGCCTACTTTTGGACCGTGTTATGTGAACATGTATGGAAGTCCTCGAGAGTTCAACACCTTCTCTGACCCCTACGAGGCGCTCAACCTTGGCAAGGTAAGGCAGACCTACTCGAGAAGCATGGTGCTTAGCTCTCTGACAAACGGATTAACGTCTCTATCAACAGCCTCTGTAATGATGCAGCCATGTTTCGCATTAAGGCTGCAGAATGAATCTCTGGGTTTTCGAGGTGCCTTGGTGGGGTGATCGGAACAGTTTTTCCCATATTTCTGGAGGCCACTTTTTTGAAGTGGTCACCCCACATGACGTTTTGAGCAATGAAGAAACATCAGCGCTCGCATGTGGTCTGTGTTGGTCCAGGGTGAAGGCGTAGCGTACCGCGGGCGGGTGCTGCTGGAGCTTACCACTCAGCTGTGCGACCGGGCAGAGCAGAAGGTGGAGGACATCCACTCTGATGACCTGCTGCAGGTAGAGGTGAGAGGTCAAAGTTCACCCCACCACATAAATGACCATCGGCCGCACCCGTGATGCTCCTGAAGGACGTAAGGACGTCTGAACGGCCGAATCCCAGGAGCTGGTCTTCAGGTGCACGTGCAGGGAGTGACCTGTGCATCTCGTTGTCCTCTCCTGCAGAAGTTCATGAGGAAGAGGAAGTACTCGCTGTTTGCTGCCTTCTACTCAGCCACGCTGCTCCAGGACGTGGACGATGCCATTCAGTTTGAGGTCAGCATCGGTAACTACGGCAACAGGTTCGACTGCAGCTGTTTGCCGCTGCCCTCCACCACTCAGTACAGCCGTGCTGTGTTTGACGGTGAGAAACAGAGCCACCTGGTGGCTCTTGACTTTAACTACAGTTTTTGTTTTAAGTACAATGCAGGAATGGCACTGAATATTGTTAACAATGTGTTAAGTGTTAATGACTTAAGTAAAAATAAAAAATGATGGAAAAAGTTGGTTCATAATCACTCCGAGTTAGTGTACGAGCTGTGTACACTAACCCTTGGTTCTGTGGCCTGTGAGTGAAGGTTGTCACTACTACCACCTGCCCTGGGGGAACGTGAAGCCTGTGGTGGTGCTCTCGTCGGAGTGGGAGGACATCGGCCCGCGCACGGAGACCCTCAACATGCTGCTGGGCGTCGTGGAGCGCCTGGTGAGGACTCCAGTGACTCCGGCTCCGCTTTTTCAGGGTCGTGGCCTTTTTTTAAGACTTACGCGGTGTGCATGTCTGCGCCTGCGAATCAGGAATCCAACCTGAAGTTGGTGCAGCTGGAGCTCCAGGCAGGAGGCGACCAGGACAGGCTAGAGGAGAGGGTGGTGCAGCTGCTCGATGATGTCATCGCGGACTGCAGGTGAGGCGGCGTCAATGTCCCCTCCCCCCGTTACACGTCGAAGAGGCCGTGGGTAATATATGCATGTAATGGACCCATACACCCCCCCTCACCCAGTGAGGAGCTCCCGCGGCTGGACAACTGGGCGTGCGCCACACCACTGGACCGAGCCAGGAGGCGCGCGAGGGAGGTGAACATGAGGCAGATCCAGCAGGCAGCCCTGTCGCTCAAACACGGGCCGGAAACGGAGCTGAGCTTCGTGCTGGAGCAGGCGGAGGACTGGGCCATGAGACTGCACTCCCTCGCCGAGGAGGTCAGCGCCAGATGGCCGGATGGCCGGACGCACTGCCTTCCTGTCTTTTCCTTTCCTGTCTTTTTTATTCTTTTGTTTTTTCTTTGCTTTCTTATTTTATCTTATTCCATATCTTCTCTTTCACTTTGTCTCTCTGTTATCAATGTCGGTGTATCTCTCTCTCTCTCTCTCTCTCTCTCTCTCTCTCTCAGCCCCAGAACAGTATACCAGACATAGTGATCTGGATGCTTCAGGGGGACCGAAGGGTGGCCTACCACAGGATCCCTGCCCACGAGGTACTCTTCTCACAGGGCTACTGTGGCAAGCACTGCGGCCAGCTCCAGACACTCTTCATGAAGGTACGTGGGCCTACTGCGTGGCCACCACGACAGCCAAATAGATCTCAGCGTTCCCAGCTCAACCTTCTCCAGCTGTCTTCTCATTGGTGTATTTCTCAGTACCCTCAGGATGGCAGCGGCAATTCAAAGATCCCAGCACAGGTCAGGGCGAAGGTGTGGTTCGGACTGGCCGCCGACGTCAAGCACTTCAACCAGTTTTCTGAGGGCAAGCTGTCCGTGTTCGCAGAGACGGTGAGCGATTTTGTTTTATTTCACGGTATGTCACTCACACGGTCCTGGGATTATTTTTCATTTGACGCCTACCGCTGTTTTATTTTTCCGTTAGTATCCAGCTGAGTCTCGTTCCATGACGGATAATCTAGCTCCAGTGTAGAGCCCCTGATTCGGTGGCTACCGTGTACTGACTGCTTTTGCTCTCCCCGCAGTACGAGAACCAAACCAAACTGGCTCTGGTGGGGAGCTGGGGCACGACGGGCCTCACGTACCCCAAGTTCAGTGACGTCACGGGCAGGGTGAAGCTGCCCAAGGAGAGCTTCAAGCCCTCTCCAGGCTGGTCCTGGGCTGGAGACTGGTTCGTCAGCCCAGAGAAAACGTAAGACCAATCAACCGACCTCTTCATCAGCACGATCCCCCTCCACAACCTCTGAAAAGATGAATAATTACCTTAAAAGGATCTTTGTTGACCTCCGACAGATGAGAGACGTCTGTCTATATGCGCTCACGCTTACTCCAAGCTTGCCTGTAAACTCTTAAAGGAATGAGGCTATGCTCATTACAGTTATTGACAAAATTGTTCTTTTTTCGGCTTCGTCTTAACTGCATGCTTCTGATTGGGTTTTATTGACCACATTTGGGACTTTCCCACGTTGTGATTTCTCCCAGCTTGCTGTATGACGTGGACGCAGGCCATATGAGCTTTGTGGAAGAAGTGTTTGAGAACCAGATGCGGTTACCAGGGGGACAATGGATCGGCATGACAGAAGGCTACACGGATGTGGTGTGCATGCTTGATTTATTTATTTTTTATATAGCTCAACACAGTTTGTTTCCGTATATATATATATATATACACACACACAGATATATTTGCAATATGTCTTGCTTTGTTTGTCCACTGGGGGGCAGAATGGAGAGAAAGCAGTACCCAGGGATGACATCGAGTGCCCTCCAGGTTGGGTGTGGGAAGATGTGGAATGGAGTGAAGATTTAAAGCGAGCAGTAGATGATCAGGGTATGGAACCTCACTGGAATTTACAGCTTTGCGGTGCAAATGTGTATGTTTGTTTGATTTTTTTTCTATTTTGTAGTGATATCTAGCGATCAGTATACATATGCTTTTCAACTTTTTGACAATATACTTATTTAAACTTATTTGAAAAACACTTACAGGACAAGATAATTAGAAATAAAAAACAATGTAAATGTGAAAGATATAACATAACAAAACAAAGTATTGGGCAGTGAACCCGTGTTTTGTTATTTTTATCAGGGCAGGAATAGTGAGTGTGAATTTAGTGAATAGTGAACTTTTCTCTACTCAAAAATTTAAAAAATGGGCCAAAGTTTAGATATAATTTTACAGTAATGCTACTCTTATATCGGGTGTAACAGTGACCTGCTGCTTGCCAAAAAGTCAGCCCATGTTCATACTGTATGTACTGTTAAAACTCAATAAAACATATTTGTTAAAATGTTACTAATTTACTACCACTGAAGCACCACCAGGGCATGCTATCAATTTGCCTATATTAATATATCATCCCAGCATTGCAGAGGTCACTGTTCTCCTTTTTATTTATGTGTTATAACTGCTCATTAATGGTGTTTATGTCCTAATTAACAACCACCAATCAACTGATTTTAAGATAATATTAAATCTGTTCTAAGAGAAGCCTTAGAATTATCTCCCAAGCACATACTACTGAACTGTAATTGATACCATTTTTGATAACATTTTTGTATTTTACGTAAATTTCCAACACTGCTCATTTGCAGTGATCTGTTTGTTCCTGGGAGAGTTTTTCAAAAGCAGCTAAAACAAGCTGTTTACGGTTTACAGACAGCTTGGGAATATCGAGATTGAGTTGCAGAAGAATATCCCTTGCCCAGAATATCCCTTTAAGAACATACTAATTAAGATGGCTTTCAAATGACTTTTACCTTTGCTAGAATTAAAAGTCCCCCCTTGACTTTCCACGTCTAGGCTGGGAGTACGGCATCACCGTCCCTCCCGACCGCCGGCCCAAGTCCTGGGCTCCAGCCGAGAAAATGTACCACACCAACCGCCGACGTCGCTGGATTCGCCTGCGACGCAGAGACCTGCAGAAAATGGAGGCCCTCAGAAAGGTCTTGTAATTGGCCCAGGCCTAGTCACATGTTGCCGTCACATCCAATCAAATACAATGTTAGCCTTGTTTTTGTATTAAGAACTATATAATTAAAAAAAAAAAAAGGAATTAATTTCGACAGTACTTTGTACTAGCCTCTCGGTGCTCCTTCCTGCTGTCGGATTTCAGTGAGATTCTGGGAAATGTCAGTGTGGAGGGGTGGGGGTTGGAGTCCTGTGGAGGATCTGGCAGATTGGAGGGGGGGGGGGGTGTTTGGAGGGGGGTGTCTGGAGGGGTGGTGTATGGAGGGGTGGTGTATGGAGGTTGAAAGGACACCTAATCAATCACGCCATCTGACACTAATCTGAAATCAATCGATGTCTCTAATCCATGAGCCTTATTCTGCCTTGGCAAAAAAACTCATGCACATTTAGGTTCCCACCACAAATATGCCTGATGTTTATCATCTGTGTGTGTGTGTGTGTGTGTGTGTGTCTGTGTATTCATGTGTATGCACGCGTGTGTGCGAATGCATATTGTGCATGTGAGGGACAGACAAGAAGATTCTATTTTTGAAGGTCTGTGTGGCTTCATGCTGAGAAACCCACAAATGTAATGGCTATAAGGAGCCTTGTATTAATAATGATGTATTGTTGAGCTTAACTCCCTGTTTGAGATGATAGATGAAACGCAGCGGCTGAAGGATAAAGAGGTATGCTGTAGAACGCTTCAGGACGAGTCAGGCAGAGAGAGAGAGAGAGAGAGAGAGCAGCAGAGGACACCCTTCATCTCCAATGTTGTATTTCTCCTCATGGTGGTGCTCTGACAGCACTGATCTGAAGAATGTCTGTGATCCCAGTGCTGCTGGTTCAGTGGCCTCACTGCGCGTGTGTGTGTGTGTGTTTGTGTGCACGTGTGTGTTCCTCTGTGCAGCGTCCTGAGGAGTGGGAGCGTGAGGGATGGGAGTACGCCTCTCTGTTTGGCTGGAGGTTCCGCCTCCAGCAGAGGAAGACGGACACGTACCGCCGCCGTCGCTGGCGTTGTCGCATGGAGCCGCTGGAGAAGAGCGGCCCGGCTGCCATCTTCGCCCTGGAGTGCTCCCTGGTAATGAGGCCTCCCTGCTCCCAAATCACACCCGGCCTCATTTGTCAGGCTGCGATGTTCTGTTGAAGTCAGGCCATTAGTGGAACTGGACCGTAAGGGTACGCTGCGTGTGGGCGAGAGTTGCGGGGCGCTCCGGGAACAGGGGTAGATGGGGGTTTGGGCCTGGAAGGGTCTGAGGCAGGGAGAGGGACTGACCAACCAGAGTACAGTGGACTGGGCCTGGTTGTCTCAGCTCTTCTCCAGGCAGTGTGGGGATGGGCTGTGATCTTAGCCTGGATGAACCTGGCCAGGGGGAAACTCTGGAGGTAGTCTGGGCCCACGGCTGTCACCCCCTCTGGACTGGGGAGACACCCCGGCTGCTGTTGACCTCTGTGTAGAGGCACTTGAGTGCTGCCATTCTGGCAGTACCTTGATACCAACCGCTGGCAATGATATTTATCTTAAACAGCTGATTAAAACCGATCACCCATTGATCCGCGTACATGGCCACAACCAGCCCGTGTGGTAGGGTGGCTTATTCTGCCCATGTGGGAGGGGTTTTGATTATTTTGATTTGCTCATCTTTGTTTTGCTTGTAGTTTCAGGCTGGGTGAGCTTTTAAAAGCACCTCCAGGCCCCTGGCTCCTCTCCCTCCAGAGAGAGTGCTGCTCTGAAGGCCAGAACCACGGCTGGTGTCAGAACCACGGCTGGTGTCAGAACCATGGCTGGTGTCAGACCTTTTGCCGGTGGCACATCTATGACTGGTGGCAGGGCCTGGGTTTGTGCCAGGCGTGGTGGCTGGTTTCTGAACCACGGCTGGTGTCAGAGTGGTGGTTCGGAGATGGGTGAACTGGTTCCTCACTGGGTGGCTGCCTTGTTTCCACTATTGTGTATTTCTGTTTCCCCCAGTCTAGTCAACTCCCCCCACCCCCCCCCCCCCACGCCCAGTCTAGTCATCCCACCCCAGTCTAGTCATCCTTCCCCCTATCTCGCAGCGCTCTTCCATGCATCCTCTGACGTATAGGTCACCACAGAGACAGTTGGGCTCATAGCCAATGATGCCACATTGCTCTGCTGAGCCCCGGTTCCCTGACGTGAATGGTTGTAATACCTCTTTAGGTGCTGATACTATGATGCAAGATTCAATGGTACGGATTTCCCTGGCCAATTCCAGAGGTTAATTACTTTAAGTAACTTAGACTTGAGAATTAATGTATTAATGTAGTAATAATAATAATAATTATTATTATTATTACTACATTAATACATTAATACATTAATACATTAATTATAATTAATGTATTAATGTGTATTAATCACCAATTAAGCCTCCAATTGTGCTAGGTTAAATTTGAGCCTGGTAATAATGGACATACAAGTCAGATGATGCTGATCTTTTCTATTCAATAATGGATACAAATTGGTGGGTTTTTTGCTGGGGTTTTTTTTGTTTTTGTTTTTGTTTTTTCACTCGTTGAGTAAAGTTCCATCATCACAGTCTGGCGATGTCCTTCCAAACAGGACTTTGTGGTGCAGACGGAGTTCCCTCTCAGCCTTTACCGTGATCGTTAACACCTTCTCTGTTTACACTCTCGGCTGGAATATCCAGATAAATTATCCTCTGTCACGGCGCTTCGTCTTGTTCGTCTGCCAGAGTGTCCGAGCTGAGTTTATGTTTGGGGAACATGGTGCTGTCTAACTGGCTCAGAGTTGCACCGTAGGATTGTTGATTTTTTTTCTGATTCATCAACAGAGCAGTGTGACCGATGACAAAAACGATGACAAGTCAGTTACAACAACCTTTGGTGTCAACCGGCCCACCATCTCCTGCTACTTTGACAGTAAGAAGACATCATTTTTCAAACTGGATCATTGTACTTTAACACAGTATAGACTTCACCCAAAACACTGGACTATGGTTTTTCAGGTGCTACACGCTACCATTTGCGCTGCTACCTGTATCAGGCTAGAGACCTTCTGGCCATGGATAAAGACAGCTTCTCAGGTGGGCCAAAATTCTGCATAACATTTAAAATTTCAGAATTTACCACTAAACTGACCACCAGTGACTCCAGCATTAGACACTTAGATTCTAGCATCAGACCTTGGACACTTGCTGCTGTGCCACACCACACAGTGCACCCGGCTGGGTTGCCAGTCCCTGAGGTTTCACACACGCTAGGGTCCATATTTCCCAACCATATACGCTTAAGTGGAATTAAACAGACCGGTTGCCATGGGAAGGCTAATATGAAGCACATTGAAAGTAGCACACAGGAAAGACAGAATAACATTTTTATGAACCTGCTGTGGAAAAAAAAAGAAAAAAAGAATGAATGTTGCTCAGAGTACTCGCAGAGTTTGATAAATAACAAAAACATAAAAGTGAAGCCTTCGGAGACTTAATAGTAGCGTAACCATAGCTGAGTTTACGTCAGAAAGAGTAAAATACGATGCTTGGCCGGGGCTGGGCTGAAGTCGCTTTGGGTGCGCGCGTCCCCGAGCGTAGGGAAATGCTGCGGATTTACGGCCGTGGGCACAAGCGCCGGGGCAGCAGCTGCCCACTCACCGCGTTTGGAGGCAGATGCATTTGAACTGCGCAGCTCCAGAGGTGAATTGTCCTTTCGCTGTAGCCTGGGATGGGCTAAAGTTGAGTCAGGCCAGAGCGGTCCGCTAATGAATGGAATAAATCAGAGGAGCGACAGCAATTAGGTAGACAGTGACATTCAGGAAGCCGTTCCAGACTGCTGCTCATTAGACAGGCGTGAAGTGCTCGGCGGGACTCCGCGGCGTGGCTAAATGAGGACAGCGCTAGCGCCCGTGGCCACGTTGCTGTGCAAACATTTCGCTGCCGCGGCTTGGCCTGTCGCACCTTGTAGCCCTGGAAACGAAAACCAAAGCAAGCGCGGCTAAGTTGCGTGTCTTAGCACGTGGGCCGGCACGTGTGCGCAGACAGCAGGATTACCCCGCATGACGTGACATATGTCTGTAGTGGAGAAGGGGGAATTGGCACTGGGAGTGTGGTTAGCTCACTGGATACACTGATATAAACACTGAAACCGCGCTTATCAGGTGGAAAGTGCTAGTCTGCTGTGTTACAAATGAGTCTCCAGATGCTGTGGGTGAGAGCAGGGGCTACTGTTTCACTGTAATCTCTTAATCTGGGAGGTGAGTGATGGCTCCTTAGCTGCAAAGGACAGTTTTGTATGTTTAGTCTGAGAGACTTGCTGAAGGCATTCAGAAAAGGCAGATTTCTACTGATTCGTCCAGAATGCCTGGATGACGAATCTGTGGATTAATGCTGGTCAAGGTGTTCCGTGAGGTGAGCTTCAGCAGAGCACGAATCGGCTTCTCATCAGTCTGGTGTCGTGTCTGATGTAATCACATTCTTAAAGAGTAAAACACCCAAGTCACAAATGCTTTGCTTGTTTTTAAAACTTGAGGCAAAAGAATTTCATATGGCTGAACCAGTTATTACACAATGGCCCTCATAAACGAACTGTGGGCGTATGGTCCAAGAACTCAAGAGATGTCAAGAATGACAGCGAGGCTACACCAGGCCTGGATCAAATAAACTTGCGCGATTGAGCCCCAGTAACCTTGGGAGGCTTCGATTTTTCACCCAAAGACCCATATGGCGTCGTCTGCGCTGCGCTATTAAAGCACCGTCAGCGCTCCACGTGTGCGGTGGTGTTCAGTGGTGTTCAGTGGTTATTACGGATGTCCAGCATAAATTTCCTCTGCCTGGAAAAAGCCACAGCAGCTAAAAATAGAAAAGGCACCAAAGAGAAAGAAAAAGAAAGCGAGGTGCGTGCCTGTGCTTGTGGAAGGGGCTACGAGACCCTCTACTGTTTTTCCAGGGCTTTGACGAGATAATGGAAACTGGGGTAGATGGGCTTTACATTTGAAGCTTAATTTCAAGCCCACAGGGCCAGATGAGAAAACATGGCAGGTCCTTTAGAAAATTATGAGCCCGGTATAAATCAGCAGGCCTGGTGCTCTGAGTGCAAATCTTCAAATCGTTCTGGGGGTCAGTCAGATTCACGGGACACACTGTAACTCTGTTTCAGCAGCCTTGGGGGAAAAGGAATAAATCAAGCCCCGGGCTGGAATCACTTGTCCCGAGCAAGCGGGCTAGAGCTAGTGAACGTATGACGGATTGCGCGCTGCATTTAGGAAGGAGCCAGAGTTTAGACCCCGGCTCAGCCACTGGAGGGGAATCTGAGCTGCGGACTGGTGGTCTGGGCCAGATGCAGCTCTACTAGACTGACACTTCAGCAGCTCACGGCGCGCTGCACTCAGTTATGATGACAGCAATTAACATTTCGACCTCGGGTCTCGCCGCAAGACGGATCACGGATCCAGGAAAAGGGAACTGGAGCTTCACAACACTTTTAATTTAGTGACAGTGGCAGTGATCCACCCCCCCCCAGTGCCAAAGAGCTGTTCAGGGGTAGTATGCAGTCTTGGATATAGGGCACAGTCTCAGTTAAGACTAAGGAGGATGTACCAGCTATGTGCAATTTAACCCAGAAGGCCCTGCGCACTGCACCATGGCCGATACCCGAGTTTGTGTAGGGAATGTGCAGGCAGATGCTGCAGTGCATGCTGGAGAATGTAAGTACTGCAAATGGACAACGATTCATGGATGGGGAGCGAAACATGGCAGCGGTTCCTCCATCCACCTCTGTCCACCTCCATCCATCTCCATCTACCTTTGTCCCCTCTCTGTCCACCTCCATCCATCTCCATCTACCTTTGTCCCCTCACTGTCCACCTCCATCCATCTCCATCTACCTTTGTCCCTTCTCTGTCCACCTCCATCCATCTCCATCTACCTTTGTCCCCTCACTGTCCACCTCCATCCATCTCCATCTACCTTTGTCCCCTCACTGTCCACCTCCATCCATCTCCATCTACCTTTGTCCCTTCTCTGTCCACCTCCATCCATCTCCATCTACCTTTGTCCCCTCTCTGTCCACCTCCATCCATCTCCATCTACCTTTGTCCCCTCTCTGTCCACCTCCATCCGTCTCCATCTACCTTTGTCCCCTCACTGTCCACCTCCATCCATCTCCATCTACCTTTGTCCCCTCACTGTCCACCTCCATCCATCTCCATCTACCTTTGTCCCCTCACTGTCCACCTCCATCCATCTCCATCTACCTTTGTCCCTTCTCTGTCCACCTCCATCCGTCACCATCTACCTTTGTCCCCTCTCTGTCCACCTCCATCCGTCACCATCTACCTTTGTCCCCTCTCTGTCCACCTCCATCCGTCTCCATCTACCTTTGTCCCCTCTCTGTCCATCTCTGTCCACCTCTGTCCACCTCTGTCCATCTCTGTCCACCTCCATACGTGTCTGTCTACCTCTGTCCGCCTCCGTTCAACTCTATCCACCTCCATCCACCACCATCCACCTCCATCCACTTCTCCCGGCTGCCCAAGTACGTGGCGGCACTCTCCAGAGTCTTGCGTGTTCGAGCCAGGCATGTGGGCGTCGTCCGCCGTGATGCTGTCCCCTCCCATAATCCCCCGGGGCAGAGAATTTATTTACTCTCAGCAACCCGATTAGCCCCTGCCTGTATTTATTTCCCATTGACTCCTGGGTAACGGCGCACTCTCCACTCGGCTTATTTAGCCCTGTTTATTTGAGCCAGTGCATTTTGTGGGAAGGGGTATAAGGACGTGTGTGTGTGTGTGTGTGTGTGTGTGTGTGTGTGTGTGTGTGTGTGTGTGTGTGTGTATGTGTTAATCAGAGCTGGGAAAAAGCAGGTCTGGGTTTTTTTTTATGTGTTCCCCTCCCTAGTGAAATTATCCCATCGAGGCTGCTTTACGTAGACTGGAATAATAAACTTTTGAGATGGTCCCTCCAGTTGCAGGCATTCCTTAGCAGTTTATGTCATTTTGTTTCATTTTGCTCCCTTCAGAATATATAACTTTAAGTCTTTGGCCGTCTCAAGGGGCAGAGTGTACAAATGCATGTGTGCACATTGACAAGCGCACACACACGCTCACATCTACACACGCTCTCACATCCACACAGACACACACACACACACACATGCACTAACATCCACGGACAGCCACACGCACGTGTGCCCGCACAAACGCATGCACTTATACAGACGTTACATAGAATGAAATGCTCAGTTTTCTTGCACCATAACTCTGAATATCTCCACATCTTTTTGGTCGTTCTGCTGGACCTGTACTCCTGACTGTCACCCTTATTATAGCATCAAATAGAGACAAAGTTTATTACACTCAGTGATGCATTGGAAGCCTCTGAGTAAAAACTTTCATTAACTACTAAATCACTTGCTGGCAAAGAGCTCTGGCCGTTTGTGGTTGGACATCCTAGCACTGGAAGCTATTTCTTTCCATTTTTATTTGTCTTGCACTGCACACATAAGGAAATCTGCAGTATTAAATTAACACCTACTGTTTAACCTGGCCGACAATGAGCGCGCTGTAGTTACAAGTGCCTCCACTGCAAGTGATAATTTACCCTGAAATTTACCGTGTACTAAGATCCAGCTGAGCTGAACTGTACATTTGCTTCACATTCGGCAGGTTAATCTTACGTCTCTTCGGCGGCATCGCCTTTATTTTTTTCTGACTAAAGAGTGGTGCTCCAATGCTGACCTTGTTGTTCACCTTTGACCTTCCTTTGTAGATCCCTACGCCATTGTCTCTTTCCTGCACCAGAGCCAGAAGACAGTGACTGTCAAGAACACCCTCAACCCTACCTGGGACCAGACACTTATCTTCTACGAAGTGGAGATATGTGGAGATCCCCTAGTGACTGAAAAGAGTCCTCCAAATGTTGTAGTGGAGCTGTATGATCAGGACACTTATGTGAGTTTTACATTGTGGATGAAGAAACAACGTTAAAAATTCGTAATTCGACTGTGTGGGTCTAGACGCAGATGGCTTGATGATTGGTATTGGTACCTAATCTGGTGAACATCTGAAGTGTTCTGGACAGCATGACTGTTATGTTCTGTGATGAGAGCCTGCTTCACATCAGTCGATGCTGCAGAATGTTCCCAGATCAAGCGAACAGACCTAAAAGCGTATTAATCCCCGTCGTTGAATTGTTACTGACATCTGCACTTCGCCCTCCATCCTTTAGGGGGCAGATGAGTTTATGGGGCGCTGCATCTGCCAGCCCTCTATGGTGTCCTGTCCCCGCCTAGCCTGGTACCCCATCCGAAAAAGTGGGAAGGCCGCTGGGGAGCTGCTTGCTGCGTTCGAGCTTTTACGCAGAGACAAGGTATGGGCTTGTCATCATCATCATCATCATCATCACCATCATCATCACCATCATCACCATCCAGTGATGATGGCTTCACCTTTATTGTCATCATACCTCAAAATAATAAATACCTGTGACATGTCATCCTATTCAGACTCAGAAAAATAGTGTGACATTGTAATATATTTTACAGGTTTTATCTCTAGATTTAATTTCCATCTGTTGCTTGCCATTCTTATTTTTAATAGTCAAGTGGGCTGTATATAATACATAACCAGACGCATAATTATAAGAGTCGGAAGCACTGGGAGACAAAACAGAAGCGCATTGAAAAAAACGTTTAGGACAACAGGGCACGCAGTCCGGAGGTAAGGGAGTTGCAATGAGGTCGCGCTCGAACAAATGTGCGTTACATGAGAACGCACTCTCACTAGATTCGTTAGAATGGACGCGGAGATGAAGCGGTCTTGCAGACATCACCTAGACCCGTGCGGCCAGGCGAGGCACCACAACATCTGTGATGATGCTTCTTCAACCTTGCAGCTCCGACGACTCCACTTCACTCTTTGGGGCCATTTGCTTCAGCACAAACATTGATGAAATTACCGAAATTTCCTAAAACTCAACGTGCGATTACCGCATCAGGTTAATTTCGGTACATTTCGCCTCCAGAACGCTACACATGGTTCAAAATGACGGTATGACTAATAGACAACGTAAATGAAAAGACAAAAAAAAAAAGAAAGCTTGTATATCACTGTACCACGGAAAATACATGAAAACAACAACTAATATAAATGGGAAATAAATGTAGAAAAAAGGATTGTTTCAGGTCCCCATACCACTACTCTCTCCGCCATTATAATCCACAATAATCTCCCTTGTCACATTCTCCCTTCCAATACAAAGCAGGGGAATGTTTTTAGTGTATTTCAGAATTGTAGTACCCCATTTCACCAGCTTGAACCATTTCAATAACAGATCGCTGTAATTTATGCTAGACAAATGTTTGACAGTTTACAACTGTTGCCTGGATTATTCTGCATTTGATGAGTATAGTGAGAAATGCAGAAGAGCTCAGCAGTAACGCAGTGTGACCCACGTGGTCTCGACTGCATCCGTACATTTCTATGGCCGCTGCATCCTGGGTAGAAGCGCTGAGGGAAGGACTGAACTGTAAAGATGTGAAGTACAGATGTGGTTTTAATCACTTTAAGATGATGAAGTCTTTGTAGGCTTCACTGTGTTTGTAGGCTGTGGTTTTACACTGAATAAGCTGTATAGTATAAATGTGTTACATTAGGGAATTGTGTGTGTGTGTGTGTGTTTGTCTGTACGAAGGGCGTCTAGGTCTCATGAGATTACTGTGTGCTTTTTGATGAGTGCTTGTTCACATGTGAACAGGCTACATTCCCAGCTGCCTCAGACTCATTTCATAATGTCCCATGAAGTCACCACTTTATGTTGAGACTGATTTTTTTTCTCTGTCCAACTATCTGTCTGTCTGTCTGTCTGTATATTCGTGTTTGTAGCCTGCCATTCATCATATCCCTGGTCAAGAGGTCAGTGGTGTTCTTCTCACTGCATTGCACACAGATGAACACACGCACACACACCCACCCAAAGACACATGCACATAAACACACACACACAAACATGCATACATGCGCACATGCACACTCGCACAATTCCGTTCTCCTCTGCTCTGAGACACAGGCGTGCACTGTTCTTCAAACCAAGCATGACGGTAATTAGACTGAGCTGCTATAAGTGGTAGAAACATCACTGTACCTGGATCAGTTTGACTGGAGCACCGTCGAGCCTGGATAAGTTTAACTGGCTTAGCATTGCTCTTGGACTAGTTTAACGGCCTGCCTAAGAATCGCTGCTCTCAGATCAGCCAAACGACTGCATCTGTGTAATGTATGCTGCCGGCAGGCTGATTGGATATGCCAGTGTGTGACTATAATGCCAGAGGCCTCACCCAGCCCAGAACTGCCCACCTGGCACCAGTTAGTGCAGCACAATCAGTGGGAAATTAAATTAGAGTCCATGCGTACAGCATTAGCCAGCCCACCCATGTACTTGTCCACACACACACGTTTATATCAGAGGTGGACATTCCAGGTTCAGAAAGTCCTCACCAAGATTTTGCTCAGGCTTCTTGGATTGTGTTGATTCCACTAATTTTACCTGCCTTGCACTAATTAGAAAATCCAGCAAACTTGAGTCAAATCCTGGGAAGGAGTTTTACTTTCTAAACCTGGAATGTCCACCTCAGATTTATATACAGTATATATAACTATTGTCAGATTATTTTAGTTTAAATTATTACTTGGCTTTTTTCCAGGGGGATATTCCCCCACATTCCCACATCATGGATGAGGTAAGTAAAATGCAGATAAAATTTCCTTGATGTTCAAAATTGATAAATTACCAGCTTGCTTATTAAATTATTGTGACAAAGACCAAGCGATACTTGCCGTCTACTGTAGTTTTGAATACACTTTGTCTCTTTCTTCTCCTCTTGCTTTTTTAAAAAATTTTCTCTCATTTTTTTGTTTTCAAGCTTGTTTTCCCAGTGGTTCTCTCTGAAAGTCTTCATGAGCAATGGGTAAAAGACACACACATACACACACACACACACACAGCCATGTTGCAGGAAATCACCACAGACGTTCAAACTTCAAACACAATGCAGTTTACAACAGAGCACAAATCATGCACCAAAAGCATTAATCCCAAACAATTAAAAAGATGCAATACTTCAACAAGAGTGAATGCTGACCTGGGAGTGTGGTTAACTGCGAACAGAGCTATGATTTAAATGCTTTACGGTGGGCTGTGGAGAAGGCCTGGCCAGTCAATTTACACTCCCATATTTCGGAATCATCTTTACAGATGTCTGGATTTCTGTTCTAGAAGTTCCCAGACAGCAAAACAAACAACCAAGCAAAACAAACGATGGTCCTCCTTAAAAATGACATACACAACCGTTGTAGATCTACTATGGCCGAATCCCGGAGTAATTTGGCTTATTCAACTTTTGTTAAAGGACCCTTAAGTGTGAGTGACGTGTGTCTGGTCTCATGGAAGCTCTTCTGAAACACACCACTGTATCGATGGCAGCTCCACACAGTTTGGAAATCGCAAAAATGAGCAGCATGTCCAGCTTTATGGAGCCCCAGATTTTTTGTTGAATATTATAATGTGCAAAAGTTGTTTGCATTATGTTTGTAACTAAGGCCTGCGTGCTACACATGCTGAGTTCGTATAGGTCTTTTATCATGCTGTTGGGGAAAGTCTTTTTGAATCATTGAACTGGAGAACTGTTTCTGGACTGCTTTTTGCTTTTAAGGCATTCTTTTTAAATTTGTGATTCGGTTTAATAAAAGTCAGACGTTACATATTATACTCTCAAACATCTGAGGCATATCACAGAACGTGCTTGCACACAATGTGCCATTGTATTCAGGAGAGGTGCCTGCACAGCTCAGGGAGCCATCCTGTTAATACCCCTTGATCCATTTCTGAGGCGTTTTGGCTAGCTATAGCTTATGTTTGAAATAACTGTATTTGACTGATTTCCTCCTGCTTTTTTTGGGGGGCTATGAAGTACATGTTTTGTTTCACACCCATTTATAAATTTCACACCCATTTCATGCTGTTACAGCCATTGCAGTTACGTCACCTTGTCTTCCAGTTACAAACGCTGTGATATGAGCGATTTGAAATGTCGGTGAACGCACAGGCAGCAGTGCTGACAGTGAATCGTGTCAGTGGTCGCGTTGTCTCTTCCTGTTACAGTGTGCATGATTCTTTGTTAGTTTTGAAAACCCGTGATTTTCTTTCGAAAGAAATAAGCAGCATGTGTCACATGCTGTAGCACACGTTGAAGTGTCATGGCTTCGTTTGCCATATATGTCAAGGTCCACTGTGGCACATTTCTTCTCTGAACGCTGTTTTGCATTCTGATTGGTAGCCAGAGGACTTGCCCCGCCCCCCTCCCCAGAGAGAGCCTAATGTCTACATGGTGCCACAGGGCATCAAACCTGTCCTACAGCGCACTGCTATTGAGGTTAGCATGATACACAATAATTACTACCACTACTAGTAATAATAACAACGTATGTTGTAATGGTACCTTTCGTAAATACAACCTGCTACGTGTTTACAGAAGAATTACAAAATGTGTCAATGTCAGACCTACCCGTCTCAAAGGCAACGGGTGTTTTGAAATGACCTTTGACTTTTGACCCTGTAGATCCTGGCCTGGGGCTTGCGCAACCTGAAGAGCTTCCAGCTGGCTAGCGTGACCTCCCCCAGCCTGCAGGTGGAGTGTGGGGGCAGCATGGTGCAGTCCTGCGTCATCCGCAACGCTAAGAAGAACCCCAACTTCGAGGTCAACACGCTCTTCATGGACGTGGTACGTTGGGGGCTCATGCTCCTGCTGTGCTACCCCCCTCCACCCCCCACCCCCACCCTCGGTTCTGGGAACGGGTGGGAGCGACTCCAGTAGCGCTGTTCCCTGTTATCCTGCCTCTCAGCTGCCTCTCAGCTGGTGGAGTTTCACAACAGAGCCGTCCTCTCGTTGGACAACGTGGCTTCGGGTTGGTCTGTTTGTTTGTTCTTCGTTCCCCGTGAACTGAAAGTAAACTCTGCCCTGAACTTAACCATCACGTAACCATCACGTAACCATCACGTAACCATGTCCCTGGGATTTTATAATACAAAAACAAACAAACAGACAAACAAAAACATTAAGTACTAGTTACATGTTATAAAAATGATCTATAATCAGTGGTAACTTAATCGTCATCTACGTTTGTTAACCTATGTTAATGCTATAATTTCACTTATAAGTGAACAAATCAGTGAACAAATTTATGAATTTTTATCGGGCTTTATCTGTCAACCGGTAACACTTCAGCAGCCCAGAAGGTATTTTCCCCTCATCCCTGTTCTCTACAGCCTCTGCCTGCTTGTGACAGGCCTCTGTCAGGCTGAATAACCTAGGGTGTCATTAACAGTGTAAGAATATCATGCTATGAGGCTTATATTACTAGTTTAACCCCATAACTCCCATAAAAGTGTTTTTTTGTTTTCTTGCCCTATATGAAACTATATGAAAACGTGTATAATCTCAGCAGCCTCACAAGCGCGTTGGACTCGTGGCTGTCTGACTAACACCACAACAACAGCACGCGACACAGAGGAAGCTCCGCCCAAAAGGCCTTCGCTCCTAACACCACTACGCTAGGGCACCACGAAGGGACGCCAGCAAACGCCGGTGCTTCCTCGCCAGTTCAGAGGCTCCATGCCAAGCTCTGTGTGCCGGGCATTTGTGGTGGCGAGACGAGCTCCTCTCTGATCGCATGTAAAACAAATTAAACCCCCCATGCAGCACCCCCTGTGCAGGGCCCTAGTGTCCTCGGTTTCGCACGGTTTCCACAGCTCTCCGAGTGCTTGGGGCTCTGTGTCTGTCCTCTTGCTCTTCCTCTGGACACCATCGTTTGGCTCTTCCCTTAGTGGCTGCCGAGGGAGGAGTTGTACATGCCTCCGCTGGTGATCAAGGTAATCGATAACCGGCAGTTTGGGAGGAAGCCAGTGGTTGGCCAGTGCAGCATCCAATCACTGGAGGACTTCCGGTGCATTCCAGAGAGCCATCAGGGAGAGTCTCTGGATGAGGAGCCTGGTAAGGACACCGAGAAGACATTTTAGGACGTTCATAGTAACAACAACAACAACAATAATAATATGAACTTATTTTATTATTCTTCCTTACAGATGAAGTTGCTATCACGCCGAGGGATGATGTCCTAATTGACATTGATGACAAGGAACCTCTCATTCCTGGACAGGTAGGGGTTTCACCCTTATGTGAACCTGGTCTGAAGGTTTTATGAGTACGTAGTCAACCTGTGACGCACAAGGATTGTTGAGGGACGGTATGAGAAAATAAATACTCATCAAGAAATGCTTCTGACCCATATCCATACCGACAAAGCTAAGTAGAAAAAGACAGACCAATTTAGACCATCTGAAAAGAACCCAGTCTTTAACAAAGCATCCTTTAAGGGTTTATCAATTCCTTGCCTTGACTACAGACTACAAATAACTCTCCGTAAAATACAAAAAAAAAAAACATTTAATAAAATTAGATAAAAATAACATGAAAAAAGGATCAAGAAGAACTACGAAAATTGAAAAATTGTTTCCATGTTTCAACTTTGACCTTTTAGCTTTTTATTTGTTTAGTCACTGGAAGGAACAAACAAAAACAGAGCTATGAGTCTGGGCTTGCATGGTTGAGCTCACTCCCTCGGCAATACACTGCAGTCGTAGGGTGAGTTTGTTTACGTTACTGACCCTCCCGTTTGGGCTGCTTGTGCCTGGTGTCGAGCACTAATGTCCAGTGAGTGGAAAAGGGAATACCCCTCATCATGAGCGCCCTGTTAAGCACCATTAATGGAGTCCTTTTCTTTTTGTTTTCGAGCATCATTCTCACCTTTTCTATTGAGTCGGCCCGAGAGCGAGATCTAATTTGTTGTTGACAAATTTGTTGTTGTATTCATCCATTTGCTGTGGAACGTTGAGTCAAGCATCTCTGGTAGCAGAGAGTGGCACATTTTTGCAGTAATGAAAGCGGACAATCCCTTGCATTCTAGAACGCAAAAGCCATTAATTTTGATTACCCTCTAAATTCCCAAGATAACATAGTTGCGGTTATTTAACATATCTGATTGCTCTACGTTCTGGTAATATTTCCCACAATCATTAGTTACACCAGTTGCGGCTGCGCTGGAATTGGCTGAATGCTACGAAGGACGACCGCACTTTCGACTAAGCAAACGTTTTGCTAAATGTGCAGTAAACACCCGTACCAGCCCCCCGTCCTGGTCTCAGCTGGCTGGCGACCACAGCGCAACCGGTTTTATTTAGAACTGCGCATTCGTATGACGGGAACATTTTTCTCTTATTTGTTTTCTGGCTTGCCTTGTCAAAGGACTCTGCCATCGGATGGCTTGTTCGGGTCAGAACAAATATAAGAGGGACCACAACCGCAGCCGTGCATGTGAAAATCCCCTCATGGTTCTCATCTCTGTCCATCTGAGAATGTTCTGGAAGCAAGAGGAGAGCCCCGGGGGTGGGGGGAGGGGTGGATGGTGGTGGTATGTTCCCCAGGATGTCTTTTCTGCATTTCTTCTGGATGGGATGTGTCATTTCGTGCCTTGTGGGAGTGCTCCAGCCTTCGGGGCTGTATGCCCTTCACGTGGTTCGGTTTGATGGTGGTGCACACTCGAACTCTGCCATGTGTGCGGCCTCACTGCGTCTCCACAGTCTCTGGCTTCGCCTGGTCCGGGCACACGGTAGTGAGACTTTTTGCTCACAGCGGCAGAAGCTACTGTTTGGAGTCTCTTCGGGTCTCTGGCTTGGTGGGTTGTCTCACGGGGAGTTCTGTGCCTTTAGGGCATCCCCACAGTACAGACCCTTGGTTCTCTGCTTCCACATCCTGTGCTTTGCCAAACCTATTTTCGAGAAAGTCAAACTTCTTCGCAAGCTCAACATTTTTGCTTGGACCAATGGTTTCAGGCTGATAGTTCATAATAGGACCTGGCCTGAACCTTTGTGTATGACACATTATCTAAAAGAGCAGGGTTATGTCCAATGCTGTGTATTTAACCGGATTGGATATGCATAAGCTATACCAAGCAAACAGCGGTACAGAAAAGCCAACACACTGAGTGCTCTGAATTATTTCCACATCTTTGAATTCCTTGTGTTTTCTGCTGTGGGGGCAGAGAGCAGTAGAGAGAGTTGGACTACACTCCCCAGGGCATTAAAGGAAACTCAAGCCTCATCATCTCCCCGAAGACTCCACTTTGGCTTCGGCTACGACCCCGAACTGGGATCTCGTATTCTGATGGAAAAAAGCAGTCTTTGGTGAAGAGGTCCATGTTTGTCACTTAGCGCAGGTCTCAATGAGGCCAAGAACAACATCTTGTGGGGAAAGTTGACACGCCTTTGGTGGCTTTATAGATTTGCCATGGTCCTGACTGGGATGCAGAACATAACTTCAGGATCCGGGTGCTATAAGCGGACGGCAGCACCGAGGAGCTTTGAGGAGGTTTCTGACATGGGGCTTGTGGAAACCTACAGGACATTCTGCTGGGCTTTGGTTTTACCACACGCTGCTCTTTGCTGGATTTGCCTGGAGGGTTTAATGTGGGTACGGCACACGTGCTATGATGCAGGAAGAGGTGATGCGGCACGCTTTAACATCTCACTGTACTCCGAGTAAGTCGTAATACAAGTGTCCCATGTTAGAGATCAACTGCAAACAAACGGGGCCTGGTACTAATTAGCTGATCCTAGGGTTGTAATTAGCCGACTCAGTTGTTGTATACATAATGCCCTGGCACTATGCAGCAGAAGACGCTGTGAGGGTTCAGTCCTCCTTCTGATGTGGTGAGTCGTTGTTGTAGGCAACCTCGCCCCCCCCCCCCCCACCCACACACACACTGCTTATTAACCACAGGCGCCACAGCAACCCTCCCCCCTCCTCCATCCTGCCACCCCCGCCTCCACCTCTCCGCCCTCCACCCCCTCTCTTGGGGTCGACACCAGGGGAAAGGGAGCACTTGCTGACAGACCTTCCATAACCAGGTCGCACTCAGACGCACTCGGCCCAATCGAGACTGACCTTGGCTTCCATGGCCCTTTGATTAGCCTGTGACGTCGTGTTGATCTGGGATCTTTACACATTGTGAGGAGTTGGCTAATCTTTGTGTGACCCAAAGCGCAGTCACTTGGAGGGAAAACAGAAGAGTAGATGTGATCCATGACGTATGTGGATATTCACCTCTTCAGCTAGTTCTTGTCATCTGTCACGTACCGCACAACCTCCATTTAACTTTTGTTTTATTAGAGTAACTTAATTTCACGCGCTCTCTGGACATTCTGTGGTGCCACAGACATTGACACAACTTTGGGCAAAAATTACACAGTTGTAAAACTATTCTACCATAATTATTGCCCACACCCTCCCTCCGTCTCTCAGTGAGAAGTGATTATAATAATTGTCAGGGATAAGTGTGCAAGCGAATGCTTCTGGCATGGACATTAGCCTGCTAGACATATCATGTAGCCTAATTGATTTGGCACTAGTTATGTTTGGTTGGTGTTTAGTGGCAACCTGGCGTGTATATATCTCTGTGGATAATTCAAGGCTATCTCATTACCATGACCTAACTCTAAAAATTAAATTACCCTGCGGGAAGGTCTATATGATCTATGTGTTCTGTGAGGACAGTTAAGTTAGCAGTGATTAAACGACTTTTAAAATGGAACCACTTTGTATCTTCAGTTTTATTGTAATGTTTTATTGTGTACACTGCATCCCATTATGCCCAAAGGAAACACTACTGTTTTTGTCTTTTGCCCTGAAGATGTTTTTGCTATATATCTCCATCTCTCCCCTGTGGGTTCCCTCATCAGGATTTCATTATTTCCCCATTGTTTATCTCAGAAGATGAACTTCATGGGCTGTTAATTTATGACGGGGCTTGGCAACTCTGCACGACCCTACTCCCAAAGACAACAATCGATTGTTTTAGCATTAAAGGGTACTATAGTGCACTATCTGCATATGTGGGTCTATTGTGTCTGTGTCTAATTAGCTTTAGTGCTTGCATTGTAGCATTAGCTATTCTTACTGTTTCATTCGTACTCCATCTTCTGGAGTTATTACATTCCTGAGCCCTGTTGTGGGAAAACAACGATGTTATTTTTCATCAAGAAATCATGTTTCATGGGTCCAGCATTCATGATAATAAATACATTTAGCTTGAAAGCACAAGCTTGTCAGAGCTCAAAAGGCCAAATCCAGAATGCTTGCGGATACCATCTGTGCCTCATCGCCAGTTTCTTCATCTGTAAGCCATACAGGATGCCTTCATATTGCTCTTACAATACACATCCAAGAGCACTAATGCCTTCTCAGTTTTTCGTACTGTTCTCCCTTACATCGTAACGATTCGAAAAAGTCCATATTACTTAATGCGCTCTTCTCAGGTGAAAGTTTTATATTGACATGTCTGTTTTAAGGGTAACTTGTGTTTCTCACGAATAGCTGGAGGCCAGTGTATATTTTAGCAGATAGCTTCGCGCAGGCCGTAAACTGCGTCTTCTCCTGATGTGGGGTCGCTCCGCATCTCAGTGCCCTGCTGCGTGTCTGTCCAGTGTATGCAAGAAACCAATCATCCCGGAAAACAGCGATTCTCGCAACACGTTTGGTTTGTTGTTTGAACTTTGTTGTTTCCTCTGTGTTCTGAGGAGCTGCTAACAGCTAACGCCTCTGCTTTGTAGCCAGCAGACGGCACCAGTTCTGCTATTATTAACATCTCGCCTTCACACTCCAGCCTCCACGTACGTATTTGCGACCTGTCCCCAGTTGACCTGCAGCTACCCAACGTTCTCCTTGATTGGCAGCGTTTCAGCATCTTCTTTCTGTCCTGGGCATTAGCTACAGTATTATGTTAGTCCAATAGTTGATGTGCTCAAGAAAGCACTGAGTAAGATTTGGCCATTATTTTACATGCGAAGACTTTTAATGTTCTTCGGCGACACTGAAGATGTTGAATTGCAGGTCGCGTGAATGTGTGTGTTATGTCATACGTGTGACCCTGCATGTGTGCATGTTGCACGTATAGTGTATGCATGTCTGTAGGGCTTCACCCATCCAGTGCAGTGACGAGCATCTCTGAAAAACAGCTGGTTGCACATTACTCTCTTAAGGTACACCAGACCGGGGTTTATAAGCCAGAGTAAAGCGTCCTGTAAGGAACATCAGCAACAACAAACTAGAGTAGAGTAAGATTTACAAACCTGAAAACTCCTGTTCCAGCCCATGGTGTTTCACTCCAGCTCGTAATGTGGAACAGTTATGTAATCCTTTGGTGCCAGGGAGTTAATTGAGTTGGTTGAAAAAAAGTAGGAAAAAAGAACATTTTCACAGTTTTATAGTCTTTCGGGGTAGTTGCAGCTATAAAGCTATACATTTAGTAAAATAAAAATAAATATTACTCATAAAAGAGACTGCTGAATTCCGTGGAGCATAATTAGTAGTAGTCAGGTTAAAATAAAATTTACAGTAATTGGAAAAATTAGAATTAATGTTTGAACTCTTTTCCCAAGGCATATCCTGCAATAGATGTGAGTGTGTGAGAGAGTGTGTTTGTGTATGTCTTTGTGAGAGCGAGACAGAGAAAGGTTTGTGTGTATGTGTGTGTGTGTATGCGTGTGTGTGTGTATGTGTGCTCTTGAGCATATAGATGTCCTATTCAAGTGACCCGTCCCACTAAAACAAACCTGTGAATAACTGACTGGCTCATGAATCTTAGCTTGGCAGCACTCTATGGTAGTAATGATAGTCTCTGTAGTTTCACACCTCTGACATCCTTTGTAGCAAAGACTGACCATTTTATTCCAGTTTGAAACGTTTCACTTGAGTTGATAATGCTAATTCGGATTTGAATCTGTTTTGAGTGCATAACGGCCTCTTGTTATACCTAAAAGTGGTTGCAGGAAAACAGGGAGAAATGTTGATCTCTTTGATGAAACACAGAGATGGATTCTGTTTGGTGTTAAGGCAGAAAACGTCCAGTTGATTTCAACACCGGGTTCACTTTGTCTCATTTTTTGGCTGCAAGGACACACTAAAAGAGTCATGTGAGTGTGAATGGCTACGCATGTTTGACTGTAACAGATTATGACATGTGTATGCACTGGTAAGTCTTATCTGCTTCGTGCTGGTACCGTGGTGAGGTAAATGACCGTGGGCTTGTGTGACCCGGCCTCTGTAGCATTACAGGTTCCGTGTTCGTTCTCATTTTTCTGGGCTGGGCCTGCCCCGCTCTGTGTTGGCTCCTTTGATACAAATGCATGTTTATGTGACAGTCCAATTGTAGCACTCACTGTCTCTCTGAGCCAAGACTTAGAGGTTTCTCTTTCTACAAACAAAGATATTTATTTTATTAGAAAATATTCGAACCAGATGATCAAAAACCCAAATTTTCTCTCTCACTAAAGCCAAAGTAAATAGGGCTTTTCTAAGATTCCCGGTGTATATCCCTTCAAAGCCAAATGTCAGAAACAGATGAAGAAGCAGGATAGCGGCACAGTCAGTTTTCCACTAATGAAATTTTGGAGATGTAGATTTTACAGGCGCCTAGAATCATCGCTCTTGCCCTCTCCGTTGCCTGGACAACCCATCCTACGGCAGTTTGCATTCCGAGGGCCTCATGCTCACTCTTTACACACACATAATCCTGTAATGGCACTTACAGACACCGACAGAAAGAGTAGATGCTGTGTACATGACCTAATTCTCAAACTCACCCCCGCAGGAAAATGTCTGAGCATAATCGTTGAGCTTGGTTACTTTGAGCAGTGCTCTAACATCGTGAACCCAAGGTCAGTAGCCTTGCCTTGTGAATACGCGCGAGCCCATCGTAATGTCATAACTAGCGAGATGACTTAATAGGCAAGGGCATAAATGCAAGTCTTCAAAATAACAAATCAGGCCCATCTATGCATGGTCAGTGCTGTAGCGTATGACATTTTTATGTCTTTTTCATGACTTCCAGATTTGCTGCATTAAAGTATTCAGCCCAGATTCACTCACTCTGATAGATGTGTCTGGGTACAATACGTGCTGAATCAAAAATGCCCAGGCTGGTGCTGACCAAGTGTGGTGATAGTCACGCAGTGCGTCTCGTGTCTGATGTGGCTGATCATGGTTTTCGATTCTTTAAATCAAATGCCAGCTGGCCCCACGGCGGCTTGCTGTTTTATGATGACTGTCAAACATGGAGGCCTGTCTCACCATGATGCGGTCATTACCGCACACTGCGGAACACGGCTGACCCGCTACACGCCGAGCCTCCAGACGTTCCAAAGGGCAAAAGGCACTTTCGGTGATTTTTCCATTTTGCGCCTTTTATAGTTGACGTCCAAAACAACTTCAGAAGTTTGAGGGCAATGAAAGGACCAGCGCTGTGGTCGCTGAGAAACCGGAATACTGGTTCATGGCTGAATTCTCGACAGACAGCTCAACTGTGCTGAAGGTCGTTTAGAGGAACCCCCCTTGGTTTGAGTGAAAAGTGTTTGTAGCGTTGGGTTGATGTGCTTCGCGGACGCGAGTCTTGTTTCTTTATAGTTCGGTCTTGCAGCTTACACAGCATCCTGTTGGCTCAACTCCAGTAATGAAAATACATGGATTAATCCCTTTACTGTATCACTATGTTATAGGTTTGTAACGTGCTGCATTGGTTTTGCCCTGTAATAACCAGCTCTGGTAGTGCGGTGCTAATAACACTAAGGTCATGGGTTCAGTTCCCAAAAGAGCACTCGTACATCTCATATATCACTTGGACCAATAAGGACATCCTGCTGGATAAGAGACACTGGACCTCACGTTTAACATGTGCAAGAATCCCAACTCATTTAGCTCTAAGCACATTCCAGAGGTAGTTTTGGAACTTATTTACGTTCCCAAACGACCTGTCAGTCAAAACGTCCGGCGCACCTGTGCCTGTGACGGGCAGGAGGTGCGAACGAAAAGGAAGCGATCACGCCAAGTCTCAGAGAAAAAGAGGGGTTTAATGAATAACGTGCACAAACCAAAAACCCGTGCACTTGACCCAGATTAAGGATATAATCAGTCAACTGGTACATAGACAAGGCATATATAGACAGACAAACGACCATCAGGTGAGGGAGCTAATAAGCCCCACCCACCTGAGGGACGCACACAACGCAACGACAACAGGACAACTGCCGCTGTACCGTAGGTGACCGGGAGGGGGAGCCTCCCTCACCGTGACAGTGCCGCCCATTCACAACATCCCTTACGTTAACTGTGTGTAGATTTACCTTCAAATCCGTTTACTGCATAACTGCATGCGGCTTCCTTATTATTCTTTGCCTACCTGAACTGGGACAAAGTTCGGCTGATCTCCCTGTTTTGTTCAGGCACAATGCCGGCGGTGGAAATGGGATAAAGTGGTGTTCAGGGCCAGCCAGGTGAGTGGTCTGCGTCCCAGCACCACCCGCACTGCTGAGGGAGACGGGGACAGACCTGATGTGCTGGCGGGTGCCACACTGCAGTGCCTCCCCACGCGGCCAGACGCGCTTCCCCCCCGCACCACCTCCGGGAAGACACGGTGGCTGGCGGACACCCCGGGCGGCCCTTGCTCCTCTCTGTCCAGCGCTCCTCTCGCTGGGATGGCGGGGTCTGGACGGGCCCCAGGGCTGGCCGCGGCTCCCCGCGCCTTTTCTGCGTCTTTCTTGAGAGCAAAAAAAAAAAAAAGAAGAAAAATAGCTCCTTTATTTATTTATTTTTCTCTCGTTCTCCCTCATTAGCGTACCTCCTTCTCCTAATTGTGTAATTGTGGCAAATAGCTCCGGGCTCACAGCTCATAGATGGGCAGACACGTGTGTGCTTACACACACACACACACACACACACACACACACACACATACACCGCAGTGGCACATTGGGCACTTTAACACACCGCTGTCAGCCCCAGCGTCTGGCCACGAGAACACATGCCACCATGCCATCCGCCCGGAGCGCGGAGGAGAGGGAGAACCGAGCAGCTTCCAACATTCCTCTTCTGCTACTGGTTTTTTTTTCTCTTTCTTTCCTCCCTTGTTGGAGTTATAAAATAGCAGTGAGAAGAATGCTGGATCCAGAACGCGTCCCCCAGCACTGCACGCCAGAGCCGTGTTTCTGGAAGCAGGAGTGTGTGTGGGTGGACGGAGTGTGTGAGAGAGCAGCGAGAGCCGGGATCTCACACACACGCACGCCGCGTCTCTCCAGACGCACGTGGACGCGCGCGAGCGCGAGTCCCGTGCCACGTCGCGCCGTCCTGTCCTGTCCTCGCGTCCGTGTCACGCACACATGCGCGCATACGCACCGCATCATTCATTTCAGCGCTGTCTCTGCTGAAGGTCAAAGACAATTAGGTAATGGCTCGAGGAAACTCTGCTGCTGGACTGTGAATGTTTGATGTTGAACTGGGCCTTTGTTTCTTGTTTAGAGCCAGCGTCACTGCTGAAGGGTGTTGTCTCGCATTAAAAACACCCCTTTGTCTGTTGTTCGGGGGGATAATGCGGTGTTGGCCTGCGCGAGAAGTGCACGTCCCTCGACACTCCTCAGGAGTGTCCCGCCAACAACTCCCCCAGCTGCCAGTGGATCTACCCCTCACGCCGAGCCAACAGGGTGCAACGGCAAATTGGCATCAGCGACTGCGCTCAGCGCGCGCCGTTCTTCAGGGGAATCGAAACGCTGCCTGTTTTCGGGGATGTGTGCTTCCATAGCAAGTCTAAGATTACAGGCTGAGACGTCCAGCCCCGTCACCTGTGAGGGATTTGTCAGTGACTCTTAGTTTGCAGTGGAAAGAACCGAAGGGCTTTGGAAGAGGCTCTTTCCACTGGTCATTCCTCCGGTCTCCATCCTGCATGTGCACGAGCGCTCCAGTTCCTTAAGGCTCCTTGATGGGTCTTGCTTAACCCTTTGACCTTTACTGTCTTTTCTCTTTGCTGGACAAAGATGAGGCAGTGGGTGAGTAGGACAGGTAGCGGTAAACGGCACACACTTAACCACACACTTCAGCGCTTAAGATGCTTTGCTGTCACGTGACCGGGGAGGGGGGGGGGTGCCAGAACATCCTGTCTGCACCTTCTCTCACTCCTCTGTTCTGACACTAGGAGGACGACTTCATGGACTGGTGGAGTAAGTTCTACGCCTCCACGGGTGAGCGGAAGATGTGTGGGAACTACCTGGAAAAGGGCCTGGACACCCTACAGGTAAAGAGAATGACCGTTAGTAACAGCCTTCCATTAACAGCATGCGGCCATACACACATCGCTCACGTGTTACGATTGCCTGGTTTGTGGGCCGTTTAGGGAGTCTAGAGGAATACCGCATACGTTAAAGGAAAGTGGCCCTGTAATAGGTTACTGAAGTGAATTCACATCATAGCTGCATTATGTTTAGAACGACGGCTGGTGCCAAGCAAAACCGAACGAAGTGTAAGAGCACCGTAGTGGAAATGCGGTGTGATGCGCTGCGCTTCAGAGGCCTGTGGGGCGGTGGGGACTGCACACGCCTCCGCCCGCTTCCCACGAGCCCGTGCGCTAACTGCACCCGCGCCCGCCAGCTTTTCCAACGGATCCATGTCAGTGGTGGGGGGGATAACTGGGAGCAGACAGGGGCTCCTGCCGTAGACGTCATCAGCTCCCCCCGACCCCCGGCCTCTCTGCACCCCCTCCGCGTCTCTCCATCCCTCTCTTGTCTCGCTCTTAGCCAGTGTTCCCAGCCCTGACCAGTCCACGTAGGTTGGGTTTGTGAGCCCTCAGGACAGCCATCGTTTCTCGGGGTTACCTGGCCGGTACGTCCAAGGGCTTTGGCGTGCATGCCGCCTTTTTCGTCATGTGAGCTCAGATCGCTCCTTGGAGGGAGACGACCTCTCAGAACTGCTGAGATCAGCTGTTATTTTTGTTTTGCTGTAATGGTGCCTCGGGGAGAGAGGGAAAAGAGAGAGAGAGAGAGAGAAGGAAAGAGGTTTCAGATGATGTGTTCTGTGTCGCACGGTCGGGCCTGCAGGGACGTCACTGGATCCCAGGGACCAGCCTTTTAAAACAGAACAGGGCGGTTTACGCGTATTCTCTCACACGCTGGACACTCCGCCATCTCCTGTGTGGCCTTCTGAGTTTCATGTTTGATGGCCGGCCCCTATGACACAGGCTGGTGTCATGCACATTTCCCTCCAGCACATCAAACCACTTTTGCACAATTTATTGCCGCTTTTAAACCTCATAATTGAGAATTCCATGATCCATTTACATTCGTAGAGCATTTGAGGTCATTTCACTGCTGAAATGTTTGACTTACGGTTAATGTCCAAGACACTAAGGGACAGTTACTAAGCAACAGCTGGCATGTGCCTTGTGTGCCAATGTGTGTCTGTTGAACCGTACGCATGAGGTAAGTTCGTTTTCGGAGTTTTCGGTGGCTGATATCTTCACACAGACACCCTCCTCCTCCTCCTCCTCCTGCTCCTCCTCCTGCTCCTCCCTCACAGGTGAGCGTTTCCCTCCCTACAGGTGTACGATTGCGAGCTGGAGAAGGTCGAGGGCTTCGAACGGCTGTCCGACTTCTGCCAGACGTTCCGGCTTCACCGCGGACGCGCGCAGGACGAGAGCGACGACCCTTCCGTCGTCGGGGAGTTCAAGGTGAGGCCCGGGTCGTGACCCCGGGCCGCGGTCGTGCAGAGACCCAGCGGTGACCGGAGCGATGCGGTGGAGTGCGCTTTCATCCCCCGCTGACGCCCGCAGTGGAAGTCGGAGGCGGACATAAGCGCTCCAGATGAGCAGGGGAAGGGGCAGCCATGCTTATTAGCGCAGCCTGTGCAACGGGAGGAGAGTGTGTGCGTGTGTGTGTGTGTGTGTGTGTGTCTGGACCCTGCGTGTCAGCTGGCCACACACTCTCCTCTTTGAGCTCGAAGCCTCCGTCTGCTCTTTGTCAAAGTCCGCCTTTGGGGATTATTATTTCATTCAGCGTTCTAATGTTGCATTAGGATAACGCACTGCTCTCTGAGGGGGGGGGGAGTCTTTGTTCATTGTCATTTTGTGTGATGGCAAAGGACAACGTTAATGCTCGAGAGAGGTTCGCCAAAGACAGTTACGCAATCTAAGGTTCCGTTGACCGGCCAGAATAGTGGTTTTCTCTCTATAGGTGCGACAGAGGTGGCTCTGATGCTTGGTGTCTTGCCCCCTAGGGTATGTTCATGATCTACCCGTTACCCAGCGCGCCTTCATCGCCCCTCCCCCCTCGCCAGTTCCGCCAGCTACCCCCCAACGGCACGGAGGAGTGCCTGGTTCGCCTCTACGTGGTCCAGGCCCTGGCGCTCCAGCCCAAAGACGCGAACGGCAAGGTAGGTGCTGCCCGGCGGCTCACGCCTCCCCGATACGAGACCTCCGGCCCTTGTCTGTGCCTCGGCACTGTGGACGTGAAGGGCTGTTTACTGCGGGAGACGAGAGTGGAGCACCAACATCTCAGGAGATACAGCGAGCGTCGTTCTGCGGCCTCTTCCCCGGGCCTGTCTGCCATTGGCCACGGCCGCGTGGGCGTCGCCCTGTCGTTACCCACGCGGTCCAGAGAGACACAGAGCACGGCGTCTCCTGGTGCCACGCGGCCCGGGCAGGACAGATGCTTGTTGCATAGTGCTAGTGAGAGACGCGACGTGGTCTTTGCTGTTTTTGTGAGTGTGTGTTTGTGTGCGTGTGCGCGCGTGTTTGTGTGCATGTGTGTGTGTGTGTGTGTGTGTGTGTGTGTGTGTGCGTGTGTGTGGGATTAATTGCATTCTTTTTGATCTTTTCCCAGTGCGACCCATATGTCAAGATCACACTAGGAAAGAAATCAATAAGTGACCATGACAACTACATCCCCTGCACCTTAAACCCTGTGTTTGGGAAGTAAGGGATCTTCTTCTACACTCTTTCTCCTCTCTGCCTCTCATTTTCCAGACTAGTTTAGCATGTATTCATGTATACTAGTGGCTTTTCTGCCTGAATGAAGAACTATTGGACACCAGCAGGGGTCGCTGTACTCATAGCAATAAACGTCACCATAACGCTTCAGATATTGCACTTTGATAAGTTACACATGGAGGTGATGCGAAACAGATAACAGCACCAGAGGGTGACATTCTTAGTAAGCAAATAAATTATTGTTTTGTAATATTGTTAGATATTGTTTAAATTACACAATGATTAGTTACACTTTTTCAGGCAGGCATTTTCGTGAAAAGGAGTTGGGTAGTTCAGTGTTGGGGATGGTGTGTTTGGTACGGAGCGTCGTAGGTCAAGGAGCCAGGGTGAAAGTGTGTTTGTAAGCAAGCGGGTATCTCCTTACTCAGGATGTTCGAGCTGACGTGTTCCCTGCCCCTGGAGAAGGACCTAAAAGTCACACTCTATGACTACGACATGCTTTCCAAGGACGAGAAGATCGGCGAGACCGTCATCGACCTGGAGAACCGCTTCCTGTCGCGTTATAGTGCCCGTTGTGGCCTGCCCCAGTCCTACTGTGTGTAAGGAGAGCAGCGATTACAGAAGCACACACACACACACGCACACACACACACTTCTCTATCAAACTGTCCCAGCCCTACTGTGTGTAAAGGCAGCAGCTTGTAAAGATGTACACACTTCACTCTGGCACTGTCCAAATGCCTTGTGGGGAAAAAAAATAACACAAATTCAAACAAATAGTGTTTTCCGAAGCACCTTAACTAAAGTGACATTTTTGCTGTATACTATAACTAGCCCACTCCTGCCTACTGACATTTACAGTTTTAATGAAAGCCTATAATATGAAATGAAACCTTATAGTTTGTAATGAACGCTCTCTCTCTCTCTCTAGGTCCGGAGTGAACCAGTGGAGAGACCAACTAAAGCCCAGCCAGCTGATCCAGCGTCTGTGTCGGAGCAGAAACTACAAGCTGCCTGTCTACAAGCAGGACAGACTATACTTCAGGGGCCGCACGTACACTGCTACAGACCTGGGTCAGTCGCACACACACACACACACACACACGTGCACAAACCTGTACACACACACACATGCACACGCACTCACACACGTGCATGAACCTGTACCCACACACAAACCCCACACACACACGCACACGTGCACAAACCTGTACCCACACACACACACAAACACACACATGCACATGCACCCGAACATGCACACCCACACGAACCCGCACACGAACCCGCACACGAACCCGCACACGCACCCGCACACGCACCCGCACACGCCTTTCCACTCTGAATTTCCACTTCCAAAGGCAGATCAGGGAAACGTTCCCTCCACTGGCGCGTCTGCACGCGCGCCGGCGTAAGGCAGCCCTGCTCCCCAGGGCGTTGTGGGGTGAAGGTGGAGGTCTTTTCTTTGGAGCCGGCGCGTGCGTTAGTCACGAGTAAAAGCTAACAAAAGCATCAGCCCAGCGCCGTCACGTCTGCGTCTTCCGTCGCGAGGCAGGCGTGCCGAGCGCGGGATGGGCTGCGGCTGTGTGAAAACACCGGAGGGAAAAAGAATAACTGCACACGTCTGGGTGCGCGCCATACTTCATATCTGTGTGTGTGTGTGTGGGGGGGGCAGATCGCCAGCTTCGGCAGCAGGTCTGGGTGGGAAGAACGAGGTCTCAGCATGGGGAAAAGGTCGGAGTGATACGGAGGAGGCCGAGGGCGCGAGTGAAAGCACGATGTCCGCGCTGGCGCTGCCCCTTCATGGCAGACCCCGCCCTCATCGCTGCCTCATGCCTCAGCGAAGCTAACAGATTTGTGGTGTCCGAACGTGACTTCCACCTCCTCCGCCCCTGCCCCGTCTCCTCCTCCTGGCTCCTCCTCCCACCTGCCTCGTTATTCCCTACTATCCAAACTACAAACTACAAATTAACGCAGAAACAAAAACAGCAGGATCTTCCCGCCTTTTTTCCCTTTGCTCATGAGGTAAAGCCCATGGTGCCTGAGGGAGGCGAAACTGCTTCGGCGGCCATCTTTCCAAGGTCGGCTCCAGATTTACAGTGGCTGGTGTGCAGGGCCGAGGCGGCCAAGGTCAACACTGCGGTGGGCTCGGCCGCCTCCGTCTCCAGAGCTTCACCGTGGAGGAACATCGCCTCGGTTTGTTTTCCCCCCACGTATCCGCGGCAACCCACGCGTCCGAGCGATTGTGAGGTAGCCATTTTGGGCTTCCAGCTACCCGGTGGGAGAACGTCTACTCCTCTTTCTTCCTCTCCTCTCCGCAACGTGGCCATGTTTCCTTCAGGGATGTGACACAGGGTTTGAGTCTTTAAACTCTACAGAGGAGGAGGAGGGTTCCAAGGGCTTTCTTTCTGCCTTGGAAGAGGAAAGCTCTTTTCTTAGATCAACAGTGATGAAATTAATGCATCATCCAGAGAACTGAGGAAAATAAACACTTCAGACCATGGAAATGGAACGCTTCATGAATTTGCTTCACACCTCACATTTTTTCACAGTCTCATTGATGATTTTTTAAAGCTCAGTTGCAAGGCTCCGAAGTGTTCCACTTCAACAGTGACGTCTTGTCAGCGTGTATTTTTAGAACATAACAATATGGTGGCTTTTTGCGTCCACTTCACGTGGCCTTTACAGTACCGAAGCTTCGCGGCCGTGACATTTCCCTATATCCTCCTATGCTAAAACGCCTACTACGCATTCCAGTAATGGCCTCCACACGCGTAGGAACTGGCCATCGTGCGTACGTGCACCAGCGTAGCCGTGGCGCTCATGCTGTCTCCCTGTCCGCTCCTCTGCTTCCACAGACGAGACGGGGCCGTGCGACCCTCACCTCGGGCCCCTGGAGGAGAGGCTGGCTCTGCTGGCGCTGAGGGCCCAGGGCTTGGTGCCTGAGCACGTGGAGAGCAGGCCGCTCTACAGCCCCCTGCAGCCCGACATAGAACAGGTACCGCTGCCCCAGCTTCACCCTGCAAGCATCACCCAGACCTGGAACTACAGCGCAGGTCTGAGTGGTGGCATATACTGTATGTCCTACACCTAATCTTGCAGACAGGGGGGTTTGTATGCTGGGTTGTGTGTAGTATGGTGTGTGTGTGTGTGTGTGTGTGTGTGTGTAGTATGGTGTTTGTGTATTACGGTGTGTGTGTAGTATGGTGTGTAGTATGGTGTCTGTGTGCGTATAGCATGGTGTGTAGTATAGTGTGTGTGTGTGTAGTAGGATGTGTATTATGGTGTGTGTGTGTGTAGTGTGGTGTGTGTGTGTAGTATGGTGTGTGTGTGTGTGTGTGCATATAGCATGTTGTGTAGTATGGTGTGTGTGTGTGTGTGTGTAGCATGGTGTGTAGTGTGGTGTGTGTGTGTAGTATGGTGTGTGAGTGTGTGTGTGTGTGTGTTGTATGGTGTGTAGTATGGTGTGTGAGTGTGTGTGTGTGTGTGTTGTATGGTGTGTAGTGTGTTGTGCCTTTGATTGGCACATTTTGTATGCTCTTTTCCAGGGACGCTTGCAGTTGTGGGTGGACCTCTTCCCCAAGTCTCTGGGCCCCCCAGGACCACCTTTCAACATCACTCCACGCAAAGCCAAGAAGTACGACGGCGCCGACCGAATTTGGCAGCGTGGCAGCGTTTTCTGTTAAAGCACCGGAGAGAATGTGTTTCTGTGCTGCTGTCAGCTCTGCCCCTGTCCTCTGCCATAGGTTCTTTCTGCGCTGTATTATATGGAACACCAGTGATGTCATCCTGGATGATGTCAGTGTCACCGGAGAGAGGATGAGTGACATTTATGTGAAAGGGTACGTCTGGGTGTCTTAATGAGGTTGTTAAGCCCCTGTCGATTGACTCTGCCTGGCCAGAGCTGCTCTGGTTGCCCATGCCACGGGCTTGTTGCTTGTCTGTTGCCAATGTGACTAATAGTAACAGACGGACGCTAAAGAGATCGAACAGCGGCAAACAAACAGTGTCGCAGGGCAACTGGGGCCATATGTCATGGCCGGTGACACCGCCTGGATTGGGGGATGGGTGTGGGGGGTAGGGTGGATGCATGGGGTGGGTGTGGGTGTGGGGGGTGGATGTGTGGGGTGGGTGTGGGGATGAGGGGTGGGGGTGTTTGTGAGGGTTGGGCGTGGGTGTGGGGGGTTGGTGTGAGGGGTGGGTGTGGGGATGAGGGGTGGGGGTTGGTGTGAGGGGGGGGCGTGGGTGTGGGGGGTTGGTGTGAGGGGTGTTTGTGAGGGGTGGGTGTGGGGGGTTGGTGTGAGGGGGGGTGTGGGTGTGGGGGTGTTTGTGAGGGGTGTGGAGACTGTGTTCATTGTTGGTTTCTCTCCTGTAGCTGGATGCATGGGCACGAGGGGAACAAGCAGAAGACGGACGTGCACTACCGCTCGCTGGGTGGGGAGGGCAACTTCAACTGGAGGTTCCTCTTCCCCTTCCATTACCTGCCGGCCGAGCAACTCTGCACCATTGATAAGAAGGTGGGCTTCAGACCGCACGCCCCCCGGGCGGAGACGTCCACGGGTGGAGACACTCGCCGCCACATGCCACACAGGCGGCGCGTGTTATTGCGGCCGCTGGTATCTTCCCTTGCATCCGCTTCCCAATGAAACGTACAGACTAGTCCTGCTTGGTGGAACGCTTGGGGGGACACATAGTCTCATAGTGCCTGGCTGGCCTGCCTCCGTCCTCCCCCAGCCCAGGGACAACAGTGTCTCGTCCAGGTACAGCTGTCCTCTCCGAACAAACAGGGGTGATGGACAGAGTGATGGCAGGAGGTTTTGGCCTGCGGGAGATCGGTTATGGTAAGACGTTGTTGCTTTGGTGCCCCGCCGCGCGGTCGTCAAGCAGGAGGTGCACACGGTGTTTACTGGTGCGGAGCAGCAGTGTGCTGGCGTGAAGCGCGACTTCATTAACCGCGCCGCGCATCACTCACGGCTGCTGTACGGCCAGGACGCTGTCACTGCGATGGCATCCTGTCTGGTGACCGGGTTTGGAAGTGGGCTTGTGGTGGTTCTCTTTCCTACCGGGTCTGTCCTGTCTTTTTTCTCTCTCTCTCTCTCTCTCTCTCTCTCTCTCTGGGCCTGTCTCTCACCCGCTCTCTAATTCTCTCCCCCTCTCACATTCTCTCCATCATTTTCTCACTTAGTTCCTCTCAGGCACTCGTTAAGTCTGTCTGTTTACCTCTGCCTCTCTGTCTGTCTCATGTTTTCTTCCTCTCTCTCGCCATCTCTCTCTCTCTCTCTCTCTCTCTCTCTCCCTCTCTCTTAATCTTCCTCTCTCTGTGTCCTTGTCCTGGTCTCTGCAGGAGCACTTCTGGAGTTTGGACAAGGCTGAGACTAAGCTTCCTCCCAAGCTCATTCTTCAGATTTGGGACAATGACAAGTTCTCCTTTGACGATTACCTCGGTAAGAAGACAGAGCGCTAAGAAGTCCCAGATCCTCTGGGAGACCTCCACCTCGGCTAGCTCAGTGTTTGCTAACCTCCCCCAAAACCACAGTGCTGCTCTACCGCACCATATCTCAGCCTTGACCGTGACAGGGGAACGCAAAGCAAAAACACGACGTGAAATAGGACCACACTGATAGGATCCTGATGTTTCAGCTTAGTGGGTGCTTGTGTGTACATGTGTGTGTGTGTGTGTGTGTGTGTGTGTGTGTGTGTGTGTGTTTCGATCATTAACTTGTGTGTACAGACCTCAGTTTGAGCCTATGTAACCTGTAACTTCCATCCATGGGCTTACACCACACACAGTAGTACCACACATGCACAAATACATCATTCTGGCCCATGGTCCACTTTACTGGCACTGTTATTGCTGTACTTATTAACCTTATTTCCAGCAAATCAGCACATTTGAGGGAATATGAGTTATGGCCCAAGGCGCATGACTCCCTTATGGCGCTCTGAAAACGCTGCAAGCTGAAATATGGAATATCTACACGTTTAAAATAAATATCATGCAGCCACAGTGTAAAAAAGTGACAATGACAAACGGCCCCCTTTCGAACGGAGACCCGGCAGCACAGTGTATTCCTGCCCCGTCTTTATCAAAGCTTGAAAATGCACTCCCTCCTCTCCCCCTGCATCCCTCTCAGGTTGTCTGGAGATGGATCTGAACCACATGCAGAGACCCGCGAAGTCCCCTGAGAAATGTAGTCTGGAGCTGATCTCCCAGACCCCAGACAAGCTGGTGTCTCTGTTTGAACAAAAGACCGTCAAAGGCTGGTGGCCCTGCATATGTGACAGTCATGGAGAGAAGGTCATAGCTGTGAGTGACTTCGCAGAACTTTCCAGAAAGATGTACCCTTTTTTTGCATTAAATACATCTAACACACTCTTCAATCTAACTATAAAGTCTCCATGTTTGCTACCACATTCCATATCTGTGTGTTTTCTCCTGGTCTCTCTCTCTCTCTCTCACTCAGGGAAAGGTAGAGATGTCGCTGGAGATCGTGTCCGAGCAGGAGCAGGACGAGCGTCCAGCGGGACAGGGCAGAGACGAGCCCAACATGAACCCGCGTCTGGAGGAGCCACAGTAAGTGGGTTTGCCTAGCCTGCCCTATAGGGTTTGCCTAGAGTGCCCTCTAGGGTCCACCTAGCCTGCCCTCTAGGGTCTGCCTAGACTTCCCTCTAGGGTCCACCTAGCCTGCCCTCTAGGGTCTGCCTAGACTTCCCTCTAGGGTCCACCTAGCCTGCCCTATAGGGTTTGCCTAGAGTGCCCTCTAGGGTCCACCTAGTCTGCCCTCTAGGGTCTGCCTAGACTTCCCTCTAGGGTCCACCTAGCCTGCCCTCTAGGGTCTGCCTAGACTTTCCTCTAGGGTCCACCTAGCCTGCCCTATAGGGTTTGCCTAGACTGCCCTCTAGGGTCCACCTAACCTGCCCTTTAGGGTCTGCCTAGACTTCCCTCTAGGGTCCACCTAGCCTGCCCTCTAGGGTCCACTTAGCCTGCGCTTTAAGGTTTGCCTAGCCTGCCCTCTTGGGTCCACCTAGCCTGCTCTCTAGGGTCCACCTAACCTGCCCTCTAGGGTCTGCCTAGCCGGCCTTCTAGGGTCAGCATACCCAAAGTTCCGTGACGAAGGACATCGCATTTATGCTGAACCCACACATGGTGTAGCCCAGCACATGCTGACCAGTCTGCTCTTCCTGTACCCTCCTGCACAGGAGACCAGAGACCTCCTTCCTGTGGTTCTCCTCTCCGTATAAGACCCTGAGGTTCATCGTGTGGAGGCGGTTTAAGTGGGTCATCCTAGGCCTCGTCCTCCTCTTCTTCATCCTGCTCTTCCTCGGGGTCTTCCTCTACTCCTTCCCCGTAAGTCACACGCGTGTTTTGCATGTGCGTGTGTATCTGTGGGTGGCTGGTGTGTAAATAGCTTGTATCACTCTGACCGTTTTTCTGGAATGTTGCATGCGTTATTGAAAGTTACACCTGCTTCGAATATTTCTCTCACGCTCACGCACTCACGATCGAGAGCAGCTCAGCGGCGGGGCGTGTGCTGTAGGCACGCATAGTTTTGGTTAGAATATCCTGTCAGCACTCATTCTTTGGCCACTCCTGGACCGAGCTCCACTTAGTATGACTGTAGGGAGTGGTATTTTAATCTCTGTCATGTGAATGGCCTGTTTTTATTTGGCTTCACAGAACTATGCTGCTATGAAGATGGTGGGACCCTTCGGCGGAGTGGGGAAAGGGACCCAGTGAGCAGGGGGCCAATGAAAAGAGACTTTGAAGGCAGGATGTGGGCGTGGCCCTGCCTACCACCTACCGGCACTAGTCGGCGTCTCAGCACGCTTCCCCGCCCCTTCTCTCCCACTCGGCTCCGAGGGGGCCGATCGAGTCGTGTTGCCTGGGCCGGCGTGTACATGCATGCAGAAACGCGAGAGCGCCGGAAGAGCGCGCGTGTGTGTGTGTGTGGCAGTAACGCTGTGTGTGTTGTGTGTTCAATTTGACGTGTGCCTTTTGATCAACCCGTCTATGCCTGCGTACGTATGTCTCGGCGCGCACGTGTGCATAGCCTCGCAAGTGCAATTGCGTGTACATGCGTGTACTTGCGCGTACATGCGAGCGTGTGAGCTCTGGGCTCCGCAGCCTTGTATGTGACCAGGCGCTGACCTCTGCCCTCCCTCTGACTCCCTCAGACACTTTTATCTCTCATGCTTTTCTCCTTTATGCCTGCTTTAAACCCTTGTTCGTGTCACGTAAAACGCAGGCTTTTTCACGGCTTTCCTCTGCTCTCGCGCTGAGGAGAGCAGGAGCCGCCTCCTCTCGCGCCCTTATCCCTCTCTTCCTTCTCTTCCTTCTTTTGCACGGAAATCCCTCGCTGCCAGGGACCTGCCATGGGCTATCTGTATGTGCGTGTGTATGTGTGTGTGTGTGTGTGTTTGCGCATATGAGAATTATTTTAAGGCTAAGAGCTCAAGACAGGGAGAGAGTGCCTGTAGAAAAGGCCTGTGATGAGTCTGAGTTTGAAATTTTTTTTGTGCATTTGACTGAATGAGCATCTGGTCAGAACCACTTTAAATAGCCTGAAAATGGCGTCAGAGTGTTCAAACACACTGTGAGCTCCGCGGGCAGCGCAGGCTCCTTCCTCTGTGGAGGGAGATGACAGTTCATAGGTCACACAGGTCCCAGGGCAGGACTCCAGAGTGCTGCTCCTAACACGTAAAGCTGACCTGAGCACGCGCCAAGCCCTGAGCAGCGCATTCATTTGAGAGCTAGTGTCACACCACGTCTCTCAGAAGAGGAAAAGGCATGAGAACGGGACGTGTGATATCCTGGCCCGATAACCAAGAAGGAGGGGCCGTAAAGTGTGGCTTTGATCTGGAGGGCCTCACTGGTCCAGAAGCAGAAGGGCAGGTCAGCTATGCGCCTGTGAACTGTCCGAGAGAGAGAGAGAGATCAAGGGGCAGAGTGGACGCTGAGGGCAGCCTGGGATGGTTTTGTTGCAATTATCCTAAAAACATAATGATCTTGTTTGTTTGATCAATAGCCTCTTCTCCATGAGTTCTAGTTAAAGTGTCTCCATTATATCCTTGCCTTAATACTTGAAATGCAACCAAAGTAATAGTTTAGGGTCCCATGTTTTTTCAGGAAATGGCCAGCAATTCAGTCTAATTCACGCAACACGACGATACCCTTTTTTTTAAATTGGTATTACTGCAAGTGCATCGCACATGTTTATGAAGGTTATCACTCTATCCGTCTTACTCTATCAGTCTCTCTCTCTATCAATCTCTCCCTCTATCAATCTCTAATGTCATGCTGAATGTGCTGGATCTAATGCCTTATTGCTTGTGCCTTTCGTGGGGATAAGATCAAGCCACTGTATATGTATCTGTTTATAGCAATATGCTGTATGTGTATAACATAGCAATATTCCAATAAAAAATATATATATTCCCTTGACTACATGAAATCTTTGAGGAAATGCCACAGGGGTGTGTGTATGCCACAAAGTATGAGACACACACACTCTGGGTTTTCTAAAGACACGCCACCTTCAGCCTCACGTATGTGTTCAGCCTTAATAGCTGTTACAAGGGTGGATACCGATCGGCTAAGTCACCTCAGGCTTTAGTGCAGAATGTCTTAGTGGCAGAGCAAATTAATTTGTGGGGGGAAAAAATATTGAGCTTTACCAGTGAACTTAAGACATGCTCATTACCTTCTCCTTTTTGTTTTGGTGGGGGAGCTGTTTTAGTTCCTTTCGGTGCTTCTAGAGGCCTCTAGAAGTCTTGAGTTGCTGGTAATCATCAGGCCAAGCTAGAAGCTGAAGCTGTAACTTTGCCCTGAAGCATCAGAGCTGAGTATGCTTCAGGGGCGTGGAGGCGGCGTTGACCTTAGGAAACCACATTACCCAGCGTGCCCTTGGCACATGACGCGGCGCGGGAACAGGGTGTTCTGATCCTGCCGTTGCATTGTGGACCGCCACCAGAACTGGAGCGCAGACACCGGCCGCCAGAGTGTGTCTCACTGTTGTCGCCGTGCCGACGCGTCAGACGGACTGGCCCACCTTGAAATGAAAAAAGGAATATAACTGAGTGTGAATCATGACCTTGTAAAGAGAGAGAGAGAGAGAGAGAGAGAGAGAGAGAGAGAGAGAGAGAGAGAGAGAGTGCTAAAGAAGTGAAATAAATGTGGTACCCTACTGATTTTGTCCTACTTCAGATATCTTTGTTCAAATGTAGTGGGGTGCAAAATGCTGACAATATTAGTGCCCCATGTGTGGAGAGGCCCCACACACTAGTCCAGAAGGAGGGATAAATCAGTGGTTTAATGCATGACAAGGTGTTCAAGCAACTCCATCTGTTTTCATAGGGTTCCATTTTAATGGCACTCTTAGACTCAAGCCTAGCACACTAGGAGAAGGATTTCATCCATGGAGACAACCAAGGACTATTGTTAGCCTCTCTGGGTGAGAGTGCTAAATGCTGTATGTGCAAATGTGTAATATGTAAATATTTTAAAATGCATTCAGTGTAGCCACTTCATCACGTTCTGCTTTGAATAATAAACAACAGTAAAGCCAGTTTAGGGAATTCTGATGATGCACATGAGGCTGATTTCCATAAGGGGGCTTTTTTAAATCTCGGTATTCTGTGATCTGGCTGTTTGTCTATCTATCTATCTATTTATCTCACACACACACACACATATACTGTATATACACACAGTATATTTATATATATATATATATATATACAAACATGGTCATTGTTTTCTATAGAACAAATATATATTTTTCATTATTTATTCAACAAAATTCATTTCTCTCTCCAAAAACTGAAAATCTGCCAAGTGAAAAAGTATGTGAACTCTTGTAGTCAGTATCTTGTGCCACCTCCTTTTGCTGCCGTTACTTCAACGAAATGTCTTCTGTAACCACAAACGAGTGTCTCACATCTGCTTTTTAGGATTTTTGCCCACTTCTCCTTGCAGAACTCTGCCAGTTGAGAGGTTGGAGGGACATCTGGCATGTACCGCCCGCTTTAGATCTTGCCACAGCATTTCTATGGGATTGAGGTCTTTGTCTGGGCCAATCCAGAGTGCAAATCTTCTTTCTCTGAAGCCATTCCTTGGTAGTTTTGCTGTAATGCTTTGCTGTAATGCTTGTTGTCTTGTTGCATAATCCATTTCCGTCCCAGCTTCAACTCCCTGATTGATGGCAGGACATCCAGGTCAAGAATTTGTTATTAGACCTGGGAATTGATGCTTCCCTGGATAATATGGAGTCATGGGGGCAGAAAAGCAGGGTTAGGGTTAGGGTCACCTTCACCTTTCCACCACCATGCTTCACTGTTGAGAGGAGGTTCTTCCCTTTATATGCAGTGTAGACTTTTCTCCAAACAACAGCACCTGTGATTTTGGCCAAATAAATAAATTACATTTTGGACTCATCTGTCCAGAGAATGGACTTCCAGAAAGCTTCTGGTTTGTCCAAGTTCTCTCTGGCAAGGGAACTTTGTTCTTTCTTGACAGCAGAGGCATTCTAGCAGTTCTCCCATGAATGTCATGTTTATTGATTTATTCCTCTCGGCATTGTTGATCTGTGTGCTTACGTCTCGGCCTTGATTTGGTTGCTTTCCGCTAGCTTTTAAACAGTGTGGCTCAAATCTTTTCCCAAGGACGTCTCATTTGATTGATATGCTTGATTTAACTGATTGCTTGAGCACTCACATGTTTCACCTGAGTCTTTTACCTAATTGACTTTACCAGTGCAGCTGCGGCATGGCGCGAGGGAGGGGAGGCTGTGCAAACGCTTACCCACAACGCCACAATTACAAAGACAACAGAGGACAAAACACAAAGGGTTAAATGGACACATTACGGAGGGGGAAACAAGAGACAGCTGAAACAGGAGGCAGGCTGACAAAGAGGAGAGGCAACACAACAACAAACAAACAATCACAACAGCAACAAACAACGCACAACAAAGACGCACACAGCGGGCCGTACCGAGTAAGTGTAGCCAGGTGAAGGAAAAAAGGTTTGGCATTTTCCGTTATGAGGTCCCTTTAAGAGCGGCAAGCGGAAGTGACACTTTATACGGAATTAAGCATAAGTGATTCTTTTGCTGGAAACAAGCAAGTTGAGATGGTCAAGCCGATGTAGCTACTGGAAGGGCCGAGAGTGATATCAGAGACATCCTTCAAGTGTAAGGTATATTATCATGCAGATTGGGTGATACTCTGTTATTTTGAGGAGTGCGCATAGGCAGTGACATGATTTCTCGTGCTAAGCGTAAGTTAGGTAAAGCCCAGGAGGGAAAGTCGCTATGCGAGAAATCAATAACGAGATGTTCACTTGCTTAACCATGATTTTCATAGGTCTGCTCACCCAGCGACTTGAGAAGTGTTTGCTGTGGCTGGCATGAGTAGCGGTGAGTGTTACAAGATCTCTCTAATTTCGTAATGTATAGACACTATACCAGTTATTTTTTGTTTTCTTATTTCACCAGTGTTGTACGGCCGGCTGTTGCATTGTGTTCCATAGGGTTAGATAGAAAACTACTTAGCGTGTGTCTGTGTGCACTCAATGAGAGTTTGTCGGTTGTACCATTTGGTAACCAATACGGAGATTTAATCTTTTTCTTTTGCGTGTATCTGCGTGCACGCGTGTACCGTCGTGAACCTGGGTGTATTTGAGAGCAGCCTACAGTGGTTTGAAAGTAGCCAGGACAGCGTTTTGGTGTCATTTTATTTTCCTCTGATATACAACCTGAAATACACCTACATAGTAACTTGCATGTAACAGGGTTATCCAGTTGTGTGCACGTCAACGTGGCACTTGTTAAATGTGTGTCTGTGGAGAATATATTATTCCCTCATATAAATCCTTAGCAAAAAGTAGTATACGTAAAAGTTCATTTTATTAAGTATACTTAAGTATAAGTATAAGTATAGCAAGTATACTACAGACCATATACTTTTAAGTGTACTAGAAAGTATACCAATTTAATACTTCTTCGGACTAAATTGGAACATTTCTAGTTTATAAAAGTATACTTTAAAGTTCATTTTAAGTTTTTAAAAGTACACTTTATAGTATAAAACTATTAAAAAATGAACATTCCTGAAAATATTGTCCTGGCAGTGAAGAAAGGAGTTCAGAATTCATTTCATTGAACTTTGATGGATCCAACTAGATTTTTCAGAATACTTCATTGCCCTTAATGGCAACTACCTCACCCAGCCGCACCCACATCACAGTGAGGGTGCTCCCGGCTTTCCTCACAGAACAAACACATATGCATCCTCCACACACTTATAACTAAAAACAGCAAAATAACTACATGCAAACTCACACATTAAACGGATTATTTATAATTTCCAGTCTCTATCGCCTATCTGCTGACGAGTGGGCGGGGCTTGTCAATCTGTATGTCCGGCGCCGTCTCAGTATTCTTAAAGTTTACTGTATGTACACAAGAGTGTGATGCATTTACAAAATCACAAGACAGAATGTTGAAAACAAGTTCGATATATTTTCAAACATTTCACACATTTCAAAAACAAATACATACGATATAAATTTTTTTCCTTACTGGAGAAAATGAAAGGAAAAAAGTGCACATTTGCATTAAATGTTAAGCATGAGTCATTGACTTGACCTTATTATGCACTTGGAGCAAGATATAGTAAGTATTATACAAGTGTAAGTCTTGGTATTAATGTACTCAGTCTTAGACTTCTGTTTATACTTCTGTGTATAAGCCAAGTATACTTCACTATACTATTCTTAAGTATCTAAAATTTAGTTTATAAAAAGTCACCTTCAAGTATACTTCCTCAGTTTTAGTAAAAATAAGTATACTCATAGTACACTTGAATAAACTTATTTTTGCTAAGGGTATTAATGTACTTAGTCTTAGACTTCTGTTTATACTTTTCAGTATAAGCCAAGTATACTTCACTATACTATTCTTAAGTATTTAAAAAATAGTTTATAAAAAGTAACCTTCAAGTATACTTCCTCAGTTTTAGTAAAAATAAGTATACTTATAGTACACTTGAATAAACTTCTTTTTTGCTAAGGGAATCTTTGTATAGAAAGTCATGCAAAACCAACAGGTCACCACACTCCCTCTCTGACCCTCTCTGACCAGGTTACAGTCATGGGAAACACCCATGTTACACTTCCCAGTGCACCCAAAGTGGGATAATTGGCACCTGCTAACCTTTGCTAGGATTCCACCACATCATATCCACCTTTTATACACACTTATTACAGTCTAGCAGTTCAAATATAACTGCTCCAAGCTTACAAAGCCTAACTGTGGGTTCACCGTCCATAGCATGAACCGGCTCCTTGTTTGGATAAGAATGCAGAAAGTGGAAAAAGACTCTTTTTGTACTCTGTATAAAATGTTTGGACTGGCTCGAACTGTTGGCTCTTCGGCAATAGATCGTGACTGGTCACACGCCACTAGACACCAGTTCCTTGAAGACCTCCAGAAGACCTTCTACAGCACGGCGCTGCAGAACCGTGACGAAGCAATCCGCACCACTGCCGTGCAATGAGAACAACACACGAGCAAAAACAAGCAAAAACAGCAATCATTTGTTTGATTGCAATTTTCTTCAGGTTGTCTTGTTTATTGTATGAGTGGATTCGGGGATGTTTGAGACAACACTGTAAACATGGCACTGCTCGGATTTCTCAGAACTCCCCATACAATGTGCATCCGTGACTTTGTCCATCTTTTCCAGTATGACACATAAACAAATGTCCTCTCGAAATCATTTCCAAACTGATTTGTTGGAGTGAGACCGGCTCTGTGTATCCAGGGCTTTAGAAGAAGTAGTGCTTTGAAAAATGGTGTTTTCATCGGTCTTACAAGCGGAAATCATTTCCTGGTGGAAAGGTTTTGATTAAAATGATCCCTCTAAAGAAAAGGTTCCTTATGGCATGCTTTTAACAAAGATTTTTTTTTTCCTGATGCATCTTGATATTTTAAGGACTTTGAGTATGTATCCCTTCTGTGGATGATAAGTTCATGTCCCTCTCGTGCAGGAATCATTGGGGCAGAATGTCTTCTAGAAGTCCCATCATGTTTAACTGATCCATGGCCACGTGTAGTTCCTAAAATGTCATGACAACGAGGGGACTACGGCTCCATTCATTAAGCCACGCCCAAACTCTCTCCATCACCATATCTTCATATAAGTATACAGTATTTTGCCTCCCATTAAGATCTCCTCATAGCCAAACCCCCAACAACCCCTTTGTTTTTTTTCTCTTTTTTCTCCCACCACTCCTCACTTTGTCCGACTAGCGTGTGTCCGTGTATAAGGGGTTGAATCTGTTGTTTCAGCATCAGACACCTTCCTTTGCTCCTTGACAACTGTACACTGAGTGTGTGAGATGCAAATCAGACCTACAACCCTGAGTATGGAGGGTGGGAGGGGGGGATCATTAGTCTGATAGGAAGTAGACAGCGTTATATAGACTCAACTTTTAGCATGGAATAAAACATGTAGCCCTGCACCTATGAATCATTTCACAAATCGCTTTTATGCCTTCCATGACTTCAAATGTCATATCACAAATGCTAGCGTATTATATCTTACAGTAGGTGGTGCTACGGTTACAAAGGTGATCAGTGCTTGTTCTTCACCTTGAAAAAGATCACTGGCATCATTTTGGTTTTATCACCTTTGGAATGAGGTCATGGAAAAATCCTGACAAGTCAACATCAAAAAGTAACACTCATAAACAACATCTGTATTGACTGCTAACTTGACCTTGGCAACCTCTTAGAAAGCTGCCCCCACAATTGCTGTAGACCAACAGACCATTATTACGCAAATTAAATGACTAGATTAACAGCTCTCCACCAACATTGCTTTGATAAGTGGGTGATTTGGGACATAGGGGCTATTTCTCCATCACTTTTTCTACCTTTATGACATCTAACTGCTTAATAGCTCCAATAAGTGGCCTTTTAAAGCAAACCTAGCAAGCATATGCATATGTATTCACTCATTTTACAGACTAATCAACAGAATAAACAAGGTGGAATTTTGCAAAGTGAAATGGAAAAAGCTATATAATTTTATGAGTCAGGCAATCGTGGAATTTTTGATGAGTTCCATTTTTTTCTCACTTTTGTTTTGACAATACCTTTGCTTGTTTTAGTTTGCCCTCAGATAATAATCAAATGTGTTTCGTTTAATTTACCTGTATATCACTGCTGCTACTTCTGTTTTAAGAAGTAGCAGCAGCATTTTGGTGTACCATACAATAAGTGTTCTTGCTGAGAAATGGTAACAATACAGAAACAATAAGAGTCCACAGTAAGACATCTACTATGGACAAGGTTCAGTGATGACACCTCACAGGCCATGTGACCTCATGACACTCTCCAGATGTCCTGAGAATGTTACCAGGAAGAGCTTTAAACATTCTATGGATCTAATTGTTTGCATAGTTTGGGTTCTGCCATCAGCGGTGTTGCATTTACACACACACACACACACACACACACACACACACACACACACACAAAGATGTCAAGCTGTTCCTACCAGGGCCATTCCTGCTACGTCTACCTCCGCAAGGACCTGGAAGACAGCACAAGCAAAAAAAGCATAAGCAAGGGTTATGAGAAGACGCAGTAAAGTGGGGACGTGTCTGTGAAATGGACAGCTACGGCAGCAAGGCAGCAACTCGGTGCACACATACAAAGCCTCAACGCTTCTGAGGATCTGTGCGAGCAGCAGTCAAACAAGCAAGGGAAGTGGAGAGAGTGACCTTACAGGACCTTCTGTCACTGTGAAGACAAGTGTGTTGACTCCTCGGTTGCTGCTGGATGAAATCCATCAGCAGGGCAGCGGCTTCACAGTGGGGCATCCGGGAGACCAGCTCGAGCCAGACAGCATCTCTGTCCTCTTATTACATTAAGAGGAAACATTAGAGGTCAGCGGGCAGAAACTTAAAAATGCCCCCCGCTTTGATGTTGCGTTGTGGGCGTCGTAACTGCGCTCTTCCTCTCCAGGCCCCGCCTCCTCCTAGTCATTATTTTGTTCAGCTCAAGAATCGAGCTCAAATAGTGTCTCCTTTTGTTGTGGGTAGCTGCGCTGTCGTCCCCAGTGGCGTTCGGTCTTACCACTTCGTTTCGCCGGCCTCCCCCAGATGTGCCCGCAAGCCCTTTCGCTTTACCCAGAGTTCCCAGCGAAAGCAGGACGCAAAAGCGCGCCTGGCCCGAGTGGTGGGTAGGCGCTCTCATCTACCCTGCCAATTAGCTGAACTTTCCATTACACTGCGAAGGATTTTCATTTTAATCAGGAAAAATATCCGCGCTGTCGACCAAAGCATCGTAAACATCGCTTCACGTCGCTCCCAGAGAGCCCAGCAGCAAGAGGAGATGCTGAACATTCCAGTGGAAAATGATACACCCACTTTTTGCTGATATTTTGAATTTGAGTGCCCTACGTCTTTAATGAAACAATAAGGAAAATGCATTGCGTTTATGATGTTTACTGTCCCTGTAGAATCAAGTCAAATAAAATTTTGATGGTGAGGAACGCCTGTGAATGAATCCCAGGAATGATCTTATTGTTTGTAACACCTGGCCAGAAGTCACCATCATTTTACGATAGCCAGCGCTGGGAACTCTTCTAAACCAAAGGCTGAAAATGAAAACCCTAGTTTTATTCAGGACAGTTAACGACATCGTAAGGAAGATGTTTCTGTCAGCAAGCAAATAAACAAATCAGTTAATAAATAAATAAACATCTTTTTGAAGCTGCAAGTTGGTTAGCTAGGGCCTTACTTCAGGGAAATACTGAAATGTAGTGGAGTGCAGTCTAGAGCAACACTAACCAACATGGAAACTTTATATCGTTGGCCAATTTATTATTACTGTTAACATCTTTTTTTCCATGTCAATTTACAGTGATTTTTGTATCTCTTGTGTATTTCCTCAACAGTGTAATGTGTAGTGTTATGACTTAATATCCTGTTTCAGTGTGAACTTCAATAGACCTTTTTTCCAGTTCTCCTAATGAGATCGACTTTCCCCTCAAATGGCCATATCCCTTAACCCACCCTAATAAAACCATGTAGTACAGGATATGTGGAAGAGTTGTCAAAAACAATATTTCAAGCTGTGGCAAAGATTGTTATATTTCATGAAATAAACTAATTTAGCTTTTTGTGTTACATGCACTCACCAAGGAACCTGATCTTTCTTTTCCTCTCTTAAAAAATCTCTGTTGTTTTGGTATTTTTACATGTTCGGAGTCACTGGTCTCATGAGTGCACGTTCATTGATGGCTTGTAAGCTTGTAAAGCTAACATTTTCTACAACGTTTCAAAGAATTCATTCAAGAAATATAATGGGGACTGAAAATTATTAAAATTAAGATATTGGTTCCATGGCGAAAGAAAAAACTGTCACTCCTTCACAGTGTTTAATGTTTGCCCTACTAAGAATTCCTTTGAATCCTGAATAAAGGAATTTGCCCTGAGCCTGTGGTTCCATAATGAAAAAGACTAACACCTAACGTGTCAGAGGTTATTAAATCATAACCAGGAGACCCTTTTTCCCTTCAAGCCCAATACATTACTTATGGTGAGCTCGAACATAAAGTAAAAGGCCACTTTCAGACATGTTTTAGAATTTTCTGTACCAGATGTGTTTTCATTGTGATGACCATTATTGGCTATTTTGCCAGAGTTTCCTGTTGCATACACTATCGAGTGTGGCCTTCACAATAAACCTATAGACCTTATTGAAACCAGACTGGGATTATGCTTGTCTGGTCTTTTGCACCATGATGAGCTCATGACACAGTTCGGATAGGACGTTACCCCTGTACATTACGATCCGCACAACGCTGACCAGACTTGACCCCACTTGCATTCATCCATGTCGACGCATCACCAGTAAACAAAGACACATCCCAACACTCTAAAGCTCTCACGCTTCACTGGAGCCACTGTGTCGCTGATCAGGAACATGCAACAGTTACTTTGCACCTGGAGCAGAACCACACAACATGACCAGGATATTAAAGAAAGGTGTACTGTCACCAGTTTGTGCCGCCTCTCTGTGGAGACCCTGGGAACCTGACGCTCTTGTTGCTGCTAGGATGACAGAGCCCCATGGATGAGTGAGGATTCCGAGAATTCTGAGAATTCCGATGTGTCCTGTCAAGATGAAGCAGCAATAGGCAGCTTTATTCTCTCAGAGTTACCATGAAAGCAAAGGATGTGAACCATGTACACCCACAATGACCGACAATGCTCCCTGTGACGCAGGGTAAACTTCCAGGAGCCTTGGGGTGTCTGTACTGAGAACATGACGGAAGGAATTGTGCATGCGTGTTCCATTAGGCAGCCGGTGCATGTGTTCCTGTATGTTTAGACATTTTTATATCTTTTAAGTGCGGAGCATGTGTAGGTGAGACTCTGTGGTGAGCTGTTTGGGCACTGGTGTTGCCCTGAGTTGGAGAGACCCCCTCTGGGCTATGAACAGCTGAAACATCTGTATACTCTTAAACTGTACCCTCTTAAAGCGCAGGGGTTATTGTGTTCCTGTATGATTTTACTGCACCTCAATATCGAGACAGGACTGTCAAACATTAATTAGGTTTTTATAGTGAGTATTTCCAAGTTATAATTATTGCATGAAACTGCTGCATTACTGTATGCTAAGCCACATATATTTCAGACCTAGTAAACCACCTTGTCAATTACAAACAGGTTTGTAACAATAGGTCCGGTGCCAACTGTACTATACCAACCACAGAGTCTTGCACCAGAAGATATTTCCTTAATTTCCAGTCATATGCGAGCATTACACAGCCTTAAAATTTCCCATATAAAATGAGAGGATTCCAGCTCCAGACACAGGGCCCAAACAACTCACTTGAATAGAAGCACATAATGACGACTCATAAGTGGTAGGATATGGTCACAGCGTAGTGGTGTATGAGTCAAACGTGGACCATGGAAACTCAATTAGCACCAAATAATTAGTGAGTTCGTTATGATGGAGAGGGTTTTCTTTCTGAAGAAGAAACATGATTCATTGCTGACTGGCCAGCAGGGTTTTTACACATCGGTATTAAAAGTTCAACAAGCAGCTGTTTTACAGGCAGTGATTCAGACATCCGGTGTATTTCCCACATGTGTGTTTGCTCCAATAGACAAAAACTAGGTCTTGCCGCCATGCTACTTTTGACCTCTGAAGGGCAGAATATTACTGTGCTAACTTTAAAAAGCGCAAACAATTAAAAACAACTGAGGCGGGAAGTTGACTTGAGTGCTACATTGTGTTTCCACTTTTGAAAATATGGGCACATGGGAAATGCGGGTGCCGAGTGGAATCCACTGACGTGTCCTACCGGTCGACGGAGCGCGCTCACTAGAAATCCTGCAGTCGCAAACCAGGTCCATCGATCTCCGGCTCCACTGACCCCACAGAACCCAGCAGCATGCTGAACATTCCCGCTCACTCTTAAAGTATCTGCGTGGTTACAATGGGTTTTCTGAAACTGAGAAATCCACAAGAATCCTTCTTGTGCAGCGATTTAAAACACGAGGACGGGAGATGATTGTGTGTGTTGTTTGTGTGTGTGTGTGTGTGTGTGTAGTGAGGCCAGCCTCTAGTGCCAGGAAATAAATGAACAAAAAAAAAAAAAAAACTTTGTACGACAAGGCAAAATTCACCAAAGGAGGCAGAGAATTGGGGCTGGTACCCACAGGAGTGGAAAATGCCTCCCAGTAACACCAGTAAAATCGTTCCGCTGCCTTGTCCGGGTTCTCTGCATTTAAGGCAGCCTTTGTGAGGCCGTGATGCTGGCAACACCCACTTGCAAAATGGGGCTAATAACCACTCAGCCCCTCTCGTTTTCCATAAGTCATCCCCAAACGGTCAGTAAGCCTTTCTTTCCCTACATCGGGGATGAAAGAGGTTAATGGTAGAGAAAGGGCTCCTCCAAGGGACTGGCTGAAGTCCAGGACTCGACCCAGGGAACCAGTGGGAGCTGGTGCCAGGGTCAGAGTTCATGCCTGTGTTCATAGCCGTAGTGCTTGCCTTCTCACTGGGTGGTGCTGCTGGATTTCTTTTAATGATTCACATCTAGCATTTCTTAATTCATCCAGGAGCAGGAGCTCAGGGCAATGCCAAAGACCCTGTTCAATTGCTTACGATATTATTAGTGCTACCATAATGGTGGGGCTGAATTTTATAGCCTAGTTGTAATATTCGCATTATAAGCTAGACCTATAAAAATTACTGCGTTCGTTACATGGGAAGAAACGAGAAATATGTCTTGGTTGTGCTTCAGATTAGATCATAGTACAGCACAAACAGACTAAGGCATTCAGACCTTGAACTAAATGTACACAACTTAGCAATCATAAACCATTCAACACTACACATGTACAAAATACCTTCAGTCCAGGTAAGCCTTTTGTCGGAGATTGCACTGGGTTGTAATTTTGCAACGTCTTGCTCTCTGTCCTTAGTAAATGCTGTTGGTCTGTTTCAAGTAAGTCTGTGTTCATTGCAGAATCATTATTACGCTTTGATCTCATTCTGGTGTAATGATAATTCAACAGAGTGTTCAGGAGTGTGTTAGTCAGTAAGTGCTTGTAGGTGCTAGTTGGGAGTGCGGAGTGAAGAAACAGGACAAGCCCAAGGCCACGGACGTGATGAGGCATGAGGTCACTGTTTAACAGCGGAGATCATTCTAAATCGGAGGTGCAACGCATCGCGTCTGCAGTGCCGGTCCAGACTCTTGAGCAGTCTCGTGCTTCACCACCGTCCGGCTCGAAAAACTTCCAATGGCTTCGTCAACAGCACAATGTAGTTCAGCACCATCGTCTGCGTTTGTACTGGTCTATTTGTCTTCCATTTCCAAGCGTCCACCCTCTCTGTCCTTTTATTTCCTCGTCTTCTCTAGGCATTTCCATGTGTTTCTAGAACTGTGTGGTACGATTTTACAAGAGCACAGAGCAGCTATAATTACTCGTTTTTTTTTCCTTTTTACTGTTCAGTTTGGATGCTTTTATAAATGTTTTGAAAGAAACAAAAAAACAAACCCCACCTTGGTCATCCTCTCTGATCTTCCACCACTGCTGGCTCTCCACGATGAAGGCTCCCCCCTGGGCTTGCGACACATGGTTCCCTCGTGTACGTGGGTCCGATTCATGACAATCTACTCTAAAGAGGCAGAAGAACGTGGGAATGGTGAGGACAGCATAGCGCTGCAGTCACAATTGTGCTTTTGAATGATTTTGTCACATGGCAAACCAGCATAATGTGCTCACAACCAGTGGGCTGGTGGCTTCACCGCCTCTCAGCGCTGCCTCTATATCACAATTAACAAAGCAATCAGCTTCTGCTTTTACACTTAAATATTCGACATGAATAGTATTACTATGTATTACTATATTCAGAATACATTTTTATACTACATTTAGTATGTGATTAAACAATGATTAAAATGGTACATTTGTAATATATGAATAAATAAATATTGTTCATGCTCTGCAGAATGCTTCTTCCTATTGCTTTCCCTGAAATGGATTGTTTTGAATGAGATCACATGATGATGAAGCATGCTTGAGTCATGTTTGAAACGCTTGTAAGTAGTCATGTTTGAAACTGCAGTACTGGAATACTGTAATAAAACTAGCATTCACTGCCTGCTTTGTAAGGAAGAAATGAGACATGTTTTCCTCTCCTCGTTGTTTAGTTTTCTTTTTTCTCTCGGTGTAATAACCTTCCTCCTTATATCCAACCCTCTCTCCTTCCTCATCTCTGTCTCTTCTAGTGCAAATGAAAAGATAAGAGACATTCTGAGCCTCTCTGTCTCTTTCTATCTCCCTCTCTCCCTCCCCATTTTCTCTTTCTCCCTCTTTCTGTCTGCTTTTCTCTCTCTCCCTCTCTGTCTGTCTCTTTCTCTCTCTCCCTCTCTCCCTCTCTCTCCCTCTCTCTCATCCACCCCTGTTTGAGTTTCTGCAATTTATTTCTAAGCCTACTGTATTTTTTATATAAATATCATAGTAAAGGCCAAACAAGTATTTGTGTGCTAACCTCAAGCCAATGTGGGGAAAGGATCAATAAAGACATTTTTTCAGTTTTTACATTTTCATCTCTTACAAAAGAGCAAAAATTGAGGTAAACATTTGTTAGGATGCCATAACAAGCAAAGTTAATATTCACAATTCCGTCCTTACAATGGCACTTACAAATATTGATTTACATGACAGAAAGCAGTGCTCTTTGAAAATATAGCTGAATACATAAATGCTCTCAGTAGCTGGAAATTCAAAGCACCCTCGTCAGAGGCCCTGTTATTAGCTTACGACCAAAACAAATAGCGGAGGAGAAATCGTCGTCGTAGAAATCTAAAGGGAGTCTGCCAAGATTGGAGCGTTTCGCTGTTATCACAATAAATCACATGTAAAACTTGGACAAGAGGGCGCGCATAAGCCCTGCCTTTGTTTTCTATTCCACTTAAAAAGGTCACGTCTCAGGAGAGAAATTACTCTGTGCGTGTGTGTGTGTGTGTGTGTGTGTGTGTGCATGCACATGGTGTGTAGAAGAGAAAGTAGCTGTGCCTATGCAAACAACAGTGTTTGTGTGTGTACGTGTGTGTGTGCGTGTATGTGTGTACTAAGAAGGGTGCTCTTGGCCAAAGCAGGTGATTTATTAAACCCACAATGAGCGATGCGACTCTAAGGATCTATGGCTAACAGAAGAGCTGTTTTCCTAAATGTGTCCTTTGCCCTTTGTCCTTTTCTAAGGTCAAAACAAGTGCAGTGTTAACTTCAAATCAAATCATCCCTGCATCAGTTGGGATATGACACTCCGTGGCCAAGATGAACTGGTGTTTGACAGTCAACATGACCCCTCTCACCAGCTCCTGTTCATATGCTGGCCCCCATTCTCAAGGAGGTGAAGAAAAACCAATCCGACATCTTTATTTGCTAATTTATTTAGCTGTAGAGCCCAGAACATGCTCTTATTATACTGGAACACTATGTCTTTATTACATTGTAACACTGTCTTTATTACGCTGTAAGATCATGACTTTATTACGCTTTATTATGTCTTTATTATGCAGTAATTATGCTGTAACTCCACGTCTTTATTATACTGTAACACTATGTCTTTATTACAGTGTAACACCATGTCTTTATTATGCGGTAATTATGCTGTAACACTGTCTTTCGCGCAGCCCCACCCACACTTCCACATATACATACGTGTTCGCCCTCATACATTTCACCAGGTGCCCAAAATGATTATTATAATATATATATATATATTTTTTTTTTATATTTTGTGATGGAGTGAAGTGGGTGTGGGAGTCGACGTTAGCCACCCACACTCTGCAGAACAAGCCTCTCTTTCTTTAGACACTAGACTGTTTGCTTTACTGAGGGCTGAGTGGAAAGAATCGAAAACAGGACCAGCACATGAAATGTAACGCAGAGAAACCCTGTTGTACAAACCCTGAAGTGCTCGCGCACGGCAGGCTAACTTTTCACCTGTCTGGCTGCAAATGAGCTGGTTTTGGCCTTGTCAGAGAAAATAAAAAGTAAGACCTCAGAAAGCACTTATGCACTGCGGTGCTGACATCATAGAATAGTACACAGATCTGATGTCATACTGATGTCATATCGGAGTAAACTTGCTACGGCGTTGTCATCCTGTCCTAGTTATCATAGATTATAGAGAAAGGTCAACGGGCCAATGATTAGAAGCATTTCTCAAAGATGCATTTTCTTGTACTTTTGGTAAGTGATGAAGGGATTTTGAGGTGAAAGGTGAAGTTCAGATTTACTTCTGAACTTCCAGTATGATTCACTAATAGTGTCTGGTGTGTATAAAATGTCATTTTCCATGCCAGCAGGCGATGTGCTCACTCTCCCCGCACACTGCCCCAAGCCTGCCCACCAGGCACCATTACGCTCAGTGCTTTTCCCTGTTTGTCTTGGTTGGCATTCCACTCCTTTTGCTCTCTTGTACGCTGAACGCAGAGGCTTGTATGAGACTGGGTCTAATCAGTGGTCCCCCTGGCCTGATTACTACACCCAGAATGAGTTCTTTTCAGTCACCAAAAAGGGGACAACACCTTGGGTCCTGTTCTAATGGACAACGTCCCTCCTTTCCTGACGAGCCCCGGAAAAGATAACAGCGCTGAATGAAGCCTCTGTCCTATTCAACGGCTGCTTGCTCCTGTAAGAGGCCGTGTCCTGTTCTGCAGTGTAGAATCGTGGGAAAACAAAAGCTTCTTTTTTAAAACCGCCGCAAAACGTATGGTGCCAACGTTTACTGCTTCTTTTGAAAAGCTCCTTTACCCAATATTACCATAGGTAAGTGGTAATAATGATTCCATACAGCTGGAGTAAACAAGAAAGAGACAGGTGTAAATGGATCTGGGGGAAATCTTCCTTTCTTCCTTTACTGCGACAGTCCTGGTCCAGCAGACATGAACAAGGGGTGAACATCCAAATTTACGACCAGTATGCCCTCTGCTGCTGTTTGATCTGATGTGGGACTCGTGGTAAAAGCCATGCCAGGAAACCCTCCAATCTGCACCGCTAGCAAGTCGGCACGAGACAGGCCACCTCGGTGACTAAGCGATATTGAGACACCAGACGTCAGTATCTCACCGTATGTTTATTTTTGCGTTCATGAGCAAGGCTGCTTCATAAACCCAGAGCCAGACATCCTAATACACTGATACTATGTGTTTAGTCCTGTTGCCACTGGTTACTGTGGGAAGTGCCGTCTCATAAAGTTTTACAGGTAGCATCAGCAGCTACTACCAGTTGTGTTTTGCAGCGAGTCCCATTTGGCCTTAAACACACGTTGCCCTTCCACTGTCTGCTGCCTAAGCCAATCTGTGTTCTCCCAGCCCACATGTGAGTTTTGCCTCCGGGTGCTTAATTTATCCTAATTAGGAGTAGAGTTAAGGGGTAACTTCAGTGAGGACTTCTGGCTGAAATCCTGGCTGACGAATTCATCGTTCATCATGAAATCTGTTTCATTCATTTAAAACAGGTGAATCCTTCATAGGACCGTAGCTTGAACTTACATACCTGTCAGAAGCACCACTGTCCATTTGGGAAGGGAAAATGATAAAGATCTTGGCAAAGGTGATAAGGCAATTTAAACAGGGCTTTTGCTTGAAATGCCTGAGCAGACTGAACGTGGTGCGAGAAGCCATCAGTGTTGGCTGGACTCACGTCTGGCTGTAAACCTGGGGTCAAAGAGAAGGTCCATGTGGTGACCAGACCCAGACTACAGCAGCTGTATGAGGAGAGAGGAGAGATGGAGGGGAGATGGAGGGGAGATGGAGGGGGTTGGTGGAAAAGGGAAACTGGCATTAACAGGGGGATGGTAATTGCAATGAAAAGGCACAAGAGAAAGACCTGGCCTAGAGTGTCCATCAGCCAGCTCCATTACTGAAGAGTGAGGTGTGTGTGTGTGTGTGTGCGTGTGTGTGTGTGTGTGCGCATTCATATGTGTATAAAGCTCAAGAGTTATTAGCTGTCAGTCTTATAGACGAATTGAAATGGAAAAGTCTACCATGCCTTGAAGTGGCTCACTGCCTTATTTTCCGCCTAAGTAGCACAGAGTGAACTTTCAAAGTGTTTCGTCTTCCTCTTTTTCATAACCTATCCTGTTTTCCTTCTGCTACCCGCCCTGTCTGCTTTTGTCATTTGTCTTCTTAAGTATTTGCAATGCACAACTATTGATCTCTACTGCACAGTGCTTTCAACCTCATTCAGCAGGCAGATGAAATACAGGTATATTGACTAGACTCGTCTTTTTTATGAAGCTGTGTATATGAAGAGAAAATCTGGTTTGGTCTAAAATTCATTACTCTTTAAGTCCTCTATCGCTGAACTGAGACTTGAGGTAGACTATTCTGTTCTAAACTGACACATTTCTGAGATCTTCTCATTGCCTTTTCAGTGATTCTCCACGTGCACAGGTTGAACCTGCACCCAGAGCGTATCCAAAGCCACCGCCTCCGTTAAAACCTCTCTCCACTCTCCACAGCTCCATCATCCTCATATAAAAAGTCTGATGAATTGCCGCCTCCTGTAACATCTGAAGGGAAAGGCAGTTCATGGCTTTTCCTTCTCCAACTCTACTCCCTCCACCTCTCCTCCCACCACTTCTCCCGTGATCTCCGCCCTGGCCAGTCGCTCCAGACCTTGCGGTGGTGTCAGTCCCCCACCACTCCGCCTTGCGTAAAGCTTCCCCTCCTCAGTTGTGGCTCCGTTTGACTCCCTGCCTCCTCCCCAAATACTCCGTGATGTGGGCATTCATGCAACACAACCCTTCTGATCTGCTCGTTTTTGACTCTGTCCCAGACTCCGCTTCAGTGTTCATCCTAAAAATGTGACCACATCCACTCCTAATGGGGCTTGCATGCACTTTGCTTCTAAAGCATTACTGATGCAGAATACATCTGCAAATGCCTGTTTGGCAGCTAAATATGTAATTTAAAAGGTGTTGTTAAAGAGGTGATGGTTAAACAGGTGCACCGTCAATTGTACAACAGTGCTGGGAGTGTTTACAGTGCTAGTTAAACCACAATCATCCCATGAAAGCAAGATTTATGTCCAATTAGTACTGCATGAAATATTTAAGCAGCGACTGTAGCCTGATGCTGGTGTTGTCATTAAAGGTAGCTAAGCAGCTCCTGGCTTTGGAAGCAGAAAGTTCTAAACCAATCACAACCTGTTTTCGAGGCTCGCAGAGAAAAGAACAGTAACAGGCGTACTTTACGCTACCGTCTTTGAATTCTGATGAACTGCGGCGTGTGTTCAGAGCTGCGTGTCATGCCCGTTGCTAAGACGACAACAACAGCGTAGCGAGGACGGCTAGCGGGAGGGCCAGTGTGAAGTCGGCCGCTCCTCTGTGCGCCCCAGGCTGGTGTATAGCAGGCTGACAGAAGCATTTCATGGCTGTCAGAGTGAAGGCGGCGGGGAGACGCCGGGTGGCAGCCGCCGCGGCTTTTGTCGCCGCTCTGTGTCTCTTTGGGTTTCAAGCACCATCACTGAAGAGCGTTAGGAGTCTATTCGGCCAAAGATCGCCCGGCACGATTGCACCGTGCCCTTCTATGCTCTTCGCCTGCAGGTTACTCGACTGTAGGGTGAGCGCTTGAAAGGGAGGGAGTGTCTACATGTTTAAGAAAAATGTAAAACGTAAAGACATCATTTGAACTATTAAATTGTGCCTTTTTTGTGTCATGCCAATAATCCATTAAAGGTTGCCTAGACACGTTTCTACATATTTGTCTTCAAAAGGAATGCACTGATCTATGAATATTCATGAATGTGTAAAATAAAAATGCCCCGCCCCCCTCTGCACTGCCGGTTGGTTGTCTGGGAATTCCAGAGTTGATCTGCCATTACTTACTTTGACACCAGCCTGGTCTTCTCACCCTACATCAGGAGATCATCAGTGGGACCTTCATCTCCATGCGATCCAACAAGGTTGAGGCAGGAATACAGGGGCCCATGCACCTGGAACTCCAGTGCTTCCTGTGGGTTTCTGCTGTTAGGTTTCCTGTCTTGTTCAGGGACCTCCTTTGTTGCCGTTCCCTCCATCCCGACTTCAGCAATATTTTCTTTCTTTCTTTCTTTATTTCTTTCTTTCTTTCTTTCTTTCATTTTAAGAAACTGTCTGCCTGCCTTTCCACTCACGACTCACTCCCTGACTGCAGAAGCTCGTCCCACCGTTCCAAAACCACGGGGCGTTAATACGGAATTTCAGTCAGCCAGATAGTGAAGCTTGAGCGGTCACTCCAGAGAACCCATCTGCGCTGCTCCACGCTCCAGGGGCAATCGTGCCTTTCACTGCTCCAGCCGGTGTTGTACGGGGTCATCTTAGGAGGTTGGGACTGTGTGTGGCTGCTTGGCCCCTTCCATGAAGCTTCTGACACAAAGGTCTTCTGCTGATGTCGCTTCCAGAGGAAGGTCGGAATTCTGTAACGGCTGATGCAACTTCAGCACACGTGAGTCCTGCTCTGTGAGTTCTGAGCCTTCATTGCCCCCTGCGTGCTTCCATTTCATGGCAGTGGTGTTTCCAGTTGACTGGGGCATGTCTAGCATGGGGTACTGGGCCTCGCTTCTATGGGCTATCCAGTCCCTGTACAAGTGGAGCAGGAGTTTGGTTTGAATGGCCACCAGTAAGTCAGACTGCTTCCCAGTTGGGGTTGGACTCCGTCAGGGCAGCCCTTTGTCAGTGATACTGTTCATCATTTTTATGGACAGAATTTCTTGGCATTGCCAAGTTGCGGATGGGGTTCCGTATGATGGCCTCAGGATTCCATCTGTCTGTTTTTTGTGGATCATTTGGTCCTGTTGGCATTTGTGAATGATGTGGTCCTCGCTGGATCAGTTTGCTGCCAAGTGTGAAACAGCCAGGAAGAGAATCAGTACCTCTAAAACTGAGACCATGGTACTCAGTCGGAAAAGGGTGGAATGCCCTCTCTGGTTTGGGAGCGAGTTATTGCCCCAAGTGGAGGAGTTCACGAGTGTGGAAAGGATAGAATGGGAGGTTGACAGGCAGATTGGTGCTGCGTCTACAGTGTTGCGGCCTCCATACCAGGTTATTGTGGTGAACAGAGTGCTGAGTCAAAAGGCAAAGCTTAGTGGTCAATCAACGTTCCGACTCTCACCTATGGTCATGAGCTCTGGGTAGTGACCGAAAGAATGACACCGTGAATACAAGCAGCTGAAACAAGTTTCCTCCGCAGGGTGTCCGGGCTCTCCCTTAGAGATAGGGAGATACACAGATTAACACATTTGTTGTTGGTATGAAGCAAAGTGCTGGATTCACTCTGGGCAATATTCTTTACAATTTTTCTTAGTACCCAATTATATTCAAAATTAATATTAAACATCTAAGAGATTATGTAAATGATATTACACTAAAGATGTAATTTGTTTTTTAAATATATTTGGTGTAATTAATCTGCTTGAACAAACGAGTCAAGACAGTAATGTTATTTTAATTAAGTCAATAATAATTGTAACATAGGGCGGCATGGTGGTGTGGTGGTTAGCACTGTCGCCTCACAGCAAGGCGGTCTGGGTTCGATTCTCGGTCTGGGCTGCTCTGTGTGGAGTTTGCATGTTCTCCCTGTGCCTGCGTTGGTTTTCTCTGGGTACTCCGGTTTCCTCCCACAGTCCAAAGACATGCATCCTAGGTTGATTGGTTACTCTAGATTGCCTGTAGGTGTGAGTGTGTGTGTGCGTGTTGGCCATGTGGTGGACTGGCGAACTGCCCATGGTGTACCCTGCCTTCGCCCGGAGATGCTGGGATTGGCTCCAGCCCCCCCGTGACCCCGACTAGCGGGAATAAGCGGTACGGATAATGAATGAATGAATAATTGTAACATGAAAAAATTAATTTAAACTGTATTGCTCTACACTAGCTTGTCACAACAAAAAAATAATAATTAAATTTCCGCAGTATGTTACTTGTACCATATTACTGATACCCCCAGCTGATATCCCCAACTTATCCTCAACACAGAGGTTAATATAGAAGATCAGTGATCAACATGTAGAGATAGGGATCCACAGAACAGTCTTTACCATTCTAAAGAACATTTCTAGATGGCTAATGGAAAGGAATCTTCTCTCCTAGAAAGGTCAAGGTGAGGGGCTCCGCCCTGGACTCCCTCCACGTGCTGAGAGGTTTGAAGGGTTCTGTGCACATTCACATGCCTCCGAACTGTTCTGCCTGTCAACACGTCTGTGCACTCAAGTAGCTCTCAAACACGCGTCCCCTATTCGACTCCAGGATTGAAACAGATCTACAGTTGGGTGGGGTATTCAGTTTCCACCATGCAGTCCAAGAGACCTGAGACACCGGGGCCCGGTCCCAATTTAAAACAGAAGATTTAGCATCGCAAGTCTTTCCCCAGCATATTCTCCCCCACCCCTGCTGTTCGCCTCTTGGATTTTCCCCTGTCTCAAACCGTGCCATCTGCAAGAAATCAGAACCGCGCTGAAAGAGGATGGGTTTGGGGCACCGGGACCTCAGATTCACCCCTCAGAAGTGAACCACTGCGTCCACCTGCAACACACCCCGTCATAAACGGGATCCAACGTAGCCAAGGATGACAACTCTTCAGTCAAGCGCACCAACTGCACAGGGCCAGAGGATACTCTGTAAATGAGAAAGTAAGACAGTATATCTTTGGCATGTATTGCTTTGACAATATAGGTGATATGGAGTTGCTTTTAGTGTGGCTGAGTTATAGAAATCGGAAGCTGAAATGTGAATAAAATTAATTTGTAGATGAGACATTGACATTATGGTGGCATTAGTGACAACATTGCAGTGAGTGAATGTGGTATAACTTAAGGATCCTCCTCCATCAAAGGCCCTACCAAGCGTGCTGTTCTTCGGACGTGATGTTCAAGCGTGCTGTTCTTCGGACGTGCTGTTCAAGCGTGCTGTTCTTCGCACGTGTCGTTGAAATTCTGTAAACCCTTAAAATGGTGAGCACAAAAGAGTCAGAAGCAGTTGGGTGAAATGGTATAACAGAGTAAAATGAATTTATTAAGCAAGTATGGATTAATCCAGAGATCTCAATTACATACACACAAGGCGTCTGCAATAGAGAGCTAATCTCCCTATTCGAATCCTCAGGTTTTATAATAATTTTCCATGTACATGACACGTGCATGTGGTGACCATGCGTTGATCACAGAATGCTAAAACGAATATGATTGGATAAACAGGACATAATCCACACATGATTTGACATGCACACGCTGGCCTCTCCCCTCGCACGCCTGCGCTCCTGCTCGGACGTCAGGGGTCCATCCCGTGAGTGGATAAGAGCGAGGCCATCCTAGGAACATTGGCTTCTCGAAAACACCCGAGGCGCCAGGAAGGCAAGGATAGCTACGTAGCCAAAGCATTCTTGATTCAGGCCTACTGCCCATAAGTACAAGAGTGACTGAAATTATACATTACTAATGTGATTTACTTGTATGTAAGGTATAGAACACTCAGGAATGCTGAAGTATAGATATACTAAAGCATATAATAAGGGAAAATGTTAGATTTTCACTCACACACGTGCTGTTCAAGTGTGCTGTTCTTCGGACGTGCTGTTCAAGCGTGCTGTTCTTCGCACGTGCTGTTCAAGCGTGCTGTTCTTCGCACGTGCTGTTCAAGTGTGCTGTTCTTCGGACGTGCTGTTCAAGCGTGCTGTTCTTCGGACGTGCTGTTCAAGCGTGCTGTTCTTCGCACGTGCTGTTCAAGTGTGCTGTTCTTCGGACGTGCTGTTCAAGCGTGCTGTTCTTCGGGCGTGCTGTTCAAAGCGTGCTGTTCTTCGCCGCGTGCTGTTCAAGCGTGCTGTTCTTCGCCGCGTGCTGTTCAAGTGTGCTGTTCTTCGGACGTGCTGTTCAAGCGTGCTGTTCTTCGCCGCGTGCTGTTCAAGCGTGCTGTTCTTCGCACGTGCTGTTCAAGTGTGCTGTTCTTCGGACGTGCTGTTCAAGCGTGCTGTTCTTCGGACGTGCTGTTCAAGCGTGCTGTTCTTCGCACGTGCTGTTCAAGTGTGCTGTTCTTCGGACGTGCTGTTCAAGCGTGCTGTTCTTCGGACGTGCTGTTCAAGCGTGTTGTTCTTTGGGCTGTTCCGAGTGCCGGTTCAGAGGGAGCCAAGTCAGGAGCTGTGGCCAGCAGTGCTTAAGGGGGCCGGTGGATGGAGAGGGTGAGGGTGGAGCATGGGTGGTGGGGGTAGTAGAGGCCTCGTTTACTCTTTATAGGTACATGGATTTTGTATCTCACACTTTCTTCCAGGAGGGGTCAGAGGTTAAGAATGTAACACTGCCAAAATGTAAGTGGGGGAGATGTAGAGAGAGAGAGCGAGAGAGAGAGAGAGAGAGTGAGAGAGAGAGAGTGTGAGAGAGAGCAGGGGGGACTGGGAGTTTCTGTGTCAGCATCACTAAGTCATTATAACAGGTATCAAGAGCTTTGAAAAATTGAGATATTGTGTAACCATTTCAAAGTCAAAGTCAAAGACTCTGGCCACCAGTGTGTGTGTGTGTGTGTGTGTGTGTGTGTGTGTGTCTGTGACTGCACACATATAGAATACATGCTCTCTGTAATTTATTATAAACTTATTCTGATTCACGGCCGGCAACAAAGTTTATTTGTTTGTTTTTGTTTACTTCAGAATGGTCATGTAGAACAATACTGAGCCTTAACTTTACCCTTAATCCTTCCTGAGCTGGTTACATGACTGAAACACTGTTAAACTGTTCATTAGCACAGGCCACATGTTTGAACATTATCCTCTCTACATCCCTAAAATTCCCACAAGAACAAATTGTACCCTCATTAGTCCTTGGAATCTTAATATACGCGTTCTACCATTCCTCCTTTTTATTCATTTTCTGCTAATAGGATCAGTAGAAAAAAAAATCTGGCACCAGTATGTTATATTCAGTAGAGCTCGGGCTGATGTGGGTGGGGTGGGTGGGGTGGGGGGGACTCCCCCCAGATCCCATCCTCACACCTGGTCAAACGACCAAAGCCCAGACTAGCGGAATGGGAGCGATAAGCAGGCGTGGCTGGTCGCGGGGCTCCTGCCGAGTCGGAATGCTGACCCCGACGTGAACCGTGATCTGGGATTGATTAGACGGATCCTTTAAATCTCGCTCGCTAACAATGTGCTCAGGGCATGTTTGGCAGTAAAGAAACACTCTTCTGAGGCATTCCCTGTCGAGTTCAAAACAACAGGCAGGAGGCCGCCGGCAGAGAAAAGAGAGGAGGCGAATAAAGGAGAATAAACGTTGTAGGGCGAAGGAAATCAGGGCTGTGAGGTATCTGAGGACGGGGGCGGGGGAAGTATGAAAGCTGTTGCAGACCCACAACCTTGTGTGACATCTGCTATTCTTCGGTAATAAAAACGTAAAATGAATCGAGTAATTTCTTTTGTCTTTTTTCTCCCCTCACTTTTAATGGTGTCTCAATGCTATTTTTGATTATTATTCCTGCTTTCTGATGCCTGACACTGACAGAGAGCCTAAGGAACAGGCGAGATAGCACGAATACACTCATGGCAAAAACACTGACATGACCACAGTGTCTGGTAGGGGATGAAGATTTACAGCACTGCGGTAACTTCTCGTGCTGCAACTTTCCCAGAGGCTCCTGATGGAGCCTTTTCCCCCAATGACATCATCAACCGGCAAAAATACACACAGACAAGATCATGAATGGAAAACAGTTATGTGTAGTTACAAACAAATGCTTTAAAAGTGCAGGGTTTCTCTCACAGCCCTCATAGCCTGTCGCGTAGAAGATCTTCGAAATTGAGTTGGTTTCTCATCGGCGGCTTTATGCAATAATGATGTTCGCCTAGTTGAAAAAAAACGATGTGACCTTTGGCTCATTCCCTTTCACGATGAGGATTAGTGTTGTTCTGTTCTGTTCTGTAGATATTTTGGAAATGACTTTCTCTTTTTCATCTATCCGCAAATTACTTCAAGATGACCCCTTGCTGGCTTAAGAAACTAATTAGGCCCGTGGCCTCATTTACCAGAATCACTTGTGCAAGTCTTCTTTTTTTCAAAGGAAGGTGGAGGGAGAGGAGCTCACTTGATGTATTGAATTTGCCTTTTCATCGTTACCAAAATAACATCTCCTACCAGCCGAAAAGCTGTTTGAGGGGCTGTTCAATCAGTCCCTAATGCCTTGAGACCAAACCTATGTAAGAGTGGAGATGAGCTGGCGATGGGAGACTGCAGAAATCTCCGTGGCCGGCACATGTGCAGCCAATGAAGCATTAAACCTTAAGTTTCCAGATCCCTGCAGGAGCAGGAGGAGACGAGACAGAGAAGAGGAGAGAGGAAGAGACTCCAGAGAGGAAATACTCAACCCTCGAAGTCACAGGGCTGGTTTACATTTAGGCTGCGCTACTTCCCTTGACGTCTGTTCATATCCTTTCATGTCCCTTTCTGTAAAAGATCTAGTACGGCGTCACCCCATCACCTTGTAGCATCTCTGTCAGGCTCAGAATCTCACTGAGGTTTGATATAATACATATTGTTCCACAGGTGCAGGGTAGGTCGCCCTTTGAAATGTTAGCTGGTCACTTTGTATGTCACAGTTGTTTTGTTTTGTTTTTTCTTCATTGCCCAGTGTTACTTGAGCGGGGAGTAATCGTGACAACCATGGTGGCTACCAGACTTTCTAAGCATCTCTGAAACTCTACCAGCGTGCCTGCAGAAGGTTTCGATAGACTTGCTTTGTTGACTTTTCCATCAGCTCCCACCAAAAATCCACTGAAAGACCTGTTTTGATCAAGACTCGTTGGACTATTGACTTAGTCTCTCTCAGAAGGCCTGTTCTCTGACCAGTTGTCCTCTTAGATTTGGCCTGCTCCTCCTCAGTGGAGCTGGTCTCTGATCAGCTTTGCTGTTGGGTTTTACAGAGTGCTCGCTGAGAACAAGCAGGCCCTCCGGCCCGTCATCCCCGTCAAGTCAACCATATCGCCGTCTCCGATTCCTCTTAGCCCCTGCACTCTGTCACCAAGGGGCCCTTTGGAGCCATTTTGAACCAAGTCTCTCTCATGTGAAATGCGAAAGAAGAATATGTAGAAATGGAGCCTACTGAGACAACACATTTCTGACTTGAGATTCATCTAGTAAAGGATAAAAAAATCCGAATCCTTAAGGAACAGAAAATAGGATTTCTAGTGAAGTCAGAGCTCAGTATGGCTTGCAGTATTGCAGTATAGATTAAGTCTGCCATGGTATGTTATTATACAGCATCAAGGTACACAGCGTTGGTTGTGTCGACCTTAACATCCTGAAAGAAGAGTTGGAGCATAAACAAATCAGGCCATGTGGGATTAGATCATCAGGTTTTGACCTGCTGCCAGCCATAATATTGCAATCTGGTTTCATTACTGCTCAGATTGGAGGAGCACAATTAAAACATTCCTTTCCTGCACTCATCTCACTCTGGTCCTCTCTCACTTCCCTCCAAGCCCAGGAAGTCCACAACACAAGCCCTCAATACATTTTGTCATGTATTAAGTAGCATTAAAGTCATTAGCCGGAGAGCTGCACTTGTGGTCTTTATAAAGATTCTAGATGGGCTATTGAGCGGACATCATGATCCAGTGATTCAAAACTCTGATTTTTTTTTTAAGTCTAATGGAGTCTGAAATGACACTGAATACTTATATTCTGGAGGTTGAAGTTCCATTCTGACTTATGTCCAATTGTTAGCCAATTCCTCTTTAATGGTAGAAACACTGTCATATGGTGGGTGTTATTAAGATGTATGGAAGTAAATTTTAAATATTTGATAGCAAATTTCCTTACATTAAGAGGGACGTCCCTCTTTATAGCAGATGATGTAGATGTTTAAGATGATCTATTGGTATTTAATAATGGACTATTGACTGAAGCTAGCAAACCCTTGCTGAGAATTTGTTCCCCTCTTATTGCTTCTTTAATAGTTTGATGGTCAGAGTCCCTCCCCTGTGTCCGTCTCTTCAAACTTCTCCCAACAGTTTATGTAGACCCTGAAGGCATCTCACGCAATTGTAATGGTTCAGTTATTTCTTTGTTGTCTTTGAACTTTTGTTACAGAATCGTAATTTACACATGTTGGCAGTAAAAAAATGAACCACCCAAAAACCTTGTGAGTTTAACCCTGGTGTCCTTTAAAGCAGGCAAAGCAGTGTGTAAGATCTAATGGGGATGAGGCTCAGATGAGCTGAGAACATTAAACAAGTCAGAAGAGGCTAAGGTCAGATGCTGGGCTGTGTGTGTGTGTGTGTGTGTGTGTGTGTGCCTCCTTAGATACCCCCAAGAAACCCTTCCTCAGAAGGCCGTTCCTGCATGTCTCTCATTACATACACGCTTTCACTGTATCTGATAGGACAAAAAGGGGGCAGGCCGTTGGAGATGAAAGAGAACCACTGCACAGGGAATGATCGAGCGGCGGCGTAATCTCATTGGTAGGACACAGCGATAAGTTGGCTCAATGGGACGATGGATTTTCTCGGCAGCTGGGCTGGAATATCAAACAATGATGAGTGATGCAAAGGGCCAGCGCAGGTGTGAGGGTCACCCACAGACGGCAGAGAACAGGAGGCCCCATTCGGATGGAGAAAGGCGACTCAGTCTGCACTGATTACTAAATGCCACCTGTCTGGAGAGAATATGGATGCGAGAGAAGAAAGCAGGAGAGGGAACGACAGCGTGGCACGAGTGACGAGTACGAGATCTTGCCACTTCGTCAGACTGCCAAGTCTCGTGTCTATGAAATTAGCTCTTTAACATCCCATAATGCCCCTTGTTCCCACACGACAAACACTGCGAACTGACATGCGTGAGCCCAGTAGGAGTTCCTCTATGTCGATTCCTGTTAATCGACAGTGGCGTTTGGTATTTTGTTTTGAATGTTAACTGCATCGTTCTTTTCTATATGGGAGCCCTCTGCTGTCATTCGGCGGCGGAACAATGAGGATTAATATTAATCCCTTGCTTACTCCTCCTTTCCCCTAATGATGGCGCATGGTACATTCCACAATTAACGCTGCACGCAGTCCGTACACTGCTGGGGTTTGTGGGTAGGCGGCGTAGGCTGACGTCAATGGAACTGCGTTCACCATCTTTACTTTGGCTGGGAAGCCAGCGTAATGTCGGAGGGGGCTTGACGGAAGACAAAAACACGAGGGATTCTCACCACATACCCATTATCCCCCCATCCATCCTTCTCCCTCCTTCTCTTTCTGTTCTTTATTTGTTCAAAATGCAGATTTAATGGACTCTGGCCTTAGGTTATGTGAATGCCAATTCTTGGGGTCTGCAAGTACAGGAGGTTCCTTTAAGGGTCACAGCACCCAAATGCACAATCATTTATTAAACTAAATAAATCCATAAGTAAGAAACCATACTAGTGTGTTTGCAACAACAGAGCTCTTCCAAATTGATGGCAAGGGGGAGAAGACGTTTGACTTATTTTTCTAATCAGTCTTTTTAAAGCTAGATATGTTTCTGTTCACTTCAGCAGACCGACTCCTGTTCCCACAACAGGCAGGTAATGTAAAATGATTTAGGCATCGCTGCAAATGTCTGCAGGGCCTTTGGGACGCGGTGTTTACTAATCTGTTTGTTTAGTGGCATTCAAGTAAACGACGCATTCTTTCCTCTGGTCCCGCTGGCCGCACGGCGCTCGTGTGATGTGGTGTGGTGACCTTTCCTTCCAGAGGCTGGTCACTTTTTTAAAGTTCGTCTTTTTGCTGTCCTACAGCTTGTAGTACCAGTGGGGACCCGGAGCTGCTGCTTTGTGTTTGCTGATGGTACTGGCCGAGCCCCAGAAGGAGAGGAATTTAAATGACATTTCCCTGTTCTTGTCCAGACCTCTTCTTCTGTCTGGAGCACAGCTGAAGCCTATAGATTTAGTTCTGTAGGCCTGTTTTGGGTTCGCACTCGCGTTGACACCCCCTCTTACATGGAAAAGTATGAGAAACGCTGAGTGAAATCGGTCTAATTCGATCTGCAGTCAGGGCTGCTCCCAGAAATCATGAAGGTTTTAGCTGAGGTAAAAGACGACTGCTTTGGGTTAAACAAAAAAATGCTGTGTCGCTTTTAAAAACTGGTATTTACAGGGACCGATTCCTGTTTAAATCGATGGGACCTTAGGGATGAGATCAGCCCCAGCTGAATTCCAGGGTTGCGGGTCCAAACCCTGACTTGCCCTGTGCAGGTGACGAAACGTCGTTTGCAATGTTGGTGACCCCAACCTCAACCCCATCTCACCCCATTTTTTTGGCCAACCCTTCCTGTTAAACATAAACCATGTGGGACTTGTGGGGTATATCTCATATTTAAATGTTTTACACTGTAGCATGCATGTGTGTATATGTGTGTGTGCGTGCATGGAAAACAGATGCATGGGAGTTAACAGTGAACGGTATGTTTTTTTGAAGAGGAGACCAGTAAGAGTATGAAGGAGGCTACAATTCATTCTTGACTATATCAGCACTTCATTACCAGTTGTGTGTGTGGGTGGGTGTGTGTTTGTGTGCAGTTTTTTTTTGCTGTTCCCATGGGAAGGTTCTTGTGAGGGTCAGTGATAGGTTAACAGTACAACCATGTCCTCATCAGCACTCCATTAACAGATTGAGCGAGCGTGTATGTGTGTGTTGTGTGTGTGTGCGTGTCAGGGTCAGTAGTAGGCCATGTCTTTATCAGCAGACCATTACAATGACTCTGGTCAAAGGCAGGACACTGGAGGCCCATATAGCAGTCTCTTAATGGCCACCATAATTCACTTTATTAAACAAAACAGCATTCTGTGGTGTGCATGCAGATCATGTTCTGCAAATTGTCGATAGAGGAACAGAAAGACCCTCAGACATTTACGCGCTCTTCACCTTTATGTACATGGTAATAAATGTCATTAGTACTCTGTTGTCAGGTCCTATTCTTCGTCTTGGGCCCAGCACTCCAGTTCCAAGCGTTGGGCTGCGCTGTTGAACTTGCGCTGTTGAACTCGCGCTGAAGGTTTTAACGGCACTGCCACCAACCTTGCTGCACCAGTAAATCTGACAGAAAATTTGTTTGCCCTTTGACCTGTGGGCGTCCCTCGCGAGTCTTATACAGACGGGTTCTGCTAAAACTATCACAGAGAGGAGGCCCCTTTGTGTGTATGTGTGTGCTGGACGATGTAGCGAAGTTGAGGTGTGTGTTATGGGGGTGAGGACTAATGAGGATCTGAGGCTGTCCGACTCTGGCTGTAAATCTACCCCCCGCACACTCTCTCGCTCACACACACACACACACACACACACACACACGGCTACCATCCCCCGGCAGAGTTTCACAGGGCTCTCTACACTAAAATAATGACCCATGCGCTCACAGTAAATACGTTCCAGCTCTGTTGTGGTATGTTTTTGCACTTTTCACCCTGTTTCTCGTTAGACAGAGAAAGAGGGAACACGGATGGAGGGAGCAAGGAGGGTGGAGGCGAGTGGCAGATTTAGAGGGGTGAAGGGGGTGAATTTACTGAACCCCAGAAGCAGGGATTTGCTGTGGAGTAATGACTGTTCTTTAACGACAGCCCTGGGGTCTGCGGGCTTGCAGAGGGGCCCTACGTTAGCCTGTTGAATTGTGTAAGCTGGGTAATTGGCCTAGTTTAAAAGGACTGACCGGGGATCAGTTCCTGTGTGTGAGGGTAGAGGGCACGGTTATATCTCCATAGGAAGTGAAGTTTATGGTTAGTACCAGTGTTTAGCGTTTTTGCGTACACCGGACTGATGGGACCTGGTGCTGTGGGAAACGTTATAGTGTTCTGGCTTTACAGGACGGGGAAGTGAGCGCTGTGTGAGTACTTTGTGTTTACACTCTGCTGTCAGCAGAAGATGACACATTTGAGTCTTAAAGGATGTGAAGTTGTCAGAAACCCTCATGAGATGGATGGATGGATGGATGGATGGATGGACGATCTGAAACTTCAAATCTGAGATTACAGTACACTCACACATGCTAGTACAGTAAGTGTGAGCACGCTGCTTAGATTGTGAGGTAATGAGTAGCCCAAGACACATGTGGCTAGCAGCTACAATATGGCCCTTACTGTAATCCACTTCCTCTTTGTACAGCCACATTTTTACACCTAACCCATTACACTTTGATTTCATCCTGTGGAAGTGTTTGAAGTTTATTGCCTATTCTTATTGTAACTGCTGACTATGGCAAGAAGTAAGATGAGGTATAAAACATAGGAATGGTTTAATGGAGGCGTACCTAAGCAAAATGCATATAATTTATTTTCAATAAACCTTTCGCAGGTTTGATTTATCAATGCCATCTGTTTGTATCAGCAGGACGAGGCCTTTCTCGCTGATGGCAGTGAGTGTGGATGGATTACCACCTACAGGACTGTGGGTGCTTATGTAGATGACTTACACTTACCATAAAGCAGCATTCCAAAAAGGATTCGAAGATTATCTCCAGGCAAACTTGGAATCCAAAAAATAACATATTTATAAAAACAAATGTAAAAAAAATGTCAGTAACAAAAGTAAATGTCAAAGACAGTTTATATGTATATTTAAGCAGGAAATGGTTCCATAGTCAGGGGTGCTGCATTCTTACTACTCTAACAGCAACAAGAAGAAAACATTTTGATTATGGTGGGTAAACATAAATCAGTATTTTCAATGGTTTCATCATTTCAACAACAAATAATAGACTTCCAAGTGTCTTCCCATAACAACTAGGATTTTGCTTGAATTCTTGGTTTCTTCAGTCATTTAATGTTGTTGGCTGGAGACGATGGGAAGTGCAAAGACACACGCCCTCATACACACCCTTAAACTGAACGGCCATCGCATTTCCAGGAGCTGGTGTGCAATCTGCATAGTAGAACTATGTCTTTCAACTGCCCTTAACCTCAAATTTGTCAAGGTTGTACCATTTCTGACAGACAATAACACCATTTCTCAGATCATTTGAGAATAGATGTGCTTGGGTGGTCAGAGGCCATTGTGTCCAACACACACACACATATACACACACACACACATACACACACACACACACACACACACACACACAGTCATGCTGAAAGTGTGTGCCACAGCAGCAGAAGCTGTACTGCAGACTGACCACAGGCTGCATGAAACCACTGAACCACTGTCCGGGTCAAGCCTCCGCCCTCTGGACCCAACGGGTCCAAACCGGAGGCTGGGTAACGCAGCCAGGCCCGTGGCGCTGAGTTACTCCCACTGACCCAACAGAAGCAAGGCTGTCCAGCCTCTTAAATACATCTGTTCCTCCTGGGCCAGTTCACATGGACGACGGTGGTCAGATTCACCCACTCAGATGGACCCCATTTACAGCAATTCAATCTCTCCCTCTTCTGCACCTCCCAAATTCCAAATTCCTTGATGCCACCATTTGTCACCGAGCATTTTACTGACACACAGAAGCGCAAACCGCACCATCCGCTGCACTGTGTCATCCGGCACCTCCAGTCTTTGTCCTCGCTGCTCGGGCTCCAAATCGGAGAACGTGAGTCACTGAGCACTTTCCCAACCACGCCGCGCACGGCCAGATCTGCCGGCTCATAACCGCAGCGTGGACACCCATCTGTCTTTCCCCGAAGGAGCATGGTAGTGCGACATTATGGTGCTCTGTGCATCCTGTGACTCAGGGACTCGCTCGGTGTGGTCTGCTTCCTCTTTGCCTCCTCAAGCAACAGGGGGCGCTGTGTCCCTGAACAAACAAAGCCCTCCCTAGCTCGCTGGAAACCAATGGAGAGCGATCGCGGGCAGAACGAGTAACATGCTATTAGCAGTGTTTTTGTAACATTCTCATCTCAGGCCTGAAATAAAACAATATACAAACAGCTCACAGTAATGGTTTTCTGCTCTCTCAGAACGAAAAGGAAATGTTCAGGATTTGGATGAAAGTTTGATCATGCCTCATATTCCAACCCTTTCTGTAGCCCTACATTCATGTTGTATTTTAAAAAAAAGTTTACAGATTAAAGGTATCTAATGTTGCAAATGTAGCAAGCACATAAAAGTTTACCCAGTAAAACATTAAGTACTCCCACAAATATGGATTTATGAATGTTACAAATGACATACAGGAAAGGGGAAAAAAACCGTTGATGATGTTCTTGGGGCAAAATGTGAAGGGTTAAATGCGCTGTGCTCTCTTTGAAGTCCCGCCTCCTGTTCCCATCCCACAGTAGCAGTGTTCTGACAAACCAAAGGCATCTATTCCCACTGACCGGAGTGAAAATAAACACTCCCAGCCATGCTTGGACTAGTTAAACCATTCTCCCACCCTGTGATGAAGGTTTACTGCCATCCCTGTTAAACAAGAGTCACTTGACAAGAGGAACATGGGAGAGGAAGAGAGAGAATGAGGTGAAGAAGTCAGGGCCCCTCAGTGGCCTTTAGAGACTCACATCTTGCGGGGTGGGGTGGGGGGTGGGGGGTGTTTGGGGGGTGCTATAGCCTCCTCTGGTCTGGGGGGTAAGGGCAGAGCTGGAGTAACAGTTCCCACAGATGAGTACAGCAGGCCTGGATCTGTCAGTCAAAGTTCTCAATCCTGAGGTGAAATGTTTATCTTAATCACAAGCTAGTCCTTATATTTCAGGCATGTTGTATCCCACCCAAATGTCATAACTGTGACACGGCTAAACTTTCATCTCCTCGTCAATGAAAGGGCTGAATGGCAAAGCTTTTCACGTTCATTGGAGAATTAGGTGTAACATTAATCAATTCAATTAGGACATAAGACATCCTTTAGACCACTGATCTCCCCAGTCCGAGACACCAGTCCAGGAAAGCCGCACTGTCTCTAACCCATGCAGAACCCGTCTCCTGTTTCTTCTTTGCTCTGCCACATACCTCCCAGATTACGGCGGCCGGCCGCCGCGGATGCTGGAAGCCTGCTGAAGGACATCATCCCTGGGTTCACACCGCCTGGAACTCCGAGGTCTCCTGGATGTGTGCTTTGGACACCAGGGCTGCGTTTGACTTCAAAAAGCACAGCGCCATCTTTCTCCTGCAGGACAGAAGCCTGGCAGACATGGCTGCTGCTTCGGAATGAGACGAGGGAAAATATTGAGCCTGGAGTTTGACCAGAGCGGCAAGGCGAGCGTATCCAAGACGACGCTCTCCAAGGAAACCCGCGTCCATGAGGACAGGCGTTTGGAATGAGCTTGAGCAAGCCCCCTTACCTTCACGGTCTTGATGACAGAGAAAATTGCTAAATGCTGCTTATGTTTCACCTTGAGGGATGGAAGAAGAAACCGAACCAGACCTCATCCATCAGACCCAAGTCATAAGTGCCACTGCGGACCACTGACCATCCTTCCGTTTTTTCTTGCTACGTTTATTCTGCCTCTCTGAAGTTCATCGTTTCTAACATTTCTCTTCATCTGTCTTCATCATCTTCGCTGCCTACAGACCACCGCCTTGCTAATCTCCCGACGCAGGAAGAAGGCTGGCTGTTAGCGCTAGCCTTTGCTCTCGCTGCGCTTCTAGCTTCTCGCTGCGCTGCTAGCTCCGCGCTGACCTCCACAAGGCTTCCGTTCGGAGGACTGATTTGCTGCACGCTAGCCGCAAACGTAACGAATAATTTACAGCAGGGGTTAGTGTGAGCTTGTGCGGGGTCTGGCACTGCCCCCTTCTTTCATTCCCTTACTGCAGAAGTTACTCGCGCACATGCGGCACAGTACGTGCTCATGGGAAACTTGGCAAGTGGTGACCTGATCTTGCTCCTTGCCTCTTTCTTCCCTAAGTTCACCTGTTTATGAGTTCCTCTGTCCCCACGTTCACCTCTGCACGCAGACCGACAGGGTCGAGCATGTGAGAGTGTGCGAGTGGTAAAAATAAATAAATAAATAAATAAAAATTGAAATGACATACTTCTTTGACTCATGCGAAGGGGGTACTGATTGTAAGAGTGGTGCATGTGTGAATGTCATTGTACATGGATTTGTTTTTCAAAACAAGTTCCTCTTTTTATTGCATTTTTGTGAAGATTTGTGTCTGCTGGTGTGTGTGTGTGTGGGTGTGTTTGTAAGGTCAACCCCCAATGAGACTATATACGAGTTTCTTAGTTCTTGGGGCAAGGTTAATCCAGGCCAGTAGCTTGGCTATGAATGTCATAGTCATTTAGGGAGTTTAGGGATATCTGCTGCTCCAGGTGGGAATCTCCCCCTCCCCCTGCTGACTTATGTTCCCTCTGCCTCTCTCTCCTACAGCAGCCATGCGGTTGTGTGTGTGTATGTGTGTGTGTGTGTGTGTGTGTATGATAACCCCTCCCCTAATGCTCTCTCACTGTCGCACTTTGTTATTGAACCTCAGAATACTGTCCCGATACGTGTTGCGCTGCTATAAGACCTGAACTCCTCACCCAACAGTCCTGTGGCAGAGCATCCAAAGGAACCCCTCCTCCCTGCCCTACACCACCACCCTCCACCCCAACTCCCTCCACCACAGTTCACGCACCCTCACAAACTGAATCTGAGAAGTGTAAGTCCTGCTGATGGAGCCGGTGTAGCTGGGGCAGAGCGGAGAGGGTCTGAGGTGCAGCCCCGCAGTCGGAGTCGAAGCTTCTTCCTTGCGTTGGATTTCATCAGGGCTGTGGAGGCTTAGCGGAGCCGCGCTGCTGCTAACTCTGGCGCACGGTTTGAGGAGGTAGAGAGTCACACGTGTGAGCAATACGCTTTCCTCCAACACCGGCTGTGTTGCACGCACATCTGAACTCTTCACCCCAAAAGCCATCCTTAGTGTTCACACAGATATAGACTCAACTATATATATATATATATATATGTAAAGAACATTAGAGGGCCTCCTTGTGAAGGTACACCACAGGAACCACATCACAGTCCCAACATGAAATCATTCATACTTCACAGGGGTTCTAGACTTCACAGGGGTTCTTGACTTTTGTGTACTTAAGAGAGTAGGTGTCAATATGCAATTAATCAAAGCATAAATCACTTTAAACAATCACCGATTGCTCAACTTGGCCCAGGCTAATTTTTTTATCATCCAATAAAAAAACAGCCTTCAGCGAAACCATTTGCATCCCGTGTGTTTTTACTGAGCCCTGTGTAAACAAGGAAAGGTCACATGCTTGATATCAGCAGATATCAGTAGAACTCCAGTCATGAAGGAAACGAAGAATAATATTCGTACTGTGCAGCTGCAAACCAAGGAACGGCCTTTTGTTATGTGGATGGCTGAATGTCAGCAGACATGCAGTTGAACAGTAAACGGGTTGTTTGACTCCAGAACCCTCTGCTTTGAGGTAAAGTGGTTAACCAAAATAACTGAGCCCTGGGCCCTGGCACACCAGAAAGAGAGAGAAAAAGAGAAAGAGAGAGAGAGATGGGAGAAAAGAAAGTGAGAGGGGAAAAAAAGAACCATAAGTAATAGACTGGTATTTGCAAAAGTACTACTTTGAAGTGTTTTTGAATGTAAGACCTCTAGAATTTGGACCAACCAGCTCCAGTGATCTGTACTGGGTCATAAACTTGACTTTGGTGCTGCCAACATATATAACAAAACATGTCCATCGACATGCCCTTTAAGTCTCGGGGTTCTTCGCTGCACATGCCACGATTTTTCTTTCCCCTTGTCGTCTTTTGTCCATTCAATCTTCAGGTTTCCCGAGGCCCTCGTTGAAGGATTCTAGGATTTTGTCTGGTTCTGTTCTCCCTTTCTCCAACCCAGGCTGCCACATGAAAGGCTGTCCTGGGCCCTGTGAAGTTACAGTAAATACGGAGCAAATGAGGGAGGGAGAGAGGGATAAAAGAGGTAGAAGTGAAAGAATGTGCAGGCCTCGAAGGTGTTTCGATGCGTGTGCACCATGCTTCTCTTTACACGTTTCCAAAGAACCGTCAAGCATGATCAGCATCTTCAGGCAAGTTTCCAGAATTTTCCCCGGCCCTAACGGCACCCTGCGGTGAGCCTGTCTACAGAAGGAAAGAGCATGCGTGTGTGTGTGGGTGTGTGTATGAAAGAGAGACAGTCAGAGAGGTGCCCGCTAATTCTGACCAAGCACCAATATATCAGATTCACTATCCCCTAAAGGTAACCTTCACCACAAGACACAGTGTGACCCAAGCACTCTATTTGAGGTAATAAGCTGATTTGGGTGGCATGCTTTCATGAATCGACTTGCACCCATTCCCAGTGCTGTTAAACATGAAATACCAAAAACTATAACACTCCATAACTAGCTGATTGAAACCAGGGGAAGAGTGGAGACAGGAGGGGGAAGTCTATGCCCTCCAGGTCTGAGATTTGGAGATTTCACTTCCTGCCTGCCCATCCCAACCCTGTCAGTCCTCAGTGTTTGGGTGTCTCTACAGAACATGTGTTTTCCACTGATGGTCGAGAGGTTGAAATGCGATAGTTCTCTCTTTCCTTCTTACTCTCCCTCACTCCATTCCTCCTCCTGTGTTCTTTCGCTCGCCGCCCTCTCCCATCTGTAATTATACAGTAAAATAAACAGAAACCCAAGCCACCACATCACTCAGCAACAACACAAGCGACAAAGACATTCCCTTCTTGGCTTTGAGGGTCAAAAAGCTAAAATAAAAAGTTGAAATTAATTCCCTGACAGCAGCCACGGGGTTTATAGAGAGGGTTATCTTTTAAAACAAATACTTGTACATATGCACATTTATTTCCAAAATGGTGTGTGAACACATGTCGTACAAATTGATATTTTGACAGTAAATTCGCGTGCGTGTAGAATTGTGTGAGAGTGCATGTGTGTTGGGGCGTGGCTGTGTGTGTGTGTGTGTGTTTTGACTGGATGTGAACATGGATACAGAGAGTGTGGCACTAAATGACTAACGATATAAAGTGCACAGCACCTGATGCCGGAGCTATACAAACATGACCTATGATGTCATACATCTCTTCGCCATTTCTGGTTGAAATACAGTCGAACACTAACCAGGGAACCGTTATATAACACAGCATACACCAAACCACAGTTTCTGTTGAACTTTTTCTCCCTTTCATGGTTTACGCAGCGGATCCCTCAATATACGTCACTGCGCAGGATTTGTCTGCTTGATTTACCTCAGTCTTCATCACTCACAAACGAACACCGTGCGGGTTGATTCTGCATCGCAAGTGTCGGGGGCGCTGGATTCCCCATCTGCACTGAACAAAACAAACGAAATGGAATCTGCTGTTCTGAATCTTAACAAAGTATCGTGTTAGGACCGTTTTGTTTACCGCCGTTCTGAGTGGTCATGTGGATTTGTCATATTATTGGTTCCCTACTGCATTGGCAGTGGTCTCGCTGAAGCACTGAAAAAGGTCCTGTTCTCGTTCCAGGAGTGGTTACAAGCACTTGGCAGACCCCAAGTCTGGCTGCTTAAAGCATGTGCTTGACTTAAAGAACAAAACCCAGACTGATTAACTTCAGTGCAATGCATTGGGCTGGGAGTCCTTACGTAGATGATGCCATATTTACCACCATTCTCATCCTCTCATTTTCTCTTTCCCTCTCCCTCCGTCTGCTCGATGGCGTTATGCCTACTGCACGTGGATGGCCCGAACGTGACATCGCCCGTTAAGGGGCCGTGATGTTTCAGTTCAGTTTTAGTGTGAATCGGATGTAGCGGGAAGACGCCGTCACCTTGGGCCGCGTCGCTGTCACGTCTGCCGAGGTGATCGTGCCCAGAGCAGACATGCTAACGTGCTGTTCGCGTTCGTCCTCGCCTCACGTCCTTCATCCCTCCCTCCCGCTCTCGAGATTGTCGCTTTCCTCCCCGTTTCATTTTTCCCCATCTGTCACCTTCCATCTATCTCCTCTCCCAATCTGTGTTCATGCTCCTCAGCACGTCAAGAAGTTCTTTCCCGGCTTCTCTCGGTGTTGTACGAGGACTGTGTCATAGAGCAGCGAAGGCTGGCACCGTATGATGGGGTGGCACTATATGGCCGGGCCACAGGATGGTCAAAGCATTCTCCGCTGTTGCCCCGGGTCTTTGCCGTACACCATACGGTGAACAGATGATGTGTGCTGGCCACATGTGAGAAGGACCTGCTAGGCTTTGAACAGATACAGGAGAAGGGAATGATGCAATGTAGAGCAAACACAGGAGGGTAACAGGAGGGAAATGGTGATGCAGACCCCAATCACCTCATGGTGTCAGATACATACACAATGCACCATACTCCAATTATAAATCAGTAGCCAGAAGGAAAGAATATTAATGTTCCACAGCACAAAGTGCAAAGAATTTTCTAATATACTTCAGTCACTGAGAGGGGTTCATGATCTTTATGGCCTCCAGTCTTAAATAAATAGGCAAATAAATATATAATAGAGAAACCACATTTAAATAATCCTACTGTCTCCTTTTCCCAGTAGCCAAATTTAATTTAGCCCACATTCCTTTGATGGATTGGCTGAAGCAACTCTTTCCAGGCCAAGTGGAAAATCTTTTCAACATCACAAGAGGAATGAGACATCATGAAAAAACACAGAGAGAGCAAGATCATTCCTCTATCTATCTATCTATCTATCTATCTATCTATCTATCTATCCTATCTATCCATCCATCCATCCATCCATCCATCCATCCATCCATCCATCCATCCGAGAGGAGCACTTAGCACGTGGGCTCAACATCTGCATTAGCCCTCCAGAGCAGAGGGGCTTCCCAAGGCTCCCCTGTCCAGCCCCACTATTCAATAGTGGGGAGCCTCTGCCAAGGTGCTGGATCCAGGGCCCTGGGCACCCGCCACCGTGGTTTGTGGTGCGGTGCCACAGCAAGGCGAATGGCGCGAGCACACCCACTCTCGCATACACCGAAAGGCGCGAACACACCCACTCTCGCATACTTCCTGGTCAGGTTGCGAAGTTACAGCCCACCGAGCCCCGCCTTGAGATGACATCGCCGCGATAAAAACGTGCCAGCGCTGATGCATTTTGCTCCTCAAACCTTCCTGGAAGCGTGACAGCACGGCGTGAGGTGCCAGAGCAATAAAGTCGATGAAAAGCCGAAGTGGGACAGGTCGGGGGCTGTCACGGTGACCCTTCCCACAGGTGAAGACAGCATCGGGTGCCCGTGCCGTCGCGTACGTCTCGTAATTTGCCATCTCCTGCCGCTCTTCTGCATGCTGAGCGGGAGCATCTCGCGCTTCAGGGCCGCGTATGTGTATTTCCCTCCGCGAGATCAGCCACAATCTACGCATGAATGCCAAGTGGAGTTTCACATGAAGTGTCTTTATCTATTATCGTAGAAATACATTTGCCTATTGCTAATTTTTTAAAACTCTGCTGTTAGTGGTCTGCTGGTTGTAGTGGTTCCTGATTAGGGCTTGGAGATATCTCAGACCTTTAGCATTAGCAGAACCGTAGTGGGTCTAAATCTAGTCTCTTGTGGTTGGATCATATGATCGCTCAGAGCACCATCTGGTTCTTGGTTAACCTCAGAATTGAATATGCCAGTTCATAAGACTGTTTGCAGTATTGTAAACAGTTGTCTTCAAATACAGAAAGTATGAACTTGACACTTTGGAGGTATGTTTCTAGGGAATTATACTCTCATTATATATATATATATATATATATATATATATATATATATATATATATACGAGAGAGAGAGAGAATGCAAGGAGAAGAACAGAATGCTACTGTTGTTTTTTTTTTCTTTTCTGTTGACATGCATCTGTTTTGCTCAGGTGAAGTCCAATATTTACCCCCCTCCAACTCTCCTCACCCTCGCAATACGTAAAAAATAAAAAACAGAAGGTCTATATAGATTCTAGTTGGTTACAGCTGTCAAACAACAGCTCCATTTGGTGTTACATAAAAAGGCCTTCTGTGTTCGTGAGTGTGTGTATGTGTGTGTGTCGGGGAGCCTGTGCAATAATACAGCTTGATCTGACCAGTGCAGTGAGGTGTGTATCCATAGACACAGCAGCTGAACGGGGTCATGAACCCTGAAGTAGCTCCCTTTCTGCACTCCTCCTCCTCTCTAATGTCTACTCCTGTCATATTTTCCCTTTGAACATCTTTCAGCTCTCCCTCTCTCTCTGTCTCTCTCTCTCTCGTCTCTCATTCTCTCTCTGTTGTTCTTGGTCTGTTTTTCCAGACCTTCATCTCTGCAGCTACTGTACAAACTCCTCCTGCACTACAATTGATGGCTGAGTTTAAATCATTTAACGACATTTCGACACACTGTTTTCCATCCCTTCTGTCTCACCGTCTCATTCTTAAGCCGACGTGTTCCCTCCCTCCCTCTCTGGTAAACAGTACATGCTGTAATGCTAAGTTCATTTTTGGGACAAAAGCAGCTTGTGTTCAGGTGAGGAGACTCCCTTCTGCCTTTGCTGAGGCAAATAAAATTAGGAACACACACAGTGCCTTGCAAACTTACGCAACTGGCTAAAAAAACAGTACAGATGGCATTTACATAGACTGTTCCAGTCAGGTTCTTTTTTCCCTCAAACCAATATGTATAGCAGATTTTCAAAGTCCACATTTCATTTTGAGCAAAAATAAATAAATAGATGTTTGGATATGAGTCAAGAAACCATGAAAATATACACTGCTCAAAAAAATAAAGGGAACACTTAAACAACACAATGTAACTCCAAGTCAATCACACTTTTGTGAAATTAAACCTTCTCAGTTAGGAAGCAACGCTGATGGTGGATCAATTTCACCTGTGTTTGTGCAAATGAAACAGACAACAGGTAGAAATGAGAGGCAATTAGCAAGACACCCCATATAAAGGTGGTTCTGCAGGTGGTGACCACAGACCTTTTCTCTGTTCTCATCCTTTCTGGCTGATGTTTTGGTGACTTTTGTATTTGGTCAGTTCTCTCAGCATGTAGGTAGCATGAGGCGGTGTCTACAACCCACAGAAGTTGCTCAGGTAGTGCTGCTCATCCAGGATGGCACATCAATGCAAGCTGTGGCAAGAAGGTTTGCTGTGTCTGTCAGAACAGTGTCCAGAGCATGGAGCAGATACCAGGAAACAAGCCAGTACACCAGAGGACATGGAGGGGGCCATAGGAGGGCAATAACCCAGCAGCAGGACCGCTACCTCATCCTTTGTGCAAGGAGGAACAGGAGGAGCAGTGCCAGAGCCCTGCAAAATGACCTCCTGCAGGACACTAATATCCATGTTTCTGCTCAAACTGTCAGAAACAGACTCCATGAGAGTGGTATGAGGGCCCGACGTCCACAAGAGGGGCTTGTGCTTACAGCCCAACACCGTGCAGGGTGATTGGCATTTGCCAGAGAACACCAAGATTGGCAGATTCGCCATTGGTGCCCTGTGCTTTTCACAGACGAGAGCAGGTTCACACTGAACACATGTGACAGTGGAGAATGTTCTGCTGCCGGCAACATCCTCCAGCATGACCGGTTTGGCAATGGGTCAGTAATTGTGTGGGGAGGCATTTCTTTGGAGGGCCGCACAGATCTCCATGTGCTAGCCAGAGGTACCCTGACTGCTTTAGGTACCGGGATGAGATCCTCAGACCCATTATGAGACCACAGACTGTCCAGGAGTTGACTGACACTTTAATCCAGGTCTGGGAGGAGATTCCTCAGGAGAACATCCGCCGCCTCATCAGGAGCATGCCCAGGCATTGTAGGGAGGTTATACAGGAACTTGGAGGCCACACACACTACTGAGCCTCATTTTAACTTTTCTTGAGGAATTTCTGCGGAATTTACGCCTGTCATTTGATTTTCCACTTTGATTTCAAGTATGATTCCAAATCCAGACCTCCATGGGATAATAATTTTGATTTATATTGATCATTTTTGTTATTTTGTTCTCAACACATTCCACTATGTAATAAATAAAGATTTTCAACTAGAATATTTTATTAATTGAGATGTAGGATGTTATTTTGGTGTTATTTTTTGAGCAGTGTATGTATGTATATATGAGAGAGTACATTAGAATAAATAATCTTTAAAAAAGTATGTTTAACTTGAGCTACAGCAGACAGGTGACTCCCCTTCTTCACGCTGTCCAGCAGGGGGTCGGACTGAATCGTCATCTTTAAATAAATCGTCCTTTTGTAAATAAATTCGACCTTTGTAGTATTAGACGTTATGGATTTCTCTAGCAAAATAACTAGCTATATATATTTTTTATTGTAGACATTGTCAACGAGTAACAGTTGACAATAATCTGAAAATATCATTTTGAAGAAAAGAACTAAACATTGAATTCGGTAGACAAGAAAAGGCAAGAATACAGATCGAAAATACCATCGTAAAAATATTTTAAACCGTGACAGAAATGTCTACAGTTCATTGCACCGTCCACAGCCAACGTTAGCTGTCTAGCTAGCTAGTTTGTTAAGTGACGGTCACTTTCCACTGTAAAACTATTAAACATTTAGTTAACCCTTTTCAGTCGATTCATCCAAAATGTCGACGACTGTGGTATCTTATCTATCCAATCACCGATCTGATTTTAAACCTGCTGCACTCATGGCGCCTGAGAAGATTGTTGTTTGTGGTTTTACAACGCCAAAGGAGAAACCAACTCCAGTAACTGAGGTAAGATATTTTTTATAACTGTTCATGTTTGTCACTGGGTCACTTATTCTTTCGTGAGAAATTGCGTATGCTAAGTGCTAATACGCGGCCCCAATTTCCTGTGTTGCGCTTGTTGGCAGATGATCTTTGTTCTGTCTAACGCAGGCCAGCTAACTATCTATAGTTTGCGTTAGATATTTAGTTAGATATGTCCGTCTACGAGTCAATGTCAAGCAAAATCTGTTTGGCTAGATTTTAGCGGATGTCTTACTTAGCCATATTCAATCGTAAACTGCGATCTGGCCTTTCATCCGGCCATTGTAGAATATTCACGTTTCTGTTGTTCAGCCACTACTGTGCTGCTTTGGACCTGTGAATGCCAGGTCCTGGTGAAGTGTCATATTTCTACCAAGATTTGTTTTGTTTGTTTTTTAGCTGAAGCAGTTTTATTGCAGTATCTCCATATATTTTGCATAATCTGTAGGTCCTTCAGTTTTAACAAGATATAAAATAAAGAATTAAAGTTCTCTAAGAGGAAAGTCCCGACAAGATAATGCTTCTACCTCTACAGCACCAGACATATTGGCCAAAACCTCTATTTTTTGTCTTATTTGACCACAAACCCTTATTCCACATTTTAGCTGCGTCGCTGTGATGCGTTCTGTCAAGCTCTAGACATGCTTTGATGTGGGTTTTCTTCAGTACTGGCTTCTTTCTAGCCAACCTCCCAAGCAGGCAAGCTGTATGCAGAACTCTTCATATTGTTCAGTGGTGCTCCTCCAGTGAATTTGGTAGCACCTCCATTTTCTGGCCTTTCGGTGACTTCCTTTCACAAATCTTCTTATTGCCCTGATGCTGAGTTCTGATGGATGGTTTTATCTAAGGTAATGTCTGGGTGTCTAAGGTATATCTAAGGTAATGTCTGACTTCCATTTCCTCACAATTGATCTGGATGTGCTGACTGGCCTTCCCAAACACTTGGAAAGTATTCGCTATCTTATGCATGTCTGTAACTTTAGCTTAAATTTCCATAGAATGCTCTTTGGTCTTAATTTTTTTACAACCTTTCTTCAAATTCATGGTCTGATATCTGATTTAAAGGGGTCTTTTATGCAAAAAAAAAGTAAGTTTTTTTTAATGGTTCATATGCGTTCATCTGGTAACAGTGCCCCCCACATGCCTGTGTCGCTCTTCATGTGGTGCTGCCCGCTGGGTGGTTCTGTGTTTGTTTACATTCTGTCTGGTACATGTGCTTTGTGTTCTCCTTCCTCGCCACTCATGTGTTGCCCTGCCCTGGTTCAGGTGTCCCTCGTTTTCACGTCACTCTCCGCTCCACCTGTGCCTGCGCTTTATATATTAGTTTCATATATAATACATCCCTGTGGTATTCGTCACCAAGGTGAAATGGCTCTGGTTGCTATGCCAGGGTGCAGGCTCTTTGGGCTGACGGTCAGGGCACGTGTTTTTATTACCCCTGTAGGTCCTCCATTTTGAGACCTGAGTGGAGTTGCTGGCCTCCACCTCCGCCATCAGCTGTAGATGCTTTTCTTTCTTTGTGTAGTTTTGTCCAGCGTGTGTCCTTTGTCTTTCGCCTTTGATAAAAGTGGCTTGACTTTGCGTTTTTCCTTCCTTGCCACTCATGTGCTGTCCCGCCCTTGCTCGGGTGTCCTTCGTTTTCCACGTCACTCATTGTCACTCATTCGTTCCACCTGTGCCTTGTTCCACCGTTATTCCATCTTGTATATATTTATATATACACCCCTCTGCTCCTGCCTTCCATGTGTGTTACTGCCCAGACATGGACATGTGCTCGGGTGTTTTGTTTTCTCGTTCCAGTTTTTCTCGAACTCTGCGTCCTTTGTCATTCGTCTTTGCTGAAAGGGACTTGACCTGTGCCTGCACCTGACTCCCTTTGTCACAAAACACACACTGTTTACACACATCTGTATAAATCTGGGGCCTCCATTTATCAGAGGTTAAATGCCAATGCAAACAGCATTTGCAGTTCATAATTTGGCAGAGAAAACTTTTTTAGTGCTTGTACAGCTGAAGGACTGTCAGGGAACCTTGTGTATGTATTTACTACTGTTATTTTTACTACTACCTTTACATAATTAAGTCCATTACTATTACTATATATAATACACAGACAAATACACACACACACTGAATGGCCACTGGACACCAATCTTTTTGCATATTGAACCTCATTATGCCTACACAACAGCAGCAAATCATCATGGCATAGATTCTGCTAGGTTTAAGTCTTAGCCCATACAGACAGGGTAGCTGAAGATAACATGCTCTGAACAGCCTGCTTCATCCCAGGGAGACTCTATGGGATAACGATCTGGAGACTGTGAAGACCAGAAAAGAAGAATAACCTACTGTCATGTTCCTGGAACCAAACCATGACCCTTTTAGCATGGTGCATTGTCCTGCTGAAGGTATCCTTCTGTCCCAGGGTGAACAGCTGCCATGATTGGATGAACCTGGTCGGCCATGACAGTTAAGCTCTACTGTCCAAATGTCCATCCACAGGTTATCAGTGAACCCAGCATGTGCCAAGAAAACACTTCCCACACAATTACACCACCTCCACACGCCTGAACTGTTTACACCTGACAGGGAAACAACTGTTTACACCTGACAGCAAGGGCTCATGGATTCATGCTGCTTGCCGCAGATTCAGCCCCTCCCATCAACGTGGGGCAACAGAAGTCTGAATCAATCTGACCAGGTGATGTTTTGCCAATTTTTGTATCAGTTCAGTGATCTCAGTTGCCTACTGGAGTTTTGCCTTACTGTTTCCCTTAGACAGCAATGGCTCTGATCCGGTCCGTCAAACTGGAATGATTGACACATTTGGATCACCGGCGTTATATTCAGCTGCAGTTTGCTTGACTGAACCGTGATATTTTTGCCATTCTCCTCTGGCCCCTTTCATCAGTTGTTTCATAGAGTTGTTTCTATCCTCAGGATCCTCTTTTGCTGAATGTTTCCCCATACCGATATGGGTTCACGCTCAAATGGATCCACAGAAAACCTACTTGTATTATTTTATGCTGCACTTTGGGTCACAATGTTGATTTGCATACAGAGACACTCCAATTGTGTCTCTAATTGTGTGTACATTATATATTGTATATATGTATATGTACGTGTGTGTGTGTATCTATCTAACACCCCCCCCTACATACTATATATGTATGTATGTGTGTGTGTGTGGGGGGGGGGGGGGTTGCGTGTGTGTGCATTACACACATGTAATATGTATGTATTCAAACGTCTATAGCTTTAAATGCATGTGCACACGTGAGTCGTGTGGCGGCTGCTGCTCGGGCTTGCCTGACGTTGCCGTGACAGCCTCGCTTTGAATTAATCCCCAGTCAAATGAAGGCAAAGTTTTGCCCGCACTGCAGATCTGAGTCAGAACCGAGCACTGACTTGGTTACTGTGACTAGATGAAGAGAGGGCGGTCCATGCTGGGGCCGTAACCCCTGTTGACTCATTACCCTTAGAAGGGGGAGTAAAAACTGGACAGGGTCTAAAGAGTCCTTGTTAGGCCTTAAGCTTAATTTTATTCCTGCTTAATTTGTCTATCTACCCTTTCCACGGCCAAGCGTTCCCCTGAGGGATTATTTTTTTTTGATTGGAACGACCTGGCAAAGGTTGGCATCCCAAGTCTGGCAAATGCAGCAGAAATACTGTACATTATGCAAAGACCAACTACTGACAGAGCCAGTTATTTTAATTGATGTAATTGAGGTATTTAATCCAGAAAAACTTGCACTTCCACACACCTAAATTAGCACACTGTAGGCTGTTTTTTCAGGTCAGATTAAGGCTAATTAATTTGTCGTGCCATCTGCTTAAGGCGATTAGGTATGATCTAGGAAACTGGTGAATGTTTGCGTGCGTGTGATGAATAATGATGCTGTATGTCATGTTGTGCCCAGGCATCTAAGACACACGAAGGCCTGTAGTAAAATGTCTCAATCATACGTCGGAACAGGGACCACAAACGCCCTTATACGCAGTTCCACTGACTCACCGTCGCCTGTAACCAATACAGCAACGTAGCCAACAACGCGGGGGCAGCCATATCGTAAATTGCAGCCGACATGGAGTAGAAAGTAATGCTTTTGAATTCGCTCCCCAAGTGTAACATTACAGCAGGGCCTGGAAATGAGATTTAGCCGTCTGGCCACCCCCCCCCCCCCCACCCAACCGCTGTCCCAACACACACGCGTGCGCTGAGAGCTCAACTTAAAACCAGTGAACCCAGGGTGAAATCTGAGACAGACATGCCATGCCACACACACTGCACAGACACAGCTAATAAACACTGACAAAGGTGTGTGTGTGTGTGTGTCTGCATGCGTATGTGCATGAGATGTTTTTAGTAGGTTGACAAATTGCTTCATGTTCAAATGGAAAAGTGTCATTGGGTATGATGCTGATATTCGTGCAGGCGGTGTGTGTTTGTGTGTGTGTGTAGGTGAGATGGAAAGCCAATTCTTGGTGTCTGGCCAGGAGAAAGAATGCAAAAATGGAGCAATTTGCTGTGAACCCTTCTGTATGTCTGTCTCAAAAGAGAAGTAATCACAATATTACAGCAGAGGAGGCAGAGAGAGAGAGAGAGAGAGAGAGAGAGAAAGAGGAAGAGAGGGGGGGAAGAGAGGAAGAGACAGAAAGAAAGGAGAGGGATAGAAAGGAAGAGACAGAAAGAGGAAGAGACGGAGAGAGATTGAGATAAAGAAGGAATAAAACACAGAGAGAGAGAAAGAGAAAAATAAGAGAGATAGGAAAGAAACGCATAAAATAAGAATGAACAGTTGATCCAGAGGTGCTGAGGGAGAGAGAGAGCTTCTCTGACTGTGGTCCACATTCTCTTCAAGACCAATTTTAATATCTGTTTCTTTTGCTGTATTTTCTTTGCAGTCTGTTTCACCTCTTGTTTGAAACTTGCACTCACTTTATACACACACACACACAAATACACATGTACACACATACATATTCTCATACAGAACATGTCTATGCTCATGGAGGTGATTAACAGAGCTGTGTTTTCTATAGCTGGAACCTGCACCAGCAGACCAGCACTTCTCCACTCAGATTAATCGTTTTCACCTATCAGAATGTGGCCTTTATTTTTACAGAGCCTGCACAGTAACAAAACTGAGACACTCTATTGGCTCGGGCCTCACGGTTGTCATGCTAACTCATTAAATATGATTAATTGGACCAATCAAATAGAGACCCTGCATGCACAGTGGCAAGCAAACATCGAAAGACTGATTAATCGATTTATTTCCCATATTCCCCATATTTGAAACTTGAGATTTGATTCTTGAAGGCTGATGTGTGAGTGTGTGTGTGTGTTTCTTTGACTGTCTGAGTAACCCATGAAAGAAAACATAAATAAAAGATTTTGGCAATGAATATGTATGTGGAAAAGACTAGGCTTGCCCAAAGGTTGTGGTTTGGATATCAACCACAAGTCAGTGCAACATTACAATACCTCTCCTTCATTACATTTGGCGTGATGCTCCCTGAACTGAAGACCCTAATGAAGAACTAATCTCTTTCACACACATGCACACACACACACTAAAGAACTTTAGGTCTTTGTCTTACAGAAATTGCAAACGTAATGTGTAGGATAATCTGGAGGCTCAGGAGTGTGATTATGGCCCTATCAGCACAGCCCTTTGAATGTTCAGCATTCTGCATGACAAATCTCTATAATATAACAAGCTCACAAAGCTAAAGGACCTTTACGTTGCGTTTTTGTCAAGGTTTGGAAAACCTGAACATGCGAAAGGGCTTCACACTTCTCTGCTTTATCAGGTTGTTTAGTAACCAAATCAAACAATTAGTAGTTGAAAAACCCACCCAGATCTCACAGATCCAGCAAGGCAAGACCAGATACGGTACTAATGTGAATTCTATTATAAATTGCACGATCACTGGCATTACCTTCCATAAATTACAGGGTTCTTTACCATTCATGAAATGTTTGTATAAATGTGTGTGCGCGTGAATATGTGTGTGTGACAAGAGTGAGAGAGAGAGATGGTACATAGAGCTAATTTGAGCAATGTCAACATTTTAATGGCTTTTTCACAGCATGTGAAGAAGCATGTGTACGCACTCACATACTAGCGCACAGTCTGCCAAAGGTCAGCGCATGGATGTTAATCAGTCCTTCTTGTAAACGATTAAATAGCCTGACTCGGGGCTGGACCTGACCCTTTTCCCTCCGTGAAAATCTTCCACTATTTAAAGCCAGTGAAAATAATTTCTGGGAGCCATTCTTAAAGTGCAGTTTTTATTTTCTATATCTAATTTCCTCCTCCCCCAGCTCAGACCTCAACATAAAATCATAACTTATTGCTATTCTAGGCCTCTTTCTTTCTTCTGTAGCTGAATGGAATCGGGCGAGTCTAGAACAAAGAGGACATTGAGTCCCTGCTTCGCTGGCTGTGGCTGATGGGGATGTTATAAGCCCTGGCGCTGGAAAAAGTTTCTAATTCGGGGGAAGGTGGTGTGGGGAACCTCGGCACGTTGGGAGTCCTGATAAAGAACCTGCAGCTCCACACGCTGCTCACACGCTCGGGCTGGACGCTGGCCTGCTGGACTGGCTGGGTGGATGTCTGTGAGGAGGCAGAACGAGAAAGAGAGAGAGATCTTGCGTGTGGCCCTAGTCTAGAGCTGTGGCATCTGGGTTAAGATGCTTATTCACTCATGTCGCTGTTATTCTCTGGCACTAGCGCCTGTGTCGTGTGTGTGTGTGTGTGTGTGTGTGTGTGTGTGTGTGTGTGTGTGGAGAGAGGGAAAGAATGAGCGGGACTATGGTGGCATCTGCTGTGCTACATGTGTGTGTTTCCTTACTTGTTCATTAGGAAGGTGTTACTGTGGCCCTGAGGCTGGGTGTATGTGGGGCCTCTGGAGCTGGGGCCACGCTCCTCAGCAGACAGCCCATTCACATTCCCCTCCGCTTGCTTACGGGGGCCAGGCGGAAGCGTCTCTCTCGGGCTCCCAGCCCCGTATACCCCCTGGAGACCCCCAAACCCTGCCTAGGCTGGGAAGTGGGTGCCCTCCGGGCACAAGCGCCAATTAAGCCCGGCACAGACGCCTTTCTGGTGAGAAAAAAACACCCAGCTACCCACAAAGCGTGGCCCCTGCAGCGCGCGGTATTCATTTGCCCCCATACACATGTGCACGTGTACATAGACACGCACGCACCACAACACACACACATTCTTGCCTAAGTACAGTCTCATACCTTAGCCCTGATTCTGAACTCCTTCTCACACCTGGAACCAATGTGTGAACAAATGAAGGAAACGTCGGAGGGGACGGATAGAATAATGAGTGAGATTGTCCCTTCCTACCTGCCTCGTTAACACACGCGCACACATTGATTTTTGCATTGTTAAATGCTCTGTGCCCCTCTGACATATCTAATAATGTTTAATTACTTTTGCATGCCATTCCCTGCTTTCGATTTCTGAATTGCACAAGTGCTTGTTTCAAATATTTGAAATCCTCCTGTCTCAGTTAATGAGGAACTCTTTGATTCACCTTATTGATATTTCTTCTTTACCAGCTCAGGAGAATATAGTATATGTGCCTGTTGTGCCTGTGTGTGTGTGTGTGTGTGTGTTTATGGGACCCTTCTGTAATAGGTAAACATAAAAATACTTGTGGTAGGAGCACGATGTCCATTTATTTCATGTTAGGAAGCTTCATGTTAAAACTTCTGTGTGTGAGAAACACAGTCAGAGAAAGGGAGTGGCGAGAGAGGCATATCAGTGTGTGTGTGTGTGTGTGTGTGTGTGTGTGTGTGTGTGTGTGTGTGTGGAGCAGCAGTTCTTTCTGACATGTAACTCACACATAAACAGGCTGTCCTCTCGGTGTTCTATAAACTGTACAGCTCCGCTATAATCACACTGAGTGCTTTCATTCCTTTTCATTAAACTTTACTGCAGTTTCTCCCACACACATCCTTCCACATCAGTGCAAATTACACTGTGTAAAACAAAAGAAAAAGAAACATTAATCCAATTTTTTCCTTCTCCTTTTTAAGTTATGTTCATCAAATGCTAAGCTATTTATATATATATATATTTGTTTATTTATGTGAAATAACAACCAGGTACACCATCATAAATCACTAGCAACTTTATTCATGACTAGTGATAATGTTGTTTCATCATCTCATATTTCTTCATTCTCGTACCTCCGTGCTCAGAAAAAAAACTTTCTTGCACTGTGCAATACACCTTTGTTCCTTTTCCCCTCCACTAGATGGCGGTGTCGGTGCCCTCTTTAGTCCTCTGCTTCAGCCTCATAACGTGTTCATTATTATTTAAATTTTTTTTACAGTGAAGGATGATATATGTTCTGATAAACTATTGCTGTTTAGCAGCCAAAGGTAATTGTGCAGATTGATTTACTTTATGAAAACATGGTCTCAACTGAATTGTCATGTTTCATTTAGAATGTTTGACATTTAGAAACATTTTAAAATGTAGAGTGCAAATAAAATTGGAAACCTTTATTTTTGTTAGTTTTTTATTTTTATTTAGTAGTGCGTTTCTTCCTTTCTGTGTTTTGTAGACCTAAACTGTCCCAATTTTTACAGAGATTAAGTGTCTTTACAAAAAAACACATGAAAGCCCCAATCATTTGCCATTGTTATGTGCTGCTAAATATATAATCAAACTGTACCACCTCTGGGATGCCTTAGAAGTGTCAGGCATGCACGTGACAATACGTGACAAGTTACACTTCCACTGTTGCCTTACCCGTCCAGCAAGACTCAGCCCATGAGAACAGCCCTGATCCCCAGAACCAGCTTCCAGCTATTGGTAGATAACCCTCAGGATTACCCATAATTACTCCTAATTACAGGCTACTGAATGGAGAGGCAGAGCAGGCTCACCGGGGGCAGATGGAGGAGTGTTGGGGGTGAGAGGGTGGTGGGGGGGGGGGCACTCGAACCGACAGGGGGTTAAAAAAGAGAGGTAGAGAGACGGGGTTAGGGTGGAGGTCGCCGTGTCTCCCGTCTCCCTCTCTCCTGCCTTCTGCTGAGTTTAAGTGGCTGCATTATGCGCAGAGCCCTTTCTGTCTTTTTCTCCGCCGTTGCCCTTTTAAGAGTAACCAGAGCCAGGCGGAGGGGGGGAGGTTGGGGGCAGCGTGCACAGAGGGACGGCCCGGGCGCCCCCGAGACTGAAAGAGGAGAGAGCGTGAAAGAGAGGCGAGGGCAACGGCGAATGGGAGCGCTTCAGAAAAGTGGGGTAGTTAGCAGATAAAAACCGTCTCCAGCCTGTAAAAAGATCCTTCCTCTTCTCCTCTCTCCTTTTCTTCTGCTCCCTTACTTCTTTTTCTTCTTTGCAAGTTTATCTCTGTGCCCTTAATTGGGCGTGGGGACAGAGGAGAGCTTCTCAAGGCTGTGGAGAACCCCAGACGCCTCGCTACTGTTCATTCAGCTCCTCTCTCTCTTCTCTTGTTCACTGTCTCTCTCTTTTTCCACTCTCTCTCTCTCTCACTCTCTCCTTTTTATGTCCTGGCATGTACCGTATCTGTCTCCCCGTAGTCCCCGAGCACCCGTGCACCCCGCCCCTCTTTTCAGCGTTCGCCTGGAAGGGGAGCGTCGACACTCGCGCTCTCGCACCTGTAGGGATGAAGAAGGCCAACGCTCCGGCTCCGTCCACGGGAACCTCAGGTGTGACTCCTCAGGTTCACAGAGAGGCTGAGGTGCCCAGGAACAACAAAGCGAAAAGGAGATCGCCGCAGGATCCCAGGGAGGTGGGTCGGAAAGGCCCGAGACCCGGTGCCAGCGGCAGGTTCCCCACAGGCCCCGCGCCCCCCTCTGAGGGCCCGTGGTCCGCGCCGCGCTGGGGAGGCGTGCTTCTTGCCAGTTTCCCTTTCCTGCTCTCCTGTCTTTGAGGAGGGAGGACGAGGGCACGGATGTCACGGGCCCCGCGCAGGACACGCCACTGTGTGGAGGCCGTCGGACGCACCGTTACGCAGACACCGCGTGCTTGCGCTCAGATGCTTTCATAAAACCGCCACTGTTCTCCCAGTACACACGTGCAATGGGAGAGAAATAGAGTGGGAGAGAAATAGAGAAAGAGAGGGAGAGATAGATAAAGAGGGGGAGAGAAGGAGAGAGAGATGGAGAGAGAGAGAGAGAGGGAAGCAGTAGAGATCAGGCACTGCACTGCCCGTCTGCAGGATCCATCACTACGGCAGCCTGACAGGCATCATGAGCAAACGGCGAGGCTGCTGTGGTAAGGACAGGAAAACCAAACGGACTGTTTCTAGCTCCGCCCCCCCCCCCCCTGCTGCCTCGGACACGCGTGAAAAAAACATCAGTCCATCTGACACTAAGCAGGACCATTAAACAGGCCTGTAGGATTACTGTTCAATTGGAAGATGGATGACCGGCTGGCTCTGAGGGAAAAGGGACGGTGAGGGGAAAAGACAAAGAATCCATCCACAAAACGACCAAACTTTAAAGTAGACTGGCTGTGCGTGGCCCTTAAACTGATATTGAGTTACTATGATAAAAACATGAAATCTATTGTTTGTTTCCAAGCAGCAGTTTAAAATGTTCAGGGTTTTATATAACAGTGGGCAAAGGGCTGTTTCCCGAGCATATGCACAACAGAACACCACAGATGACCCCCCCCAACAGAACATCTCCCCCCCCCCCCAACAGAACACCATGTTGAGAATCCTCGTATGAAACAGACACAAGAAGCTTCCCCACTGAGCTTAACTGGAACCATTTACATAAAACATTGTACCTTTTCCAGTCTCCCGGTTTTAGTTCAATTATTCGATTTAGCGTTATGCAAGTGTTTAATATGCGAGCTGTTGCCAAATGGGAGTTATTTAGACAAGATGCCTTTGATAATACACAGAACATTACAGTTCTGTTATATGGTTTATCCTTCTAGGCAGCTCAGCACCTGTCCGATGTAGGATAGACATACTTCATCCTTCAACTTCAGAGTTCCACAGCTGATCCACACACAGGTGTTCCGCACACTTGCCTACAGCATGAAGTGCTTCGGCCTTGCAATGGTTAACATATCGTTCGTGGATGTGCGTGAAAACGACTTTTGACATCGCGCTCACCGTGATAAGACAGGCTGCGTTTGGAGTGCTGTAATGAGGAGCCTAGCGTCTGTGCGTCATCTCTGGCTGCTCACCACAACGCCCTGCCTGTGCCACGGCTAAGGCGTTCATTAGACGCACTTGCGTGAGCCAACGGTGCAGAGGTCTGTGCGTGTAGAGAACCGGGCCGTTGGCTCTTTATCACTCTATAGGTGAGGTCATGTCTGCCCTCTCGGTTAACTTTGCACCCGCATTCACCTGCCCCCCCCCCCTCACCCCTGCCTACAGATCTCATCTGTCCACACCCCCCCACCCCCCTCCACTCCACCACCCAGCTCAACCACCTGACCTTCAACTATTTCCAGATCACCCCTCGCCTATTCTCCCAAGTCCATTCTCCATTCCTCCAGCCCCAGAGACTCGAGCACAGATTGGCTGTAGCTTGGAGGTGGTCCCAGTCAAAAATAACACCCTTTGAAAGAAAGACCTCTGGAAAAAAAAGGTTGCGGGTGGGGGTGGTGCGGCTGTGGGGGGGGGTGTGAGGAATGCCAAACGGCCCTTTTCTCTTTATTTTCTTTCTCTGGCTTTGGGCCACAAGATGCGCTGGCTGAATAGGACGACTGTCTGGTAAGGTTACCTGGGGGAAATGTGCTACCCCCTCTGGAGCCTGCTGGGGTCCCTGCCGCAGGATGGAGACCTGTGAGGGGGACACGGCCCAATCGGCGCTCGCGAGAGCCCGGGCCACGAGAAAGACGGCCAGCGGGACGAACGAAACGCACGAACGCGCTTGTTCATATTGCTCAGGGAAAAGCAGGCCTGAAGTAACCCGACGCGAAGTTCAGATGGTGATCAGATCACCTTTTTTTTTTTCTTCTTTTTTTTTTTTTTTTTTTTTTTTAACACCCTACACTTCTCTCCGCTCCGTTTGACCACCTGCTACTCACAGACGGCCTGCAGGCAGCTTTAAAATCGCCTCTGTGCTTCAGCCGCGAACCACGTGGCCTTCCAGAGGTCCCGTCCAGAAATCCCAGCAAACCTCCTGGTTTTTCCTTGGCCGCATAAGACAGAGATTCCGAACGCAGCCCCGGCACCGGCGGGAATCCTCGCGGCTCCCTCCCCCGCTTCGGTGGAGCTGTTTTCGGCTTTCCTGGCCCCGCTGTGGCGGTTGTTGTGTCACAATGGCTCTAGAACAAATGGTGTGTGTCTTTCATCCGCTGTGGGGGTTGTTCAAGCAATGTGTTTTTGCACTTACATTTCTAATTTCTGCCTCCGCCATGTTTGCGCTGAAATAAATCAGCGCAGTCCAGTCTTGTCTGGACCAAGAACTCATTACCAGCCCTTTTTCGGGAACTGTCTGTTTTCCCACCTGAGCTCTGTAGTAACAGCCATTGTAGAAAGGCTAATTAGCTATCCATCAGGCATTCAGAATGGACGCCAAATCTATGGGTCCTGCAGGGGTCCTAATGTTCCATGCAACCAATTAAACATCTGGTTATATCCTATCATTAAGTCTATTTGAATTCTGACCATACACTTAATTTGACAAGTATAAGCTGGTTGTGAAAACAATAAGCCTTTTGCACCGGCAAAATATGCTTAGTAAAATAAGAACGCATTAACCTCCATTTCCCATCAGTCTATCATTTACCTATCATGTATCAAATTAGACTCGTCATGCTGCCCATGTTTTTGCTGGATCCAGAATTATGTAAGAGAGAAGGAAAATTCTATATCTCTCCTCTTGCCCAATTGGAAAGGAAACTCTATTCAACAAGTGCCATAAGAGTGTAAGAGAGTATTGAGCAAATCCTTTCTGTCTGATATGTGATTTCATTATTGTGGACAGCTGGATCTGGTGCAGCTACAGTTTAATGATCCTCTCAGTAGTGCCCTCATGACTCTGTGTGTGTCTGCGAGAGAGAGAGACAGAGAGAGAGATGGATATACGATGAGAAATGGTTCGTGAAGGGTGCAGTCAAAGGCTAATGGGATTGTGTCTGAACCCTGCCGAGCTGTGATGCCCTCCTGGCCAGTCGAACTTCCTCCCATCTCCCCGTCCCCTACTGTGAGGTCAACCAATCAGCTATGAGATCATTTCAGCTAGCTAATCCCCTGAGAAGGTCAGAAAGAGCAGGTGGCTGACGTAGACACCGAGTGAGAAAAAGAGAACGAGAGGGAGAGGATCAGACGAGAACCGAGAAGAGGAAGGCGGATCTGAGGGCGATACGGAGACGGAGGGGTCTTCACCACCTGGGGTTGAGTGGTCATTGTTTGGAGGAAAAGGTTTGCTCTCCACTCTCACACCTGCGCAGGAGACAAGACAGGGCTCCGTGGTACAGCCTAGCCCCGCCCCTGCACCAATCAGAAGACAGGGCTCCGCGGTACAGCCTTGCCCCGCCCTTGCACCAATCACCATGCTGCTAACGATCACAGGCTGCATCAGCACACGGATATGTTTTCAGAGGTCTCTGTTGTGAGTTAGGATTCTGATGCAGCATTTGTGTCTAAATCCTCGTATTAAAAAAGAAGCAGGAGGTCTTCAAGAATTCAGCGACTAGTGTGTAGAGTGAATGTGTGAACAGAGTCGGGCGACCGGGATAACAAGAGATGGTCAAGGCAAAGAAGGCAAAAACTCTGCATAGTGAACTATGCAACAAGGGCAAAACGGGAAGTGATCTTACATGATTCTGAAAGCGACGTCCACATTGTATTCTGGCTTCATTTTGAGATGCACTTGAACGACACTTTTCATAAAAGCACAAGGTAAAATGAGATGGCCAATTCGGAATCTCCACCAGGCTAGCGGCGTTTAAAGACTCGGAGCAAAGGGGTTTATATCCACAAATCAAGCCAGATTTACTGCTCACGGTCTACATAATCCATCACTTCAATAAAAGCACGGACAGCGTCTCTCTGCCGAGCTGCTCCTCGGGTTGGCGGGGCCTGAGAGATCCATCCTTTGCTTTTCCAGTCAGAACTCGGGGACTGTGCAAACGATTCCCGTGGAACTGCAGAGCAGATATACAGGCCGGAGCTCTTTGTAGTTCAGGGTTGAAGCTCCGGCCAGCCTGTAATTACGGCCGGGCCGGAGAGGCCACCGCGCGCCTCTGCACAATGGCGGGGCACGACTCCAGCCTTCCAGGATCAGAGGAGAAGCCTTGCGCCTCCAAGACGATGCCGGCGTTCGTTTAAAAACTTTAAAAGCTCTGAATCCAGACAAATGAAGCATGGAAAACAGATAAATGGCACGTTTTCCCCCTTCAGATAAAAAGCTAAGGGCAAAACTATGCGACTGCTAGGGAGAGAGATGTATAAATTGGATCAGGAAAAGCAGCAGTAGGACCTCCAGGCCCTTTCTGGCCCGCTCTAGAGCCCTGTAGCTCTGTGCTGTTGATTCAAGCCGACGTGAGAGGTCTTGGTGCTTTGTGTTCTTAGGCCGGAATTAGTTAGACACACTGATTAGTCTCTGCTGAGTGCTGGAACATTCCTCCCACTGCGAAAGATTTTCTCGAATTAAGGAAAGGTTACAGTGAAAACACCAGGCCCAGAATCCCATCACATCCCATCCAACCTCCCTCTCCCTGCAACCTCCAGCATCCCGGCCCTGGAGTTCGGAGCGGGGGGTCGAGCCCTCTTCCTCTCCCCCGCTCACTGGCGTCCTGTCAGCAGCCAGCAGGCGCGAGCAGGGTAGCATCACGGGGGGTTTGGGGGGGGAGGGGGGCGGATGGTCCTCCAGCGGGGCAGCCGCCACGTTTATTTAGCCACCGTTTCAAAAAAGAGATGAAATAACAATAACCCCGAGGAAGTAGGAGAGGAGGAGGGGGAAGCACACGTGGCTGAGAGAGCAGGAGAAGGAGAGCAGGACCCGATGTGTCGTGCCAGGTAATTTTATGCGTGGCCATTTCTGGCTGTTTTTGCAGAAAACAGTGGAGTGTGGACGTTAGCTGAGGGTGGACGAGTCAGTGCTGGGGCAGGGGGAGTTTTATACGCCTGCAAAAATACTAACAGGACAGAACAGGATGTGTGCTAATTGTCTTTCACAGGGTCTGAAGGGGGGAGGGGGGCAGTCCTCAGACATGCGCGCGCACACACACACACACACACGTACTTTATCAGCAGGATCCAGAGTCACTCAAGTCACAATTTACACACGTGCCGACATAGGTCAGTAAGTTACACTTTAACTAGCACATCTGTCTACATTCATATGCATGTGCAGAATTTTTCTATACAAAAACAAATCACAAAATCATGGCAGGTCTCAACTCGGTGTTCTCATTCTACAAAACAATAAATAAGGTGAAGAACTGCAGAATGTCCATAAACACACCGCAAAAAACTGGCATGCTTAACTACACAGATAAATGAGAGCAAAGGCTACCTGCTGCTTTCTTGTAAACGCAGGCTCGGTGTAGTCTGCCCGCCATACTCGTGCCCTTTCTACCTCTGGCTGAAGGCTCTAAATAAGACGCATCGCCTTTGAAAAGAAGAGTTGAGCTGCGATCAAAGAAAAAAACGTTCCTTTTCTCTGTGTTGCCAAAGATGAATTTGTTGGAAGTCAGGGCAAGGTAGAAATGTGAGGGTAAACACTGGGATACATCGCTGCTCTCTCTTGACCCCGGGAAGAACGTCTCGACTGATTACCTGGTGCTGAAGGGGAGGATCCTAAAGCCCATGAACTGTTAGGTGTGAAAGAACCAAGGCCTGTTGAGATGAATACACAGGTTCAAACTCCAATCTACGGGCGGCATGATGGTGTGGTGGTTAGCACTGTCGCACTGTCTGGGTTCGATTCTCGGTCTGGGCTGCTCTGTGTGGAGTTTGCATGTTCTCCCTGTGCCTGCGTGGGTTTTCTCCGGGTACTCTGGTTTCTTCCCACAGTCCAAAGACATGCATGTTAGGTTGATTGGTCACTCTAGATTGCCCGTGTGTGTGTGTGCGTGTTGGCCATGTGGTGGACTGGTGAACTGCCCATGGTGTACCCTGCCTTCGCCCGGAGATGCTGGGATTGGCTCCAGCCCCCCCGTGACCCCGACTAGCGGGAATAAGCGGTACGGATAATGAAAAAAAAAAAAAAAAAACTCCAATCTACTAAGCTAGGGTTCGGTTTGCTGCGCACTGTTCATGCTGGGATTGGTATTTGTAGTCTTTGCTACACCACAACGCTTCCTGCTTTAGAGGTTTAATAGCAAGGTCTACAGGCATCACCTACTCCCGAGTTTCATCTGTGCTTTTGGGCTGGGGCAGGTTGGAAGGTTCATGAGGCCGGCCAGCAAGTGATGCAAAAGGTGAAGAATCTGAAAACTCATCTTTACACACAGCCTTTAAAGAGGCCTTGGCGAGACATCTGGAGTAGACTTAATAAGGTGTTTCTTTCTCGTGGGAATTAAAGCAGCCCTCCCCCCTTTCCTGGAGCGTACAGTATTAGCGTGCCCGTGGTTTGGTAATGACCTCTTGGCGCGTTTGTGAGGCCATCTTTTAAGACAAGCACATGGCTCGGGTCTCCCCCTTGGGGTACGGGGGCACCAGAGCACGGAGCACTCACACACAGACCCCCGTGCACACGCATTCCAGCAAGGCCAAAGGTCAGCGTTCCTGGCACCTTGTATAAGGTTTTTATACATGTCCGCAAGTCCTTCTGAAAACAGTGGGACTGGTCTTTAGAAGTTATACAGGATCCACTCCGAACTGTGTTCCCAAGCTAATAAGACGCAGCAGATGTACAAGGTGGAGTTCTTTTCCACGTCGCGCACGTCTCCTTCTTTTGCCCCACCTAAAACCGGTCGCAAACCCTGGTCATTACTGGCGCGTCCACTGCTGAGGTTTTGGGGCCTGGATGGACAAATACTTGTGGGTGTTGGTGGGTTTTTAGAGAAAATATTGTAAAGTGGAAATGGCCCATTTGTGTGGGTGGGGTCCATGTGATCACTGTCATGGTTGTCTGGTTACTGACCTACCCCTTACTCTGTTTTCTTTTCATATAAAGGTACTACTGTGTCAAGACTCGGATCTGACCTGTCAGAGGTGTCCTGACGGTTAGAAGCAGCACATTTAAGTATTTACTGCTCTACTGTACTGGCTTGTCAACTCAAATACGAGATTTACAAGACGTAAACAGCAGAACAGAAAAGGTAATGTTCATCTGTCTCCGAGGAATGAATGGCATGGTACCTACCGTTGACCTTTTGTCTGAATATTTGGTTACATGCTGAACACTAAGGTAGTTAGTGCCTGTCAGACCAAGCGCGTGAGGTGCTGCGTAATAGTTACTTCTGGACCTCACCTGGTGGTACGTGGGACTGGGAATACAAAACTCGCAGGATCAGTTTCCACAGAGTGCATATTCATCATCCTGATAATTATGTTGCAGGGAACAAGAGTGGCTGCCAAATGCGCTAAATGTGATCACAGCCCTAGGGACAGGCCAAAATGAGGGCTGAGTCTAGAATAAAACGAATGGTGATTCACCAAGTACTTTTTAAGATGATCCCTTGTTAATAAACGTGTTTTTGGTGATTTTAAAAAGGCTGTCTCTCCGCTGACCACCTGCTACCTTAGCCATGGATACATCTGAGTTAAGTTACATTTTCTTTGGAAGGATGACACATTTTCATTTCATTGAGAGATAAACGTTAGCTAGGCTGAGTCAGATTAGGCACCTGAATGTTAGCAATAGCTCATTTCATTCACCAGAAAAATACACACATTCAGTTGGTATTGCAGACTGAACGAAACTCATTGCCAATTTACAACTTTTCTCCTTTGTATTTTTTGGGTCACATGTCTTGCGTCTTGCGTTTCTAAATACGCATTGAAATATGAATATTTTTAATGATAATGAAAGATGAGATGATGAAAGGCTCATTGTTGTGTTCGGGGTCTGAAAATTTCTGCTACTTATGTTCATGGATCCAGGAGTGCAAATATGTTTTCCTGATCCACATTACTGTGACTCTCAGTAACTTTTCCTTGCTTCCCCACTGATTCCAGTAAGGAGAAGCCCTGGTGCAAACCCATTCTGTCAGCCCCTCTACTTGCCAAACGTTTCTCACCGATGAAACCTCATCTGAATGCGTTTCTGATAGCCTTATCCAAAAAATGGTCTTTTGAACTTTTGCTTAAAAGATGTTTCCTGTGAGAGTAGCTGGATACCTGTAGCATTCATAGGTCCAACAGTACACGCAGATCAAAAAAATTGCTATTAATGTATTACAGCACGTCCTGATCTCGGTCTTCGAGCACGTCACAGGACAAGTGTGCACTAGTCCTGAGTCTGTTGCTGTGGGGCATTAACATGTGTACAGTGTTCCTGTAAAAGATAAAAGATCTTGCTTGTGTGGCCATCTGTCCATTTGAATTGGTTTCACAGCATAGTGCCAAGTGACTCTTGGCTTCTGAATAATCCTGTAGGGTCGTTGTCATTAAACACTGTTATGAGTTCCCCAGACCTGAGCGCTGGCTCAAGGCTTTAGAACTATGTTAATGCACTTTTGCCTTTACTGGAGGGCCTTACTGGAATAATTCTGGGCCAAATGCACCTCTTTTACCATGGGCCAGTCCTCACATGTCACGCATGTGGTTAAAGAAAGAAACCAAAGGCAAAATACATTCAAGCCCAGCCAGATCTGTGTGTGTTCTTCAAATAAATAAATAGAGACATCATTAGGCATTGTGTACAGAGATGAGTCTTAGACACATGGAAAGAGCTTCTAGCTGGCATTTACATCAACTATGTTTGACCCATGAGCTACTTTCTTAGAGTCCAGTCTAATGAATTTTCCCACAAATGTTTAATTTTCATTGTGTTTGTGTGTGTGTGTGTGTGTGTGTGTGTGTGTGTGTGTGTATTTAGGCAAGAATCAATTGTGATGTAGCTTTGGTTTGTTAGGACGAAAAAAAATGGTTCCAATAACAATGCAAAATGTACTTATCAGCACATAAAGCAAATGTTGTGTCTGCACAGTAATAATGACAAGTATTTTCAATATCGTTTCTCTCCACGTTTTGAAAGTAAACTTTGAAGCAGAATAAACATCTGCTATCGGTGATGAATGTTCATAGTTTGACCCTTTTTAAAACCGCCTGGCTCCAAGAACAAGTAGCCTTGAATGTTCCTGAGAATAAAACGTCAGCAAGCACCTTATGTTTTGAGTTAATCGTGGAGGAATAAGCGGCAACCCTATAAACGTTACATTTACATTTCCTACAACAGAACAAAAGTTTTACAAGAACCCACGTCGATTCACGATCCTTACACGGATGCATGACAAGCAAGGTGCAGCTGGAGGTGATTCCAGTCTTATTTTCCATTTCGCTCAGGCGGTGACGTCACTGTTCCAGGATAGTTACAAGCTATCTACAGGCTTCCTTCCAGATTAAGGTAAGAGTGGATTATTCATGGGCAGTCTGCTAGGAATAAGAGGAGAAGCAGGAAATAAGGACAATTGATCCAATTTACTGTGGAAACGAGAACATTGCCTTAAGTAAGAACATTCACTTTGTTAAAGTAAGTCCTGCTTTTTTTCAAACGCTAGCAAAGTAAAAGGCCATTGCCACATAGTGAGTTCACAATTACAGCACGTTGAGCTTTAGCTCCCCGTTGGGAGTATGACATCATGTTCTCACACCCGCAGACAGGAATCATACAGTCGTAGTTGATATGGGATTGGTTATTTACCTCTGGGCTAGTGCGTTGAGATTCCAGACTCTGGTTCTTTTAGGAGGTTAGTCAGGTCTCAGTCATTACATTGGTTATGTGTCACAGGAACAGGTCGTAAACATATGAGCTGTGGTGTCTGTGTGTGACTTTAGCATTCTGGGAATGACTGGGCCTGGGTCGCTACAAGGTCATCGTGAGCTAAATGTTTACAGCCACTGATGTTCCATGTCCAGGTCACTCCTTTTCCTCCATTGACACAGATGAATATGATTTGCTTGACTTCGTTGTCATTTGCGTGTTATCAGTGCAACAAAACAAATCTGAACGAGAGAGGCCGATTTCGACGTTCAGTGCAGAGGAGAAGTGACCTTCGGCTGAACTCGGATGAGTAGAATCACAGATATGTCCTTGGCAGCCATCCTCTCATCTCCATGTGGGTTGCATTTGTAAGGTTGTGTTTGTTTAAAGAACCCCTTCACTGTATGTACTGTTGAACAGCCATGTTTCTTGACTGTACTAAGGAGTTTGATGGCTTCCTTAACAATTTCTATCAGTATAACTAGCCTATTCCATTACGTATTTACAGTTATTATTACTATAACTATTATTGATACCATTATTGTATTATTGACTTAAAATTTGCATGACTTTTATATACTGTAGAGTATATAAGAAAATATCTGGACCACATCTGAACTTCTGTGTCCAAAAGTTGAGGCAAGAGGGCACTGCCTTCGCAGCCGGTCGACAAAAAGGGGCCCAATAAGGAAACGGCACTCCATCTCCGTGCCCCCATGCCCAGCCAATCCTTAGGGAGAACCCATCAAGGAAAGAGGGCTCTGTGCTCTTGGAACGTCACCATGGCTGCACAATATTGATGGAGGTGCGCTGGTCTGACGACGTTCCCCTACCTTGCCAACCTCTTTTCTGAATCTTGGATGCTATGGAAACATACACCTACTTCCAATGAGCCATGTGATATGTTTATTTCGCCTTTCACACTTTCCAGTCCGTGGCTGAGGTGAAATTGTAGCATTTGCCTTTCTCAGCTCGCAGGTGCCCAACGTCCTGATCAGTCTCAGATCTGATTGTGACATATTTGCCCGGCATTCTGAAGGGAGCATATAGCGAGCAACCAATCCACCCCCAGCGTGTTGGGGGAAAAGTACATGAGCGACGCTCCTCAGGATTTTGGTAGATGGTGTACCATGCCAGAAGTGGAAAACTGAGATGTAACGTTTCGCTATGCCTCAGAATAGAGAGTGAGAAATTTCCCCGCGGTCGCTCAGGGGTGCCGTGGAACAAACAAGCTCAGCTGCCTCACACATTTCCAGCCTCCATCGGCGGGTTCGTGGGGCCGTTTCGGAACTTTGCTTCGACAGAACTGCGCCAGAAAGAAGCCATGTGCTATTGATGAGAACAAAGTGTTACCAGAGAAAAGGGGGGGGAGTCTGAGAGGAACCAACAAGGCTTGAGGAATTGCATTATTTGACATTGTCTAAATCTCTCAGAAGTACGATACAAAGATTCAAATTATTACCACTTGCGTAAAGTGATTTTTCAATCTGTATCGCAAAATTTGAATGATGCTCGAAGTAAAATACCAGCTGTCCAGAAAACCAGAGGATTTTCAACATTACCTTGTGATTTTATTTTTGGTTTGTTTTATGTTTACCAACAATTGACATCTCAAATGCACACCAATGAGAACAAAGAGCTCTGTCTGCACTGTGTGCGTACTCACTGGAAAATGGACCAATTACCCGTTTATTAAGAGTAATTGTGTGTCCGGTGAACCTTGGAGGCTTCGGAAGGCAACACACAGCGATAAGTGAGACTTTGTCAGATCGCATTATTGATAAACACATAAGGCCTCAGTGGAAATTCCTCAAGAATCATTGTTGGCCTAAGAATCTTACCAGCTTGCCTTTACATGCTAATTACAGGACTCCTAAGTCCTGATCCATCAGAAGGGACCATAGCACACTGACATGACATTGGCTGAAATTACATGTTGTGAACGCACTGAAGAAATGTTGCCACTGTAGATGGGATTTGCATTTGGCAGGGATCAAAAGTTTGGGGCAAGACATTGTTTAAGGCAATGACGAAGAAACTGAGAAATGATTTGGCGTGCATGTGGCCTTGTAGAGCTGTAGGGAAGATCTCGATTAATGAACTTGAACTCTGGAAACCCTCTCACCTTCACACAGGAGGCTGGACAAACAGATCCAGGTCAGGGATGTGCCGGTTGTGACCCTGCAGTTTACGCTCACAGCAGGGAAGAGCAGAGCAGGGGTCATCATGTCAGAGGTCACAGTTCAACCGAAAGGGAAAAATAACACATGCATGCACAGAGTTGTGCTCTCGCATTAACACTCTGGGATATTAACTCACACACTCACACACAATGCACACATACAGAAACTCACACTCACTCATATAAGAGGGAGAGTGAGTGAGGGTAAGAAAGAAGGCGTAAGGAGGCTTTTCGAGCCTGCATCTGGATACCAGATGGTGTTTGAGTCATGCCTGGGTTACCAGGGGCTGGGAGCAGTCTGTAAAGGGGGTGGAGGGGAGAAGAGTGCGTGTGCATGCACGTAAACATGCGCTCGTGCACGCCCACTCACACACACACACACAAACTCACTCTCTCTTGTTTTCTCATTCTCAAATGCTCGCACACTAGTTCACACACGAACACATGCGCGGGTGCACACACACACACACACACACACTGAAGAGAAGAATGCTGTGTTCTCTGAGGAGAGAGCCCCTGTGGAGAGGTAGATTGCTCCCAGGCAAGGCTGACCTGGGGCTAAACCCGACACCTGACTCGCAGCGTTGCTGCTGCAAAGTTCAGCCCAAGGGTGACACTCGCCATGCCTCTGCTAGCAAAAGGATGGAAAGAGACAGAGAGAATGAATGAGATGAGAATGGTTAAGAATGGTAACAGAGAGCGGCCAGTGGTCAGAAGGAAAAGGGTTCGAGAGGTACATGACAGGATGTACACACGTCACTCCGTAAATTCTCATTGAATCTGTATAGCATGAGCCTCCCCGAGTGTGTTTTTCATGCTTTTGACATCAAGGTTTGTCCAAATCAGTGTGCCTTTTTAACCAACAAACAACACCCTTATTCCCTCATGTCTGATCTTCCCAGTTATTACTAAGGCTTCTTAATGTTTCATCTCGTTCTCTACCAGCAACACTATGCTTCCTGTAAAGAAACTGTAATGTACTATGTAATGTATTGTAACACACAGCGTCACAATAGTGCCAATTTGTGCTGCTACTGGGTTTTATCATAGCTCATCTGTATCCTGCATTATCATTGCAGTGGTGTTATCTTTTACCGTAAATCAGCACACGCGCTGCCAAACGGTCAGGCCAACAAAACAAATAACAATCAAATCAGCAGAATCTGGACAAACAGGTTACGACCTCTTTTGAAGTTCGGTCTTGTTCTACCATGTTTAGTCTAGAAGTCGCCGTGCCCCGTGAACATTGTTCGGTATCAAGGTCACACCAAGTTTGCCACATGAACTGAAGCACACGCTCAGGGGTCATGCCAGAGAGCCACGGAATTAATTTTATAGTTGAAAGGCCAGATAAAGTGAGTTCAAAGTTCCTTGTCCAGCAGCCCTTCTTAAAGTCAATCGCCGCGTTTACATGTAGCCTTTATAATCTGTTAATAATCGAATTAATAGCACAGTCTGAATAGAAAATGTCCGCTTGTATAAATCAATCGAAATAGTTAGATTGAGTTATATTTCCATCCAATTAAACGAGATGGGTAATCCTTTAAACTGAAGAGTAATTGCCGTGTAATCACCAGGATCTGATTACATTCCCAATTGGTAAGATTAAGTATGTCCTCTGGAAGTTTACAAAATTCAACATGGCTGGACTGAAAAACTGGTCTGCGGAAGAGTCAAGGTTTATACTGTTAAGTTTAAAACATCTGAAGATAGCATGATGGACGTGGTCTCTTCCTCTCGCCCCTTGTTCAACATGTGAGTGTGAAGCTCATGTTCCACTTTTAACGTGATAAAAACAAACACACCAACTGCAAACTCGGGTATCTTAGCCAGCCACGCTGCTCATCTTGCTCTGACTGAACACATGTAAAACTCATTGTCATAGTAACATATACTGGCACTCCACATTGTCATAGTAACACATACTGGCACTCCACATTGTCATAGTAACACATACACTAGTACTCTTCGCATTATTTTGGATCAGATTACTTACTGCTGCCATGTAAACTCAGATTTTCATCAAAATGTTACTATGCTTGTCGTGTATGACTCTGAGTTCTGATTAAACTACTCCAGACGTTCACTTAAATTATGAGTTATGGCTAACATGTTAATAATGGTAGCTGTAAGAGCTTTAGCTTTAGCAATAGTATATCAAAATAATCAGTACAGTAAGATATAATGGATAAAGACCAGGAAGGTATTTTAATGTTATTAAGAGTCTATTAAGACTTAGACTATAAGAAGCACCTGTAGCTATTTTAGAACAGGTGAAATCGTCAAAATTTTCACTGCAGCATTTTATACTCTCTGCAAGCTCGAGATGTTCCTACGTAGGCCGGAAAGAAAAAAGCTGTGAAAGTCCAGACAAGTTGTCACAAAGAGGATGTCTGTTTTTCAGTGTCAGCTGTTTAAACAATGTCATGGATCCTGAATACATTTCTTGGGTGATAGGATACATTCATCTCTGGTGTAGCAAAATAAGGCAGTTGTGGGTTGTCCAAAAGATGGAGGGAATGTAGTAGTTCAGCAAACGGCTTGTGTTGGCTATCTTTCCAGCTAGCTAGTTTGGATTTCACATCATTATGTTGACTGAGAAGCATAAAAACATTTGTATTCAGATTATTGATGTCATTATTCATTAAGGCTGCTGTTATACAGTATAGGGTGTCCTGAAACTATAACATGCAGCTTTTCCGTCTTGTTCGGTGATAAGTGAAATTAACTGCTTTTACCAGAAGTAAATAAATTTTTTGTGTCATGTCTCATTCAGATGAACTGGCAGATTTTGCTCATGTTCTGTGTGGCTGCAGGTAAAAGATGCTGTTGAAAGTAACATTCGAGTTTTTCACAGATAGGAACTCCCAACGTTTCTGAGTTCGCCATTTGGTTTTATTTGTTTAGCTGCAGAAAACTGTAACGCTTCCAGGATTTTTGTCCCCTAGGCAATCAAACAAGGAACTTCAAGGGTCAGTAGCAAAATATACAGCTGTGCATCACCTGTGCATCATATAAAAGATATTTATTTATCTAACCCTAGCAGGAATATCCAACTATAACCCAGCCTTAATGTCCTGGCTTAATGTGACTGCCAGATGTTGATCTAAAATCTCCTGGTAAAATTTGTGTATAGTACCAAGTATCTTTTTTGGTTTCAAGCGAGCCAAGGAAATATCAATAGGTGACATGAAACCCCCTGCAGACTACAGACTGGCCAGAATCATCACTATATTGTAGCATATTCTGCAAGAAGTGTTCCAGGTAACATTAGCTAGCTGTTGCTATTGTGCAGTTGCTAGCGAACTTGCAAACAACCGCAAGGCTTTTCTTCAGTTTTCGGCAGAATGTAAAAACAGCTCAAAATTCTTGCTGAAACTATTGTACAATCACACAGCAGCTCTTTCATATTTTAGATGTTTTTGTGTTGCCATGGCATTCACACTAAATGCTAATGCCAAATTCACATTTTTAGCCCTGACTTTCCGCTCACCCACAGGTTTTGGAGATCGCCAAGTAAAACCCAAGGTCATAGCCAAATTGGCATTTGCTTAGGCCTTGAAAATTGGCTCTCAATAACTGTGTGAATTGTTCAAAGACACGATCCAAGAGGCTCGCCAATCTCGCAGAGTTCTGAAAAATATATAGCATACTAACCAACATTTGGACCTATTGGTATTCTAAATCCTGCAGTGTGAAAAATGTTGCAACCAGGATATGACTGGCAGTGAGTGTGGTGTCAAGTTACAACAATTGAGAACACAATATACAGAGAGGGGAACCTGTGGAGGAACACATGCATGGCTACAATGTGTGTGTGTGTGTGTGAGTGTGTGTATATATATATATATAGTGTAACTTACCAAGATACATAGAGATATTAAAAATTGTAGTGAAGTACACAGTTTCCAGAGAAGCAGATCTACACAATATGCTGTATATGGATGTGTATGCTGACAAAATGATAATGGCTAACCAACCAGATGTAGTGGCGATGGACAAACATCAGGAGATGGCCATAGTGATAGATGTAGCCAGCCCAAGCAATAGCCACATAAGGAACAAGAAAAGTTTGAGAAATAGCAAGTACTAAAAGAAGAGCAACACAAGATGGGGAAAGTTAAGCCAGCAGTGGTTCCCATGGTAATCGGAGAACTAAGGCTGTTACCCCTAAAGTGGGAGAATGGCTCCAGCAGATCCCAGGAACAACATCCGAGATCTCCATCCAGAATGCATTCTCGGGAAGAGCTAAGATACTACACAGGGACCTCCAGCTCAGAGGTTTCTGGTAGAGATCCTGAGCTTGAAGGAATGGTTGCCAGAGGGGTGTGGCTGGGGGCATGATATATATATATATATATATCTTACCTTCTAATCACTTCATTCACCTGTTGCTCATTCACTTTCCCCTATTTAGTCCAGTGCTTTGCATTGACTGTCCTACACGCCTACCTACCTTCGATCATCCTCTTTAACTAAACGTTCCATTTTAACTTCGCACTCATGTCTCATTCCTGCTTATGCCTAAACATCTCACAATAGAAATGCACCCACATGCAGAATATATTTTAGCAAAGCTTCATCGTATCATTCCAAATCATCTTTTTATGGCATTACTTTATAAACGTTGCGTGTCTGGAATGCACATTTATTGGTAAATAACATTCTTTGATATACTTTATGTACAAACACTATGTACTCATTGTTCTTTTACTATGCTGTTGGGTTTTTATTTACTTGTTTTTTTCTTTTTCACCCAGGTGCTCATAAACGTGCGTGCTGACAGCATACTCTGGACATAAACTCTGGAAAGGCTTTTTGAATTGGTGCACGATTTAAGGGTCCAATTTGGCAATGATTAAGAGTGGATTTATTTCAGATGTCTCACCGAAGCTCTGGGAAGCCCCCTGAAACTTGTTAACACCGTCCAATTAATTACTTCTGAAATATTACACTGTTATGATTTCCTGCTTGATTTCTCATCTTTCTGTTCTCACACTGGCCAGGAGAGAGAGGAGCAGGAATCGGGGCAGCCTAACTAGTTCGGCATGTGTTTTCTTAATAGAGAAGGTGTTTGCGTGATATGATGCATTAAGATTCCTGGGGTTCAGATGCTGCTCTTTGATTCATCGTGTGGCTTTGGTTTTCACTGGGTTCAGCTAATGGGCTTTGACAGGTTAACTTATGTGGACAGTTTGTATTCCATTACAAAGAGAGTGGTGGTGGGGGGGGTAGTTAAAAGGATGGGCAATAGTGAGGACGAGGACAGAGCAGTACTGTATTATCTTTACTTTAGACAGCATCTGGGAGGTTCTATCGACTTTCCATATGATAGGATCTAACATTAGGGAATAGAATGCTACAGTTTTCATTAAGATAGGGTGGTATTTCCATAGAGTTTGTTGAACCTTCGTGTCTGTTTCCTAACAGAAATAAAAGAGGATGATATGGAATGGTTATCTGCGACACATCTGTGTAACAGTTTGTATTTGTGGTGGTGAAGTTAACCGTTTACAGATTCTCAGCACTGATGGGCCGGATTCGCAGTTATAAGGGAGACTAGTATTGCATACAGCAAATTGTGATATGGACCTCACATATTGCACTTCTGTACATAAAACAATTAATAAAACCAATATTAGTGAGAACATAATCTCAATACCTGGTGTCAGGCCACATAAATGGAATAATTCCCAGTTGTCAAAGGTGCTTTGCCAAATTCATGTTGATGCTGCCTTGACCTAGAACAGCTGCAGTTAATGTCACAGAGATAGCACAGTTGTCTGAAGTGTGTGCTGGTGTTCTAAAGTGGAAGTCCCAAAATGTGTGTTTTTTTTTCTTATATAGTGCTCTCAGTTCAGTACTTGAGTAAATTTTGAGTACTATTTGACTGCAGCCATTTCTGATTGGAGGCTTTGAGCTTTGCACTTGTATTTTGCACATATGCACTTACAATCTATATGCCTCAGATGTCCAGGGGCTGCTAAATAACCATAAGCATTAATGATGGTGGACACAGCTGTACCTCTGATGAATTACATTATGACACTGGGTTTCTGTAACATGTTTATAAGTGATTGCTCTGTTGACATTTAGACAGCCCTTAACATAATATTAGGGCCCATATGGATAGTCCTCACCTGTTCTGTCTTTATGTATGCATTTGATGGAAAGTTCTGGGCAGGTCCGTGTTATTCTTACTATGGGGGAGTACAGCCCAAAGTCAAGATTTATATTTAGGCTTCTATTAGGCACTGTGTTTCTTAGCACTGATTTTGTGTGTGAAGGTCACTTCCAAAAGTGTTTTGCTAATCTATAGAAATGGGTTTTTTGTTTGTTTGTTTGTTTGTTGTTGTTGGTTTTTTGCTGATTAACTGTTGTGGATTAATTACATTACAGAGGGCATTGTTGTTTTTTATACTTGTTTCAGTATTGTAATATGATTTTATCATGGTAATAGAGTTTTATTTCTATATTGATTATACCTAATGATTACACTAGTAATTTAGCTGTGATTTTCTAAATATATAGATGCTTAATATGTTATCTGTTGTTGTTGTAATCAACCCATATTTAAATGTAATAACCATTTTTCTTTCATCAAATAGAGATGAAAGTGTCCATGGTTCTTAATGATCAAGCCCAATGGCCCTTTTCTCTTAGACCAAGTGGCGTTTTGTCACTAACAAGCCCCAACAAGGCTTTAAATAAGTCTCATACCACTCCCATAAATCATGACAGAGATTCCATAATGCAAGACCAAACACAATCTCCATACATCCAGTCCAACTCCCGTTACTTCCACACCACACTGTCTAGACTGTCCTCTCCTGAGAACCCCACTAGGCAGCTTGACATAATGATATAGAGACCTGACTATTTTTGGAAATGTAAAAGGTGAAATAACAGTCAGAATACAGGGTTATTCTCCTTATGTTGTAGTGTAAGGAAACGGCAGTTTAGCCTAAAAATGCTATTTAATGAGAATGAACAGGTTGCTATGCTAACAGAATAGCATAGCATCATTAAGACTGCTACGTAGTGTTTATTTTTAATTAGTACAGAGATGCCGTTTTTGTTCTTTTCCTGCATATTCCAACATATTGGGTTTAACATGAAGCAGTGACAGTTAAATTTCAGAATGTGAGCTTCAGTGTGAGGGAGGCTATTCTTGGTGAGATGTGTAGGAATTGGCTCTTTTTATACTTCAGATTTAGGAGACCGTAAGTAATTGTACAAATGAACATAATCTGAAATGAAAGACATTGTTCCAGTTGTTGGTCAGCAGTGTGTTTCACGTTTTAACATGGTGCATAACAGATGACTAGATTTTTGAAAACAGAAACTAACAGAGCCGGGCGAGTTGGGTTTTTGTTTGTTCGCTTTTGTTATTAGTTTTTTTGCTTTTCAAAAAATGAACACTGTAATTCGTCGTCTGTCAGAAATGTGGCAAACTCAACATCGGTTTCGAATCATTTCAGGTGAATCGTTTCACGCGCTCTTTCCACGTCTGAGAAGCTGCTCCAGTATTTACCCTCGTTTTATCTTCAGCTCCTAATACTTCTAAAATCCTAAAATCTTTTTAGCTTTTGCTTTTCTTCAGTCGTCATCTTCTGGTTAATTTTCTTTGTCATGTGAGCTGTTGTTGGGATGGGCAGGGATGGTCCATTTTTCATTGATGGTGGTTGTTTATTGCCCATTGCTTTTGCGAAGTTCCTGAAGCTCACTGGTTGTGTTGGACCTCCGTCAGACACTCCGGTTGATTTGAGCGCTGTGGATTCTTGCAAATGGCATTAGGAGGAGTCGGTGGACCCAGAAGTCCCTGATTTTTTTTACAACTTATCTGTATGATGTACTACTGTCAACACACAGTGACAGTTTTGGCAAATGTGGCAATAGATTATTAAGAGTTAGGGTTACTTTAAGAGAAATTACTCTCTCATCATGTGAGTGCTGCATCATCTTAGAAAAAAGTTCTCATGAAGTGTTTTACAAAGCAATACATTCACAAACCCCAACTCCAAGTTTCTAAGTGTAGGCCATGACAGTCAATGTGGCCTGGAAGAAGAAGGCCTCTCTAGAACCTCTGATGTTTCACTCCTGAATTAAAACCCAGGAGGACAAATTCCCAGTTTATCATGTAGACAGACATTGGATTTTGCTCATCCATTGACCGCAAAAACCACCAGATTATCTGGTGAATAAAACTTCTCCCATCAAATTCCCCAAAGGAATCCAGGAAGTGCATCATATCATTAAATTTGGGCTTTGAATTTGTGGCCCTATTTAAGATTAAGGGTTATTATTTATTTATTTATTTGTATTTATTTTGTTGAGAACAATTTAAATCTCTAAATGTGTGTGAGTAGCAAATATTCTTGCATATTAATCCTTTTCACAAATTCATACAATATAACCATCTTTACATTGTTTTTTACATTTGTTCATTAACAGAGGATTTGCTCATAAATATGCATCCTTCACTGTTTTATGCATCTGTGGCACACACTTCAGCTCATTTATTTGTTCCTTTTTCTAACCTTCAAACTCTTGGTGTACCTCCACAATCCAGTAAAGTCATCACGAAGGTTGGTCCAGTTTATAGTACCGGGCAGTTACTAGAGAGCAGTAAAGTGAGCTGAGGAGAGGTTGAACTTGCGATCGCAGTTTGACGGGGTAACGTAAAGAGGTCATTTAAGGGTAAACTATACATGATGAGACGCAATATACCAGATGGTCATATTGTTTTCACACAGTGAACTTACATTCTTTCAAAGTTCACCACAGTTCATTCGATCCAAACAGCACCATTTGTATGAAATGGAAAGGACAAACTATGGAGCTTGCAATTTTAGCAGGTAATATCACATATCCTGTCCAAGCATTTGGAAGGAGAATGAGGGGAGATGGTGTCATTTTTCACAGCTATATCTACATATATTTGTCAGAATGATTTATGTGAAAATGTATGGTGTTCACTGTAAACATTTCAGAATACTCTATATTAAATGCATGTAAAAGTATGTAGTTTTAAAACTTTGAAAAGATTGGAAAAAAAGGGGGGAAAGCTGCAGTTCTATTTGTGGATAATTGACAGTAGGGGCAGCGATGGTGCATTTCTGAGGCTTGTAAAATGTAATATATTGTGTTCTGCTCCGTAGTGCGAGGTTATTCAAACAAACCACATGAATGTGCAGTTACATACCGGTAATCCTTCAGTGTTTTACTGGCAGCCTTTACAGAGTTCTCCAAGGTCATCGGCTCCTTCGGCGCAAACGAAAATAAGTGGTTGAGTTACAGGCAGTAAGGAGGGCAGGCCAATCGGGTCCTGGGACAGGCAGAGGTGGGGGGCGGGGTGGAGGAGGATGCAGGACTGGTGAAGATGCAGGGTGAACTCATAGAAAATGAGAGATGGAGAGAATGGGGGAGTACTGAAGGAGAAAGGATAGTAGCTTAGGGAAGGATATGGATGAACGGCTATACCTATCAGCATTACAGATGGCTCTGTTTGTCGTCTTATTACGTATTTCAAATGCAGCGTTTTCCGTGGTCTGCGTCAAAATATGTAGATAAACTGGGCAGTAAATCTGCTGAGCAATTTGTAAGCCCAACAGAAGGATCTGTCTCCAGAGGTCCTGGGGAAATAATGCCTGTGGATTTTTGCTCAGACAGATTTACCTCGGCAGACCAGGGGACAGTCTTGCATGCAGTGCGTGAGCCAGACCCCCCCTCCCCCCAGCCTCCTGGGCCTCAAATGAATCTGATATTTCAGGATACATTATTACTGTGTGTTTGCCAGCTCTCAGCGGACCCCCTGATCATACAGTTATAATCATGCAAAGCGCCATTAGACAGTCTACTGAAACGGGGTTGGGGAGGTGGCAGGGCAATAGTCCTAGTCTCCTTAACAGCCCTGGTCTTTCCTTTTTCTCTCTTCCATGTTTAACTGCGCATCTTCTCTGCTTCCACCCCCCCCACACACACACACACAAACACACACACACTCACACACCCCACAAGTATTAGCTACGTGACAGCGTTGCTGGTATTTATATCTCACTCTACCTTGTTTTTTTCCTTGTCTCACTCCCTGTTCCTAGAACAGTATTGTGATTGGCAGCGTGGTGCTGGTCCTGGTGCAGTGTGGTAACCAGCTCAGTGTGTGGTGCCACGGTGCGGACGTGACACTCCTCCTGCCCTGTAAACACTGGAGTTGCTACAGAGAAACAGGCACTCGTCCTGGAGCAGAACCTGGCTTTTCTGTCAAAACGTTTGAAATTTTTCTTTGGCTAATGTTGTGGTTTTTTTATGATTTTATTTTTTTTTAATAAACTGGAAACCTGACAAAAATGAGAGAACTCGTCAATCCTGGTCCCATACCAGATTTGCTAGCGCGAATTCTACAAAACAATGGTTTTATTAAAAGTAAAATAACTAGTATTTACTTAATAATATTTACGCAGAATTGGTTAATTGTCAAATCACTACATGAATGCCGACATTGTAGCTGAGTCTGTTTCCGATGTCACTTTCTGGTAATGTTAGAACAAGGCTTTTAGTTCTCTGAGCTCAAAGGCAGCTGTCATTTTATATTCAGAAGTTATCACTTTCTGCTGTTGTCTCCTCCACTCCTGTTTTTTGCTTGGACAGAACCTTAGGTGGACTGGTTGGTGTATCTGTGTTCCTGCCCAAATCCCCAGAAATACTGATGTGTCAGGCAGATACACTTGCTTTGCAGGTCAAATCACAAAAGGCTCCTACAAGTCTACGAGACAGGATGTGTTCATTTGAATATCTGCTTATTACCCTGCAGGTGCACTCCAAACTAAACAATGTTACACACACACAAAAAAAAATGTGAGAGCAGAAAATAATGAAAGAAATGGAATATTATCATTAGCCTTAAAGACACATTTCTTTCATTGTGAAATGTCCTTTGTGCCAAAGACACAACGGCAGAGAGACATAATAAGCCGACAAAGCAGAGACAAGCGACATTTGGGAAATATCAAGTTCTGGGAAACAACGAAACAATACTGGATGGATGTGCAATTGGCTGTATCACACAGCTCTGTCTACCCATGTCTCACCGTCTTGCGCAACCGTGTCCGTCCAGCCACCGGAGCACCCCCGGCCAATAAAGCAAACCTTTCCAGTACATACCAGTCCACCCATTTTAAAGCAGGCAGCTGCAAAAATAATTTTCAGCTAATTAAACCATTATCCTGCGCTGACTTCTCAGGGGGAACAGGGCTGGAAGATTCCCCGTGTGTTTCAAGGAAAAGAGCAAGGAAAAAGCCAGGGGGTTTCGGCGGGTTCCTTGGTTAACCACACAAGCCCTCAGCGTAGCTACAGGTGGAAACTCTGCCGGTGAAAACCAGCTATGGCTGAGGGTGTCTGCAGTGCAGTGATGACAGCACACTGCCGCTCTGACCAGAAACAGCGTATAAGCTAGAGATGCTGTAGGAAACCTGCCTTACAGAAACCCAACATGGCGTGTGTGTACACGTGTGAAGACATGATGCAAATATAGTCTATACAAATCTTCCCAATTCTTCACCAATGATATCCAGTTTACTGACGATGTAGCAGGAGGAAATGGGGCAGGAAATGAATGTTAATTAAGTATAAAAAAAAAATTGCACAAAGTGAATGGAAGTGGAACCATGTACTAGATCTGGATGGCCTGGCAGTCCTAACTGAATCCCCCAACCTGCAGGACTTGAATGGCTGTGAGACTCCAGTGCCAAGATTGTCATGGCCCGGGGAGAGCAGGAACCCTGTATAGTGTGTGTGTTTGGACAGGCCCGCACTGCAGATATACACAGGACTCTGTAAACTTTATGACTTGTCAGTGACTGCTTCCTTAGACTTATCCTGAGCCAAAAGAGAGAGAGAGAGAGAGAGAGAGAGAGGCTATTCTGCACAACTGGAGGACGGCGTAATAACATGGTGTGGAGAGAGCGAAATAAGGAGAGAGGAAAGAGGGAAAAAAGAATGAGTGTGAGATAATTATTCAAAGTGAAGTTGTCCCCGCGGAACCCTCAACGCACGTCTAAGGTTTTGTTTCCCATCTATTCCGCCCTCTCTCTGTCTGAGGTCCAGCTCCATTCAGGTTCACCACAAGAGCCCCTTACCACAGAGTTCCGTACGCACACACAAACACACACACACACACACACTCGCACGTGGATACAATGCTGTCTATAGATTTATAAGCCTCGGTATTTTCATCTCCAACAGTAGGACCATCAGGGAGGCGTGTTTAAAACTAAACTCATCACACACGTGCACTTCGCCGAGTTGAGAGGACTGGCCCGGCAGCGCACCGCCAAAGGAACTTCAGGAACGAGTCGTCTATCAGTCAGTTGGTGTGGAGGAGTGTCCAAAAACAACAGGACTGTCTGGGCCGGCGTTGGGAAGATGAAAAAGATGTAACTAGAAAGAGAGACGAGAGCAAACAGATGAAGCAAAGGCTGTAAAAGGGGGACTGATGGCTTGTTAAAGGTTGGTAGAGAAACGTGAAGAAGGTGAAAAAGGATTTGATTTGCGGGAGAAGTGTGGGAAGAGGATAACAGATGCGAATAAGTACAACATCACCATCTTTCCTTTTACAGTAGTAAAAATAAATCCGGTATAATGGACTGCAATTAAAGGCGCTATTTAGGGTCATCTGAAAAAATAAGTCCTGTGAAATTTGGTGTTATTGCAGTCATATAGCCAATTCATCGTTCTCTCTTTCATCAAGAATGCTTACTGATTGAGTTTGTTGAAAACAATCATTATTGCACATTCTAGAATTCCTTACTAGAATCTTCATAGTGTACCTCTAAACTAACCCAGCTGCCATTCCAAACATTCTTGCGAGCAAAATTAATAGCTACCGTCCTTTTCCCGTAAGCTGTGTGGACAGTTCAAGCACACACGCACAACGCACTTCGGCCAATAACATTTGCTCACTGCCTCCTGTGCTGTTGTAAATGATGGTTTTATTTCTCCCTGCATCATTTAAGAGCAAATATTTTCAGATGAACTTTGCGAGGAATCGACTCTCTTTTGTCTCCCCAATTGTTGGTCAAGACTTCTGCAGTCAGATTACATGTCCTGCACACAACAACATCATCTGATCATCTGAATGTTTAGTCATCCTGCCACATGTGAGATCTAATGCAATTCCAGTGTAATTGAAATAAAAATACCCATGGAGCTACGCTAGTCTGTGTGTTTTTGCTACCCCTTCAACCTCCACTTTGCCTTTTTGCTGTGCAATCGACATTCCTTATTTTACCCTGTTCATTAAAATATTTTTTTATTATTATTATTGCCTTGGTGTTCCTTTTTCCCATAAATACACTGTGATGTTTCTCACAAACCTTCCAGCGCCCTTTCATAAAACGAAGACCAACCTGAAGGTCTGGATTCGGCAAAGTTGTCCTGTAGTTCACCCTCAGCACAATGATGTAGTAATGGTTTCATTAACAGGCCCAAACCTGCCTGTGGAGGTCAGTTTAACATGTAAAAGAGCATGTCACATATCACATGGTTTCAATTACAGCTAAAAACTATTTCCTAGCCCTTTAATAGCACAAACTAGCACACAGATGTGTTCTAGAAGTAAACCTACTCAGTACATGCAAAGTGGAACACTTATGTTCTTTATAGCGGTCAATGTTTTTAATTAGAAACTTTTCATTTTCTTTTTTTTTTATTTGATTCAGAATTACCCAGAATGTGATGTCACTGTTGTACAAAGAATATGATATTACTGTGGTCAAAAAAGCCTTTAATAGCCATTGTTTGATTGCGTAGCCTAGAGGAAGTTCCATTCTGATAATCATCCCCCATGGATGAAAGATACAGAAACCTCAAAGACTAAGACAGATATTTTCAGCAGTAGAAACTTAAGGATAGTTGGCAGACTCTTAAGGATGCGATGAAGTAGGACTTCAGAGAAGAGGAAAACTGTAGCTCCAGCTCTGCATAGCCTCTTCGTTAAAAACAAAATGTGTCTCGCTCTGTTCTGTGCCCCTGTATTGTTTACAAGTTTAGCCCTGACCTCAGCAAATTCAGAGTGCGTAGATAAAAAGCTGTAGTTACACTGGTGCCCTTTTCCCATACTCATGTAGTGTTTGCAGATATTTGAGCTTGACAAAGAATTAAGTACTGAAATACAAACAAGAAAATAACTAAAGCAATGTGCAGTGGTGAAATTGCAGCACTCTCCCTATGTTATATGCAACACTGATGACTCCCCAAGGATATGGTTGTTTGTAAATGTTCATGATTGATAACTAGTACAATAGCACAGTTTCACATTAAACCCAATCAATAAGGCAGCCCGCAGAAGTCCAAAAGGGCAACGTAGAAGAGAGCTGTGTTATGTAATGCTATGTTTTTACTTTGAAAACTCATGTTGAAGCAGCCTAAAGTGCTTCCAGCTTTTTGCAAGATATTTCTGTTTCAGCTATTACTGTCACCAAAGCTGTTTCAAAGGTGCATGTCACACGAAAGGAATTTGGAGGTTTTTTTACTTTACAGTAGATGATAATGAATCAATATTGAACAAATCAGAACTATGAACAGAACTAAGAGTCTTTCAAAATGACATTTTGTTGGGACTGAGTCAACTTTTCCCAAAACGGAGAGATAATTGATCATTACATTCTCAAGTATGAATATAATAGTTTGGGGGAATGACTAGTTTCTGTCATTATTTTAAATTTATTATGGGTGATTTAAATATATAATATCCCCTTTTCAGTAGTGCACTGTGTAAATGCATGGGAGACATCTTACCTACATACCAAGTAAAATAGAAACAATAGTTTCTATTTTCACTAAAGAGTGAAATTCTATTTTCTGTAAAAGACCTTCGAAACTTCTCGGAAACTGACTGCGTACCTGGCAGTAAGTAAACCTTTGCTTTCCATCACCACCACTAAAACACTGACCTGCGCAATTATGGTGAATGTGAAAAAATGAAGAACTTTATTGACCAAACTGACCAAAACTGAAGCATGGAAATTTTTGTAGCTCCAAGCACATCATGGCGAACACTTTTATTTAATAGAATTTTCTATGAGTTTTAACCTTTGGGACAAAGGACATTTTGTTGCTGTTCTTTTCTCTGGAGTGAGAATAGATTAGATATTCTCGTTGCATCTTGTTTGTATTGATCATATATCTTTATTATTGTGTTACATCCTAATTTTACTATCACTATTGCACCTTTTCACTGGTAACACTTAAGTCCTCTAGTAGAGCTGATACTTTGTTCAGTTATTTTGCATTTGTATCTCATTTATTATTGAAAAAATCAACTTAATAGCACTTTAAATTTCTGTATCAGTATTGCAGCTGTGTTGTTCTTTGGCTTCAGTTGTAAGTTGCTAAGTTGTTTAGAATAAAACCAAATGAATGCCATTTGATTATATATATATGTAATGCAATGATATATTGATATATACAATTTCACATATATTTTTAATGTCATTTTTTTAACTACAATTTCACAGCTAATTAATTACAGATTGTTTATTTACTGTATTTCAATAATAACACTGCAATTTGTTGTTCTCCCAGCAGCCTTTATATAATGACAGGATTGTCTAACCTTGTGGTAGGGTAGGTGTCATTGTGAACAAAACCATCTTTCACTGCAACAAATCTATACAAAATTAGTCCCCCTTTTTTCTTTTTTGCTTCTCTAGTCTGGTCTGAAGATGTGGATCAAGGGTCATTCGCTGTGAGACTCCTGTTTTCCTTGGAGTCCTTAGGAGTTAAGCACTGAATATTCAGCCCTGTCTTCTGGGGGAATTAATGAAAATACTGAAACAAAGACTAAATCAACAGTTTTTCTTATTCTCTCAGTGGCACAATGAAACACATTATGCTTCTCGTTTATACCTCCCCTCCCCCACCCCCAGGTTTCTTCCCTGCACTTTAGCGCGTAGCATCTAGTGTGTTTGTGTCTACTGCTGTATGCAGAGACCATTGTTATGATTGAGATTCTTTTCTCCCGGTGAACCCAGAGTGGTGTGTGATTCTTGGATGCCACAGCGCGGAGAGGAACATGAAATAAATCTCAGGTCGAGTTTATTTTGTCTGCCGCCTGCAGCAAATGAAAACAGAATGCCTAATAAAAGACTTCCTTCTAGGGGAGCCTCTGCAAATTTGCAGATTATGACATATGTTTTTGAGAGACAGAGAACAGGAGGTTGAGGTGCAGGAGTCAGGTTGAGGGTGGCACTGAAGAGTTGTCCACAACCCTAGCCAGGTTAACTAATATTACTGTACATCGCATTCGGCCGCATAGGCTGTAAATGTACTTTTAAGAACTCCAGTCTTTCCAGTTATTATACTGCAACTGTTAAACTGAGATCTTTGTGATGGTTGGTACATTGGCAAACGCTTCTAGCATTTGAGAAATTGAAAGTGGAGTGGTTTAGGTGGAGTGGTTTAGGTGGAGTGCTGTTCACCTTGTGTGGTCTTGATTCAACAACAGTGCATTAAAACCCAGAAACTGGGACTTGGAGAGCTTGAAGAACTGTAGTAATATATCAGCACAGTTGAGGTGGGCTACTGTCTCAGGTCCAAATGCTGTATTCTCAGAGGTCTCTTCAGAAGTTCCACAAGAGTTCACACTTCTTGGGGAAAGAATGTACCCTATTGCTGTAGAAGTGTTTAACCAGGAGATGGTAACCATCTTTTATCCAGTTTGTTTTTAAGCCTGATATAGAGATCACAGGGTGCCAAGAAATGGCAAGCATGTCTAAATGGTGCAATGTTTATAGACCATTTCTGTATTAGACCGAATGTGAATTTTTGGTCTACATAGAGCCCATTCTGTAGTTCAAGCTCACCTAACATGCTCCACTGATAAACAAAGACATAAATAAAAATGTTTGTTACTCTTCCCCAGATTGCCATGAATAGGAACATGTTCTTTTTGTAAGCAGATCTTTTCAGCAGCTTTGGGAGTTCCTTGTCATTAATTACAGCCGCAGTGCTGATAATCCAAGAATGTTGAATCATTCTTCTGTAAAACAACATTTCCCAAATCCAGATCAAACCTTTCGAAGCCCAGAATAACCATCACCTTCAACATGAATAAAAACCGCTGTCATCACTTACAATGAGATGGACTAGTATCATAAGTACGATTTTGGCATTGCTACCGTCGTTACTATTGTTAGCCGTAATGGTCCACAGTGACCATGATGAAGTAGGTAGGGCTTTGGTAGACAGTCTTCAGTCAGATAGTCTTCAGACTTCGGTCCCAAATGCTTGGTCTGTAATGCAGATATGCAGCAAGTCTTCCTTTTTCATAACCCTAACCCCAATGCTTGTGCTGTTCATTACCCTATAGTTACCCTCTGCCCCCTTCTTAACTCTGAGGTCCACACAGTGGAAACTCTTTAGATCCTCTAACTCCATCCCTCTCTATGGTTTCACTCAGTGGAGAGAAAGAACTCCTGGATAGGCATGAAAGCAGGCATGAAAGTTTAAAATAAACATCTAAAATAATCATTTTAATCACCACAGGTTTAGGAAAGAATTTATAATGACATTAAGACAGAATAGCTGGCGGAGGTTATGTTTTCATACGTTCCCTCAAGATTGTGGCATGCGTATCTATGATACGCATGCCACAAATTTTTTTTAATTGAGGCCTTAGGTTTGCAATCATTAAAATTGTGCATGAGCCAATTACTGTGGGTTTTCACCGGCTTTAGTGGTGGAGAACAAATCATTAATCTTCTGCCTTTCTTCTCCTCAGTACCACTGTAGTCTGGCCACCTAATGGTCCTGAGTCAAACAAAGCCTGAGGTAGGAATTTGAGGAAAGCAGAAGTGTCCTTTCCTTTGGGAGGTGAAATGCAAGAGCAGCACGAGCTGTTACATTATTCCCCTCACAGCAGCTGTTGGCGTTTCGTTCACTTGTTCAAAGGGTACACAAACATACTGAGCCTGGAACTGATGGAGTAGAGAGAGTTTAGTGAAAGAAAGATTATGAGGAAGAATTTCTGAAGATTCAGGTTTTCGTTCATTTATTTGGAAGTTGGTGCCACTGTCAATATACAAGGTGGTAGCAGTTTTGGTTTGCTAAGGATTTTTCATTTTGAAGTCTAAATCTTTTATTTATCTCTTTGTTTATTTACTTTTACAATAACACCACATAAGTGCAGGCGTATTACTCTAAATCTAATTTGGCATTAAACCATCATGGAAGGCCACTGCTACTTCCTTTTTTTCATGCGGGTCTCCATTCATACCATCAACCATGCTTGCAGAGCTCAGTGAGAGGAATTCTCTGATGTGTTGCAGCTGGTGGATGAGTGACCAACTTCACCAGGGTGGGGCCCTCATGTCCCAGGATGGGAGACACCCACAACCTCCTTGTCAAGCCATCTTCTGTCACTCCAAACTTAGGGCCGTGATCTCGAGTTTCTCTTGTCTTGCTGGCAGCTGCCTTGCTGTAGGCAAACATTTTCTGCATTCTTCTGTTTAAACATCTTTCTCTGCCTCTCTCTCTGTCTCTCTCTCTGTCTCTCTCTCTCTCTGTCTCTCTCTCTCTGTCTCTCTGTGCTTTTATAGGGTTGCCTCTTCCTCCTGGCGTGATGCGTTTGACTGCCGATTTGTTTTTCTATGTCAGTAGTTTCCACCGGCAAGACGCCGGGAGTGCAGAAAATATGGGGAGTTCAGGAGACGGGGCTCCCAGTAAAGGCCTCCAGGATCCACAGTGTCTATGCTGGACTCCTCAGGCACTTCTACCAGACACCCAAAGGTCAGAGTCTAGGCCATACCACACACCATACCACACACATAGCTTCCTATAACACTGAGCACAAGGAACTTTGGGATTTCTCAAAGTTATAGGCTGCCGTTTTGAAAGGTTGAAAGGAAAACCCCAGTGATCCAGTCAGTGTACTTTGTGTATGAAACTTTGTGTATGAGACTATAAGATTCGCTTTCAGATAAACTGTTGAAACACCTTTGGGTGGAGTCTGTCTTTTTTTTTTTTGGCATAGCATTCTTTGGTCTTCCAAATAACTGAACCAGTATCTAAGATGATAATGATTGTTAATAATTCTTGGAAGAAGCTAATGCTTCCGTTGACCTTACAGTAATGACTGATGGCCTCGGTGCGTTCGTTTGTTTGAACACCAAGTCCAAGCCTGCTGTACCAGTATCAGTTTCCAAATGAAAATGTTGTTTGACAGGCAGTTCGTTTCTCAGTCAGAAATATTACAGCGATGAGCCTTAAACCTCCATCTGTAATTCTAAAGCTGAATGTCTTTTTGCATCATTTAAGTAAGTACTCCAATTTCATAAATCCGCTCGGAATAGTAGCGCTTGAGTGCAGATAATCACGACAGATCAGTTGTATGAGTGTTCTCACTGAGGCGCTACAAGTGCTGGGCATATTTATAGCAGCATAAGTATTGTTTCATTACTGTTTTATGTGCATCAAATTCAGGAGCCAGCAAAGGAAATTGAGCAGGGAGATTTCCAAGGCAATGTCTTCTGCAGACAAGCAGTGCTTCTGGCCATATGTTCAGTATTAAGCAGACGTTTGTCTCAGTATAAGTACTCTCTCCCAGTGTAATCGTCCCTCTCCTTCCACTAGTACACAGACCGAACAGGCCACAAGAGACAGGAATGCAGGGGGAAAAGTCTAACCTAACATCATAATCATCATCATCATCACTGTCTTCATTTTCCATCCTTGCCTGTCTTTATCATCTTAGAAACCTGATGGAAAATTCATCATCACATCTGCGGAGCGAAAGAAACTAGAAAGGCTAGACTACAAAGAGAGAAGAAGAAAGAC